>CM019065.1:272083396-272589159 GCA_009667805.1 Leptobrachium leishanense | reverse complement strand
AGCGCAGAAACATAAAAACAGCTGCGGTCACGAACGGACGGATTTGTGTAAAACCGCCCGGTCACTAAGGGGTTAAAGAAAATTGAAAAATCGATTTTAAAATAAGAACTGAAAAAATATTTTGCTGAAAAATGCCTAAAAGATCCTAAAAAATCTAGAAGTAAAGAGACTTTTTACTGCAGAATAAAATAATAAAAGGTTTATTAGATATTGAAATAAAAACGGGAATATTTTTAACATTGAAGCCTATGAAATTCGCCTGAATAAACCTGCCGAATGACACCACTGAACAGCAGGGCATTTCGGTAACTTTTTCCTGATGTTTGGTGTCTCTGAATAGAGTGACGAACCATTGCTTCTCTATGGGGATTTCACTGCCCTCGAACAGGCACCGTACGTGCAGGCAATTCGCCAGAATTTGGAAAACTGCCTGCTCTCTGAATAGCCGAATGGCCCCGAAATGTCCCCGTTCGCTGAAATTCAGTGTCCGGTTACATGTCGGCCACATTTCGGATCTCTCTGAATAATTCATACTACTGATACGTTTTCTGGGCCTGTGTGCCCACTACTTACAGCGTATTCGTAATACTGCTCATATGAAAATTTCTCCACAATTAAAATATATTTACAAAAAAATATAAAGTATATGTGATTTTATATTGTTTTAAAATAATTTATATTTGTAAATTGTAATTCATATACAGGGTTATTCAAAGAGATCCGAATTGCTTGTGAAAGGTAACCGAACGCTGAAAATCAGCGTTCGGTTACCTTTCTTGGCCATTCGGCTATCCAGAGAGCAGGCAATACGCCAAATCCTGGCGAATTGCCTGCACATACGGTGCCTGTTCGGTGCCTGTTCGAGGACAGTGAAATCCCCATAGAGAAGCACTGCTTCGGCTATTCAGAAAACACAAACCAGCAGTGAAAGGTTCCCCTAATGTCCTGCTATTCGGTGGTTTAATTCAGCAAGTTTATTCAGGAGAATCCCATAGGCTTCAATGTTAAAAATATTCCCGTTTTAATTCAATATCTAATAAATCGTTCATTATAAAATTCTGCAACAAAAAGTCTCTTTATTTATAGATTTTTTAGGATACTTTAAGCATTTTTCAGATTTTTTTTTTTTTTTAAAAGTCCGATTTTTTTTTGATTTTTTTTTCAGTTTACTTATTTTTTTTGTAACAGCCCTCTTTATTATCATTCCCTGGACCTCCTGTGAAAATTTCAGACATTTTCGCTCAGTAGTTTCTTTGCAAACAGCGTTTCATTTTCCCAGATTCATACAAATGGTTTTGCTAATTTATTCACTGCCTCCTCTGCGTCACAGCTGCTTCGGCTCTGTGTGATTCGGCTCCTGTTCGGGTTCTTCGAAGGTTAATCCAGATGTTTTTGCTTGTTTTCAGCGTGCATTCGGTTAGTTTTCGTCAGGTTTTCGGCAGCTTTTCCCTGCAATTCGGGGACCCTGTGCTGTTTGCTGAATACACCGCAGGGTCACCGAAATGCAATCGGCAAAAGGAACCGAATTGAAGAGAACGAAAAGTCACCGAACGTGCGGTGACTTTTCGAATCTCTTTGGATAACCCTGATAATGTCAAGCCCCAATATAAAAAAAATATGTATGTCTGTAAAATGTGATTTTAAAAAAAAATAAAATAAATAAATCACAGAGTTGAAATTTAACAGCTAAATACACGTGTCTTATATATGTTTACAGTAAAACCTTGGATTGAGAGTAACTTGGTTTGAGAGCGTTTTGCAAAAATTACAATTTTTTTTATAAATTTTGACTTGATATACAAGCGATGTCAAGTACGTACACTTTGTCTGCGAGCGTCACGTCAGGTTTCCTCCCTGCGTCTGTCGCAGCTTTCTAGCAGCTTGATGTGGAGGGCCACACGGTGTAACATGCGTAATGTTATCACACATTACACCGGACGTGCTAAAACCCTCCCCAACAGTGATCCTGTTAGTGATGAACCTCCTGCACAACAACCCTCCTCCTCTCTCTCTCCCCCTCCCTCCTACCAGCCACAATTCTTCTCAAAGTCAATGTGCAGGTTAATTTGTTATTTTTACGTTATACTGTAAAGTATTTTGTATTACAGTAATCATTTTCATATGAATAAATGGTTGTGGAACCAATCGTCAGAGTTTCCATTATTTCTTATGGGGAAATTTGCTTTGATATACGAGTGCTTTGGATTACAAGTACGTTTCCGGAACGTATTATGCTCGTAATCCAAGGTATTACGTATATGTATTTAAAGGCACCCCCTATTAATTTAAATTTAATTTTACATTCATGATTCAGGAATTGCAATACAACATGTATGGTTTTTGAAGGAAAAATATTTATTCATTATATTAATTTATAAAATATAAAAACATTTATTTTGATGCTAATACTGCAACACAGACAATCAGTTATATGTACACAAATTTGTACTGATGGAATGGCAGTTAGAAAGAAAAAACGGAGAAAAAAATAAAATTTTATAAGACGGTAAAATAATTAGCATAATCATTCTACTGAGACATTCTCATTTAGTTTAAGCTCAGGAGATTTACCTTGAGAAGTGGAAGACAAGAAATTGAAAGTAAGCCTGTAAGGTCAATTTTAGCAAGTGACCTGCTCCCCCGTAGTATCATCATATCAGGTACTTTGAAAAACATAAGCTCTAAAACTACATTTTTAATATATCACAAGATTTGGTACATTCACCTCTCTAATAATATCCCGGAGGTCTGCTATGACAAACAATTGCAAAGATAGAGGGATGCATACAGTGATGGCAGATGGTTAATGCTTTCAATACTAGCATTACATGCATGAGTTGCTCAGGGGCTCCTGATCGGACAAGGCTCCACATTGTGAAATACTGTTCATAATACTGATACGTTTTCTGGGCCTGTGTGCCCACTACTTACGTTCCAAAGAAAATTAAGGAGACCAGGCACTCCGATGAAATTGACGGTATATTTATTGAGACACCACACAGCAACATTTTATCTGGAAATCTAACCGTTTCCAAGTCTAACCATAACGTTACTGATTTGATGTCTCAATAAATCTCTCAACTTAAGTGTAGTGTCTTAAACAAGACTGGAATTCCAACTAAAACATTGCTGAACTGGTGTCTAAATAAATATCAATTTTAACTGGAGTGGAGACACAATGGTTTGCTTCGCGCCGTGTTGCATCGCAGCCGAAGCTGACTATTTTCAACTCTGGGCACTCAATCACATGGCCCGATACTGGATGAGCGTGCAGAGAAGATGGACCTGTATACACGGAGCGTGTCTCGACATGCAGTGCTACCTACATGCGCTGCTCGTCGCGATGCGGTTAGTGTATCTCCGACTTTATTGTTCTTTGGATGCTGACAAGCAATTCCATTTGAGAGCTGTAGAACCACCATATGAACAAATGAGATGGGGTGCTGGCACTGAATCCAAGACAAGTTGAAGCTTTATATATCTCATCAAGCTATTGATCTACTGACCAATGATATATCCCACAGAAAGTAAACCTGTCTGTGACAGGTGTCCTTTAATTCCACAGCACACTCAGCAGAAAGGGATAATTTTATTAAGTACTATTGCACAGACCACCTGCACACGTTGACAAGTAGATTATGGGATGGTAATATAACAACACTTTGAACGGTCTTTCAATTTAGCACATTTGATTCATTTTATTAATCTCAATTTTCATTAATGTCAGCAGGCTTATTAAAAAATTTCTATTGTTCTTCTTGATGCTGAGATTACTGTTCAATAAAAAAGTTGGCTTGTAGGAAGTAAGATTTATTAGCCAGACAAAAGGAAAAAGGGTCTGAAGGTTAATCTAGCGTCGAAATGTTCAATTCTTGAAATTGGTTTATGATCGTAGGTCTTTTCCTCTATCCTTCATTGTTAATGAGTAGCCTTACTGACGGCTGCCTCAAATCAGTGTTTAATTAAAAAAATTTAACTGTTAATTGAATTGAACTTTAGTGGACAGACCAATTAATATTTTTTCCCCAATAGTGTGTAAATACCTTCACATTCATGTTGCACTACAAGAAATTCCATCCAGTGTAGCGCTGTTTTAGTTCTGTTGCTGTAATTACCCATTTTTGGCCACCAGGGGGAGACAAGCGCAATGTAAACTATACTGGACACATTGGGACTACGTTTTCCAGCATGCTTTGGGGCAGAGACAGGAAGTGGGTGGGGAGAACCAACAGACATCCACAGCCTCGTGCGGAGGAGAGCAGAGCGCGCCGAGAGGTGAAGAGAACCAGACGCACATGAGACAGGGAACGATTGCGACCAGGCCGGAGAGCAGGTGCTGCCTTGCGGACGCTGGAGATGGGTTTCAGTGGCTTGCCAGAGACCTAGTATCCACCGCTGAGAACTTTACAAAGACGCAGAGCTGCAGATTGGACCCCGAGTTAGGAGACCGCGATGATCTAATAGGAGTGCAGGCGGTGAGCTAAAGATCTTGTTGTAAAGACGGACAAGCAAGAACAGCAGATCCGGTGGCACAGAGTCCCAGCCAAATTGAGCGGAGAGACGTCCTTGGTCAAGCAGGGGAGCAGTTTGTCTGGCGGATGGGTGAGAGGCCTTCCAGGCCACATTAAAGTTACCAAAGCATGCTGCAGTTGTTTAAATCTACAGGGCCCCAACGTGACTAGTCGAAGATACACGGAATCCATTCACTGGCCAGTTGAATCTAGTACCCGGGTACCAACACACACATACACGCACACCTTCTTGGGACACAACCTGTACGGGACTTACACTCCGGCAACGAAGAGGTTAAAATTTCCTTTTTTACCGCTACGCGTTGCTCGCATTACGAATTCCTGTAAATATATATATATACCGTGTTTACTTTATATATGCCAGTTTATTCGAGACCAGTAAACTACATACTGACCTGAGACTGACCCGAGGTTAAATTCAGCGGCTCCTCCAGGAGTGAGCGCTACACCAGTATAAATGAAATCCAAATGTCACAAGTGTCAATGAATCAATTGTTAAGTATTTTTTTCATGTCTAATGGACACTTTTTGTATCTTTAATGTATTGTCATTGAATTAGATTGTCAGTTCTGATATATTAATAATATGTTTGATTACCTAGCTAGCACCAGTTTTAAAAGGATAGAAAAAAAAGATAAACCTACTGACAAAAATAGTATAAAACAGCTGTGTTATAATGAAGAAATTGTCAAACAAACCACACACACAGTATATTGATCTCTAAGTCTGTGCAAAATATGAAAAAGTTGCTTTTATGGCTGCTTCACTTCACAAACCACACAGACCTAAGAAACTGAAAAACTAACTTTCTTGTAAAACATTGCTGAAACAGTTGCCTTAGTTATGTGATAAAGGTCAGTACAATCAATTGACATAATCCACTTACTGGAACTTATTAAATATAGGGTACTTGGTGCATTCACCATAAATTTTCATTACAGTGCTTGTTAACTTAACAAACATCAACATATCTAAATGTACTCTGATAGGAAGCAAAAACAAACTGTAGATTTGACATTGGAATATCTTAACCATATTTTGCTAATCCTGTAAAATAAATTATCTTAAGATTTTAGAGCATTTTTTTTATAATTATTACTTTTTATATATTTAATTTTCATTTAAATTGATAGTAGAATGAAACAATAATTTTATTCTAGAGTAACAACAGCTAAAATATAAAACAATGTTCTTCCTTATATAAATTCAGCACGGCCATACAAGCCAGCACATATTTATATTTCTCTCATAAAACTAACACTTCGTGTTGAACAGAATAATCTGATGTGATATCCCACCAGGCACCATTCTGTGGAGCAATATAGCTAGGGGGGTAATGTTACAGAGAGCTAAGTACCATTCAAGGAGAGACCATTGCAAACCTTTATTCCTCTTGAACACAATGAACATATTCATCTCTTGTAGCATGTATGCTATAGTGTCGAATTATGTATTTTACATTTTTTTTCACTTTGCTGTAATAAAATGGTGCTTTTATAACACCTTAGTGACCAGGCGGTTTTACAATTGCCAGTCCAAAAGTGCCTACTGCTGTTTTAAGGTTTCTGCACTGTTTGTGTTTAGGTCTAATTTTCCTCTTACTCGTTTATGGAGCCCCCACATATTATATACTGTACCAGTTTTCTTGCCTTTCTAAAGATACCATTATTTCCATCGTATCCTGTAATTTACTATAAAGAAATAATGAAATACGATAAAAAAAAATGGAAATGGCTGCCAAAAAAGACCCTGGCTAAATACTTTTTAATAAGGTTTTACAGAAATTAAACAATGTGAATGTTAATAAAGCCCCAGGGCCAGATGGAATTCATCCGCGAGTACTGAGAGAGCTATGTGTTGAAATATGTAAACCTCTGTTCTTAATCTTTCAAGATTCTTTTATTTCAGGAATAGTACCAGAGGATTGGAGAAAAGCTGACGTGGTCCCTATATTTAAGAAAGGTTTAAAATTTGTGCCTGGGAATTATAGACCTGTGAGCTTAACATCTGTGGCTGGGAAAGTATTTGAGGGGTTACTAAGGGATAATATTCAGGAATTTATTGGGAGGTATAATGTAATTGGCAAAAATCAGCATGGTTTCATGAAACACAGATCATGTCAGACTAACCTAATTACGTTCTATGAGGAAGTAAGTAGAAGTATAGATCAGGGGGTCGCAGTGGATGTGATTTACTTAGATTTTGCCAAAGCTTTCGACACAGTTCCACACAAAAGGTTACTATTTAAATTAAGCAAAAATGGTCTAGATGAAAATACTTGTCCTTGGATAGAAAACTGGCTAAAAGATAGGGTACAGAGAGTGGTCATAAATGGTACATTTTCAAGATGGACACCAGTGGTAAGTGGTGTCCCTCAGGGGTCTGTTATAGGACCAATACTATTCAATTTATTTATAAATGACCTTGAGATAGGCATTGAAAGTCATGTATCAGTGTTTGCAGATGACACAAAGCTAGGAAAAGAAATACAATGTGAGCAGGATGTTACTTCGCTGCAGAGGGATTTAGATAGATTGGGGGACTGGGCACTTAAATGGCAGATGAAATTTAATCTAGATAAATGCAAAGTTATGCACTTTGGAGTGAAGAACACACAAGCAATTTATACCCTAAATGGTACGGAGTTAGGGAAATCCAAGCAGGAGAAGGATTTGGGAATAATCATAGACTTCAAACTAAGTAACAATGTGCAATGTCAAACAGCAGCCGCCAAGGCCAGCAAAGTACTGGCATGCATTAAAAGGGGAGTTCACTCACGGGATGAAAACATAATTTTGCCTCTGTATAAATCAATGGTCAGGCCGCACCTTGAATATGCCGTGCAATTTTGGGCACCTGTCTTAAAAAAAGATATTATATCGCTAGAAAAAGTGCAGAGACGGGCAACTAAATTAATAAGGGGGATGGAAGGGTTAAGTTATGAGGAAAGACTAACAAGCTTAAACCTGTTTAGTTTAGAGAAAAGGCGCCTTAGAGGGGATCTGATAACCTTATATAAATATATACGGGGCCATTATCAACCATTGTCTGATAACCTATTCATTAACAGGACTATACACAGGACACGGGGTCATCCATTTAGACTGGAAGAAAGAAAATTTAGCTTAAAGCATAGGAAGGGTTATTTTACGGTGAGAACAATAAAGCTGTGGAATTCTCTGCCTGTTGAGGTGGTTGGGTCAGAGTCTGTACAGACTTTTAAAAAGCGACTGGATGACTTCCTGCAGACACAGAATATTAAGGGTTATAATATTTAATATGTGGGTAAAAGCTTCTTGATCCAAGGAGAAATCTGACTGCCATTCTGGGGTCAAGAAGGAATTTTTTCCCAGTATGTTGCATATTGGCGAGCATTTCAGACTGGGTTTTTTGCCTTCTTTTGGATCAACAGCAGTAGGTTATGTGGGAGAGGCTGAACCCGATGGACGCATGTCTTTTTTCAGCCTATATAACTATGTAACTATGTAACTATGTAACTTTCAAAACTTTGTCCTGAGATTAGAAATACCCAAATTTTACATGGTTTTGCTTTTTATCCCCTTCACTGCTGAGCCAGTTCACCTCTGTGCATTGAGCTCATTTTAACCATTTTATGCTCATCATGTTTAAACGTCAATTGAAGTCCTATTTTATTACACCTCAAAGAATAAAAAAAAAAAAAAAATGTTTTTAGTATTATTTTTTTTATAGTTATATTTTATTTTATTTTTACACCAAACCTAGACATGTTTGGTATCATTGGAATGGCCATAATTAGTAACATGACCCTCTAGCTGCCACGGATCAGGAGCTATGGGGATCCAAACTATCCCCCTAGTTCCACTAGGCAGCTACGGGGTTAACTGGCTGACTGATGTCATAGCACATACGGCGACAACATCAGTGAGTGGGGGATGATCCGGAGGCTTGACTGACATCCAAGATGTCTGCCACTTCCGGGTTAGATTCCCAATCCGGCACCTAAGGGGCTTAAGAGAGGTACCACTGAAAAAGGCAGACTCTGCCCTTTACAGCGGTACCTTTCTTTTTTTTCTAACCCTAGCCATTTGGGAGGAAGAAACGTTCAAAAGCCCCCCCTTTTAGGTTCCCCCTGCAGGCGCAGGGGGACGCCTGAAAGTGACATCATTGCACACGGCGATGACATCATTACGATGGCTGGGGCCTATAAAAGCACTGGGCAGACTTCAAAGAAGCCATTCCAGCGTGGGAGCCTGGACAGAGAGGCGAGTATAGGGAGGGAGGGGTATAAAGGACCATGACGTACATAAAATGTCCTTGGCCCTTAACCCCTTAACGCCGCAGGACGTACATTTACGCCCTGCATTAGGCGGGCTTTGCCGCCGCAGGACGTAAATGTACGTCCTCGGCGTTTAGAGCCCCCCCGGGAGATACTCACCTTCTCCGGTCGCTTCCCACGCTGTTCTGACTCCCGCGGAGTCAGATCAGTGTGATCCCTCCTCCGGCGTTGTGACGTCATCGCGCCGGTGGCGCGATGACATCAGTTTCAGGCGTCCCCCCCCGCCGGAGCAGGGGAAGCGCCTGGAGGGGAGGGGAGGGATCCTTTGGATCCCTCTATCTCCCGATCGCTTGGTCCCCGGCGGCTGTGGCCAGCATCGCTGGAAGGGTCACAGCCTGACCTTTCCAGCGATGTATGGGGGGTTAACCCCTTAGTTGCCAGGTCGCGACCGGGCACTAATTTGTGCCCGATCGCGGCCTATTTCCGGTGGGGGCCGCCATCTTGGATGGCAGCCCCCACCTCTGGGTCACCCCCCGGTCAACTGACTCATCGCGCCATGCGTGATGATGTCAGTTAACCGGGAACCCCTAGCTGCAAAGGGATTTCCATGGAAATCCCTTGCAGGAGATAGGGGGGTTCTTTGAACCCCTTTATCTCCTGATCGGTGGCAGCTAGGGGGTCATGGTTGATATTGCTGGAAAGGCCAGAGCATGGCCTTTCCAATGATATCAAACATGACCATGTTATATGTAAAATAAAAGTGTAAAAAAAGTAAAAATAAAAATAATAAAAAAATAATAAATTAAATAATAAAAAATAATAAATATAATAATAAAAAAAATTTTTGTTTTTTTTAATGCAGCACTATTGTTCACATTTCAATTATAATGTGAACAATGATGCTTCACTAATGATTTTTTTTTTTTTGGGGGGTTTAGCTAAAATCACGCAATTTCTCCCCAAAAAAAAAATGGGTTCCCCGTCCTAATTTTTTTAACAAATCTACCCAATAGAATATGACCGCAGAGCCTCGGATAATAAAATTAAAAAAAAAAACACTTTACACACTGTGGAAGATTGAAATTTTATTGAAAATTCACATTTTTTTACATTTTTTGTTATAGCATTTTGGCAGGGCATGACATATACATTTAATAATGATATATTATTAATCTGCCGAGTCTGACAGAAAGAACGATATATAATTTGTCTGGGTGGTATAAGAATACGTGACTTAAAAATGGTCAAAATACGCTCAGCAAACTTCTACTTCCGAAACAGCGCCGAAGTTGTAAAATTACTCCCGTCCTTAAGGGGTTAAGGGAAATTTTTATTTTTACCCTTTCATTACCACACCCTTTACTGAAAATAATAATAATATAACATATATTTGAACCATAGGATGCACTATGGTTTTACAACACTTACATGTATTGTAAAATAGCAATTTTAAATAAAAGAGTGTTTTTCTGTAATACGACTCAAGCTTCTGTTAGTCAGGGTTAGTAATCTTTCCCCCTATGAGTGTTTTGGAACTACATTTCCCAGGAAACTTGGCTACCCTAGTGAGTGGCTGAGCATCATGGGAGATGTAGTTCCAAAACATTTGGAAGGCCAAGGTTGCTGACCCCTAGGCTAAGGATATCGTCTTGCACTGATCTTTCCTCTACCTGACTTTCTGTTATAGACTACATCGGAATAGAGGCCTCTGTTTCTATCACTTCCTATTGATGGGTTCTATCTGGATTTCCTGGCAAGGATTGGTATATTTTTAAAATCAATATTCCAACACTGACATGTTAAATGAGAAATGTGTTGTCATAAATTTGAAGATGCTGCGTTTACATAAATTAACCAGCATAAGTAATAGTAATCATCCAACTGCTTCTCATTGGGAAACAGCATGGTTGATCAATGTGTTCTCCTAGCACTCGCAAGCAGACAATCAATTAGGAATCCAACAACCCCTCATCTAGCTACGTCAGAGCATGATCAGACACTGGTGTAGTTTTTGAATCAAGGTAGGATTAGACCTAGAAAGGCTATCCTGCATCAGCAATCTGACAGTCTGCCAGTCAGAGGTGTGTTCTTTGATTTGTATACCTGTAAAGGTGAGACGAGGTGTACCTGTCTCTTGTCACTATGACAACCTAATTAAGAATTAGTAGTCATTGTGTATTGAGTGTCGCAGTAAAAAAAAAACAATGGGTTATTTTATACTATTAACATGAAATAATTGTATGCAAAAATCACAATAACAATCTGAGATCTGTTAAATTATAAACTTCTATTATATTCTGTGCAACTTCAACAGAATTTAGTAATAAAAGTTTTTTATCGCCACCTGATTCAAACTAAACCATGTTCCTGAACGCTTTGCTCGAGGTATGAAAGACCGCAGAATATTCTATATCATATTATTAATACATTTTCCTTTTAAAATCTTTTCACTGAAGAAAGAATTGATTTTTTATTCTGCTGGCTGGCAGAGGGGTGACTAAGGTTTTAAAAGAATGTGCAGATCTCATCGACTTTTTTTGGATAATGTAAATGTTGCAAAGAATTTGGCAGAGGAACTTCGGTGCTAACCAGATAAAAAAAAAAAGGAATATCATAAGCTTAAACATAGCACATTAAGTATTCAGTAGTGATGCAGTTTTCACTGCTTTTTATAGTATTAAAAATGAAATGTCAGTGTATCTATGAAAACCTAGTTAGAAAATCACTTTGGAAATGGAAAAAGTAAATGTTCCTTTTCGATCTGAAAATACAGTTGTTCCCTTTATTACACTTCCCTTCATTGCTTAAAATCACATACATTTCCTTGGAGTGATCCATCTCAGATATTGTCAGCATCTTGAAAGAAATAGTATACTATCAGGGTTATTCAAAGAGATCCAAATTGTGGCCGAAAGGCAACTGAACAGTGAAATTCAGGGTACGGATACCTTTCCTGGCCATTCGGCTATCCAGAGAGCAGGCAGTTCGCCAAATCTTGCACAAATTGCCTGTTCGAGGGCAGTGAAACCACCATAGTGAAGCAATGCTTTGTTTATTCAGAGAACAAAAACCAGCAGTGAAAAGTTGCCGAATTGCCCTGTTGTTCAGTGGTTTCATGCGGCAGATTTATTCAGGTGAATCCCATAGGCTTCAGTGTTAAAAATATTCCCGTTTTAATTCAATACCTAATAAATCGTTGATTATAATATTCTGCAGTAAAAAGTCTATTTATAGATTTTTTTTAGGATCTTTTAGGCATTTTTCGGGATTTTTTGCAAAAACTTTTCTTTTTGTGTTTTTTTAAATTGTTTTTTTTTTTTCTGTAACAGCCCGTTTTATTATCATTCATTGGATCTTACATGTAAATTTCAGGCATTTTCGTTCTGTAGTTTCTTTGCAAACAGCGTTTCACTTTTCAAACATTCAAGCGTACTGTTTTTTTTTTGTTCACTCCATTTGTCTGCGGTGTCGGCTTTTTCCGGTGGCTGCTCTGCGCTGTGATTGGCGGCTGCTTGGTTTCCTCCGGCGTGTTCGGCGATGTTAATCCAAATGTTTTTGCGGGTTTCGGTGTGCATTCGCTGGGTTTTTGCGTTGAGTGTTCGTCGGGTTTGGGGCGGCTATTCCCTGCATTACGACGGCCCTGTGGTGCCTAAATGGGATCACCAAATCGCACCAAATTGAAGAGAATGAAAAGTCACCGAATGTGCGGTGACTTTTCGATTCTCTTTGAATAACCCTCTGTATGTGTTAAAAGGGGATTGGGTACATGATAAAGTGTCTTAAATATTATAACCCATCACCGTAACTGTTATATATTGAGGTATTATGCTGTCCTCCATCCAGCAGATGGCAGCATAGTAAATGTGTGCATTTGTTCTTATGTGTGTTAGTGTCTCTTGTGTGTATGTCTCTGTGTTTTAGTTTTATGCTGCAATAAACCAGTGAAGTACTCTTCCAATGCTTGTCTGTATCAGTGAGTAGTTATAAATTCAAATACACTAAAGTAACATTAAGTCAATTAAAATAGGGGAGGAAATAGTTGTCCATGGGATAATTACAAATCTGGAATTCCTGTACCTCTTTGAATGCCTTTTGAAAAATGTCATATCAAGTTCCATTGGAGTTTACCAGAAGGCCAGAAAGAGATACAGCAAATGTCCAATGGCGCCATTCCATAGTTGGTGCTAACTTAACCAGAGCTGTTATAAAATTACCCGAGCCATTACAGTCTATGGAGTTTTTGAGTTTACAACAGCTCTAGTTAACTTGGCACCAACTTTGGAATTTTGCCCCAAGTATCTAAACAGACCAAAATGTTGAGCCTAGCAAAGTCAACCCACTGTAGCGCATACAAGGTTATTCACAAAGAGCCGCTCTGGCACCAAACAGTGAATTTCTCCATATGGTGCCATTTCCTGGCCATTAGGCTATTCAGAAAGCAGGCAGTTCGCCAAATTTTGTCAAATTACCAGCAAGTACGATGCCTGTTTGACGGCAGTGAAAGTCCCCATAGAGAAGCAATGGTTCATCTATTCACAGAACACCGAAGAGCATAGAAATATCAGAGAGCTGCCCTGATGTTCGGTGCTTTCATTCGGCAGATTTAATCAGGTGAATCCCGTAGATTTCAAAGTTAAAAATATTTCTGTTTGTATACAATACCTAATAAACCGTTTATTCTTTTAAGCTGCAATAATAAGTCTCTTTACTTATAGATTTTTTTTGGATCTTTCAGGCATTTTTCAGCAATTTTTTTTTCTTTTTTTTTAGAATAGAATTGTTTTTTTGTTTTTTTTTAAACAGTGAAAAAAACAAATATATTTATAAGATCCTCCAATTCCCCAATAGTCTCTTACATGGGCCATGGTCGCTGGGCAGGAGGTTAGCCCACAGCCCCCACCAGATGCCCCAGTGACCGTAGGTTCCGTCACAGTGGATAACTGCATAAATCTCTCAGGAAGTGTAACTGTGTTGTGCCTCCTATGTTGTTAGAGTAAGTTAACTTCTCGGTGGAATATAAATATGACAAATATTGTTTGATTTGGTGTTGAAGGGTAGCTTTTTCACAATCTAACAGCCTGCCCCACTGATTTTATTCCCCCTCAACCTACCTTTAGAAGACCCATCTTCCCACTGTTACCCCTATCACAAATATTTCACTTTATATTTCCTACTTAAACTGCCAAACTACATATTCTCAGGATCATTGCTGGGGATGTGTTCTCCAACGTCTGTATAGTTTATTTTTCTGAACCTTTACTGTTGGCATTACTTATTACATTCTCAGTCTCAGTTTTTTTTGAATGCCACCCTAATATTGTGACGCTGCTTGCAACTTATTTATGCCATATAAAGCCATACAAATTAATTTTATTAAAAGAAAGAAGACACACAGGGTTATTCAAAGAGAATTGAAAAGTCAGCGTACGTTCAGTGACTTTTCGTTCTCTTCAATTCGGCTTGATTCGGCAATCCCTTTTCGGGAACCCTGTTTTCAGCAAGCACCGCAGGGCCGTCAAAGTGCAGGGAAAAGCCTCCGCAAATCTGCCGAACACTCCCCGCAAAACCTGGCGAATGCATGCCGAAAACTGGCAAAAACATCTGGATTAACCCCGCCGAACACGTCGGAGAAACCCGAGCAGAAGCCGATCACAGCCGCCGGAAAAACCCGACACCGCAGATGAATGGAGTGGGAAAAAAAGGAAACTTATGTTTGAAAAGTGAAACGCTGTTTGCAAAGAAACTACTGAGCGAAAATGTCTGAAATTTACATATGAGGTCCAGGAATGATAGTAAAGAGGGCTGTTACAGAAAAAAGAACAAACGTTTAAAATAAAAAAAACATTTTTGTCAAAAACATCCCGAAAAATGGTTAAAAGATCCTAAAAAATCTAGCAATCAAGGATCTTTTTACTGCAGAATATTATAATGAACAGTTTATTAGCTATTGAATTAAAACAGGAATATTTTTAACATTGAAGCCTATGGGATTCGCCAGAATAAATCTGCCACATGAAACCACCGAATGGCAGGGCAATTCGGCAACTTTTCACTGCTGGTTTTTGTTCTCTGGATAGCCGAAGCTATGGGGATTTCACTGCCCTCGAACAGTTACTGGATGTGCAGGAAATTCACCAACATTTGATGAATGGCCAAGGAAGGTAACTGAAAGCTGATTTTCAGCGTTCGGTTACGTTTTGGCAGCCATTCGGATCTCTTTGAATAACCCTGACAGTGTCCTATAGCTTGGAGGATGGCTATCTAGATAGATACAGTGGAGTTGAGTGGAAGTAATAACCTAGTAACATATGTGGACGAAAAAGCTCAAGATTCAACATAAAGAGCAGTTGAACCAATAGGATACAACGTAAGCTACATAAAGAAATTATTAAGGAAGGTACACAAAATAATGTCCCTCATTGTCTCGATAAAATATAAGCCAAAAACTAAGAAGCATCGTGAGGCCTGAGTGGGAACCCACTGCTACCCTCCTGATGAAGCTGAAAATATCGTCAGTGGTTGCTGCACTTCCCGTGCAGAAATTACTTCCTTGGCATTTCCATTTTGGCTTCCCTTTTCTGGGTAATAGTCTGATTTGCATATGGAATAGTCTTCTCTGTAACAGATACATCAAGTTAAAACCTTGTGAGACCTGAGCAGGGACCAACCATGGGGCAGGCCATTGGTGCTGTTGCTTGTTCTCAGGACCCTCACAAACCTTTTATTTTCTAAAAACAAAGAAGGCAGATACTGCTTAGAGAAGTCCTATTCTAGGAACCAGTCCTTATAATGACTGCACTGCTAAGCTATGTAAAGGGATAGTAAGAGAACAAGCCAAAATCAGGATAACAGAAGGACACAATTATAGGGTCCTGTAACTGTGGTCCAAGACAGAAGAGCAAGCCAAGGTCCGGTACACAGAGAATGCAAACAAAATATAACAACGTGCAGAGGGGTAAACAGAACTACAAAAGAGCTGTGAGTCCATGTAGAAATCAGAGCTATATAATCCTGGACAAACCACTATCAGATGCCACCAGTTAACGTCAGACGTGTAGACATGGAGGAACTGACAATCAGGTATGTCCATTCAATGACACATGTGAGGGGAGGACTTTGCAGAATGAAGTGTGATAATTGGTGGTACCAATGGAGCCCATCAATAGCAATAGTAACAACTCTGCAGGATGAGGCCTGGCAGGTCTCCGGTAAGAGCAAAATATCAAGTTATCAACTACATCGGATAAGAAATAAGAAGACATGACACACATGTACTGTATCTCAACACACGTACTTACATATCATAATACATAAACCTTGTTGCTGAGAATAAAATGTAATGCCTGCATCTAATAACGTGATATTTAAGGCTTGGTTTTCTTTTTCACACCAGATCATGCCAAAAATCTATTTTAGAAGAAACAATGATTGAAAATACCATCACATTTTGAATCTCTATTGCCTTGAATTGCTGTACTATTTTTTCCAACACGGTTAAAAAAAAGAAGGAAAATAGTAAATGACCCCAATTATGTCTATGTTGTGTACGATATTTAAAGATTACGCACGGGTCTCTCACAAATCTTTAAGTGTCACTTTCTCTCTTGTCATAGCCAAATATATTGCAATGTGAGCCACTCATTACAGATGTAGCGTATACGTTATAACCACTAGAGGTCTTCCGTTCACATATGGATGGAGGACACCGTTCACAGTTTCAGCTGATTTTATTGTTTATTCCTACGCGAGCACAACCAGCAGGCTTCTTGCATGCAAACAGGGATCTCTTCTGAGATAAAGGACTTACGATGTCTTTTTTTATTTACTCACATTACGGTTAGTCAAAGCTCTGACTGCTGTGCAAGACTAAGAAGATATATATGTTCTCCAGATAATAATTTCACATCATTCAGGTAAGAAAATATGTTATTGATTGCGGATGACGTTGAAAGAGATTTTTATACTAGATAAATCTAGTGCTAAATGACGTTTCACGACATATTTTAAAAAATGTACTGCGTGGGTTATTCCTTTTAAAAATAAGATAGCTACTTGTAACAAGTGGTGTTATTATTTTTCATGCTGTCCATATGGATATACATTATATGCATCATTCCATGTTTGTTCACAATGTTAGTATTTGTAACTGTCTTTGTGTATATATTTATTGATTAATGAGGTTTCGCAAGCCTTTTCTCATTTCTTTGCAGTCGCTTAGAGAATATGTTTGAAATCTGAATGACTAAGCCTAGCAGGGGATATTAGACTTTGATCATGTGTTTGCACAATGTAACTTGTTCATAGAATGCAATGTGTTTGATTGAAGATAGCAGAACAACTACTTTAATCACATTTGTGAAAACTCATTACTACCTGCAAGCTTGCTCCATCCCTGTGGGCTTTTCATACCTCTTAGCCGATGAATTCACTTTAGAGGTATTATTGCCTTTTTTCATGTAAATGGCTCAGTATCATTAAACAATTTAATTCAAAAACATCTGGGGATTAGTTGCAGATAGCTTTAAGTGTTCACTAGAATCCGACTTTTTATACATGAAGTGTGATGTGAACTGTTAATCAACTATATTTTTATTGTTAATCCATAAAATGAAGGTACATGTGATGTTTTGCTAAACTGTTCTTCGTCACTTTATATGAAGCATCATGTATGAGATGTAGCTCTTTGTTTCTGTTATCATTACAGATCACATGATGTTATACGAATACCAGTAGTGTTATGTGGTCAAAGATTGCATATGGTGTGATCTTCATGAATGTCACAGAAAAGCTCATTTTTCACCACTACTATCAAAGGTTTTTATTTTATTCAGCTAAAGTTTCCCTGAAGAGATTTATTTATTTATAAAGTATTTTACCAGGAAGGATACATTGAGATTTCTCTCATTTTCAAGTATGTCCTGGGTAGAAGAGCTAGTGAAGATAAATAAATGAAAGACAAACAATATGTCCAGACTTGTAGAAAGTAGACAGCCAACTTTTAAATGTAGAGTAAATCGGGGGCGATAGATCTTCATACTTTAGTTGAAGATTGTTTTTCCAAATCATTAAATCATTGAATAGACTCAATGCTAATATGGGGCAAAGTATATGTCATTACACAGCATTTGCACAGTATATTTCAAGCATTTCTGGCAATCCAACACAAACTGTGGATTTGCAAGGTATTTAGAGTTTGCTTTGACCTGTCAGCACAGAGTGGTTTGTATGTCACTGTCAGGAGCTCTATTCTGAACATAGAAAATGGGGAAAAAAACTTCTTTAAAAATACGTTTTAAAAAGAAATGAAGGCAGTAAGCTAAGGTGAGAAGTTGAGATATAAGGAAATAAATAAAAATGTTAAACAAAAATAATGGAAAGGGAAATAAACAGGGTTATTCAGAGAGGTGAAACTCAGGAGAATGACCGGAGAAGTGAAAATTCTAGGTCAAAATAGCCAAACCAGAAAAATACTCCCATTTATCTCACTTTCCAAATCAGCTATTTGGTCTAGATTGTTCTCTTCTCCTGCCAATTCTCCTGGTTTTCACCTCTCTCTGAATAACCCTGATAGTAATAACCATTTATTGAATTTAAGCAGGCATGGGATAGGCATAAGGCTATCCTAAACAAAAGATAAATCCAGGTAAAGTATCCATGTAATTGGGCAGACTAGATGGGCCGAAAGGTTCTTATCTGCCGACATTTTTCTATGTTTCTAACCATTTAATGCAGTAATTCGGCGTGATGCTCTGCCCAATACATAGGGACATTCTCAATTTATAGGGTACTTTCCATTTAAGTATAAATATGGTATATATATATATATGTATTGTATATACAGATATATATAAGCAAACGTAAACAGAATAAACTTGGCCTCTTGTGAAAAAAAATGTGCCTAGGTTAGCACTTGTCTTACAAAAAATGTATTGGTCCTTGAAGAGTCTTTGCTGTTTTATCAGCAAATTTCAGTGTTTTAACAAGGAGATAAAACACTAAACCACGTCTTTCCTATGGGACTGGTTTTAGCGTGCTCATTTAGAATGCCCCATCACAAGGATGAGTTTTAAATGCTGACCAGTTCTCAGGCAGCTCTGCAATGTTACTGCATTCATTAGAATTCAGTATGAGTACAGCAATATTTTGAACTACACAAATCAAAATGCGAATATGTAAAGGCCAAGGGGAAATTGTGAGAGCAATGTGACAGACAACTGGAGTCTCATGTTACCATAGACCTTACGCCATTCACAAATGCTGCAATAAATTTGACCACTTCTTCATTTGGTACAGTGCTAGCACACTTTTAGCTAAATTAGTGGAGTGACGGGTACAGTCAGTGCAGTCCTTACCCATTTACCCATTACAGTGGTGTACCTTACAGTTAAAGGAACATAAGAGACACCCTCACCAGAGATCCGCAAGCTCAGCCAAATTTTTAGATGTGGTTAGCATGATGTACACGTCATCTGATACTGGACCGGGGTCTTGGTTTCTTTAAGGATGATGATTATGTGAAGGGTGACCTAGTATTGCAATAGCTGTACCTGGTAAAGTATAGTAGACAAGTGCACAGGTATCCAAAATGAAAATAGCTTTAGTGATCACAGTTGTCCCTAGAAGAGAGAATTTAAATCTTCTCACTCCTCCCTCAATATCTTCACCTCCCACCAAGTAAGCAGGGCAAGAGCAAGTAAGTGGGAACAAGCGGCTCATACTTTATTCAAGGACTGGTATAGTTATGCACAGTATATCTTAATGAGCAGTATCATTTGCAAGGAGGAACCTTGTAAAATAGACCAATCCCTGCCTAAGATTACATAGGCTGCTTGGGAAATGTACTTAAGGTCCCACACCACAAGGAGTCACTGGATCTAGAGGAAGTTGACCACATGTATAAACGAAAAAGGAAAAGACTCCCAGCATGATGCCTTATTCTACAACCATTTCACCCCAAAATAAATATATATTGAAAACGATATTCTGCCTCTAAAAGTCAGAAAAGGCATAGTCCCAATCCATATTGTTCCCATGTTTACAAGATCCGAGATGGCAGCACTACCCCAAAATGGGGTCATGTTGTGCAATTACCCATGTCCCAAATTTACTCTGTACGGCACAGCCAAACATTAGATAAGTGTTAAAATTGGGTAATAAATTTAAGATTGGGGGTAAAGAGTTAGGGCAAAGAATGGCTTTGGATAATGAGTAAATTAATCCAGGGAACCTTGATGCAAGGTAATCCCTAAACTTGAAGCACCTCTGGAACTAAAACCCAAACACTACAAAGACCCACAATTCAATTTGCATTGTAACTATGTCATTACTAGGGATGAGCCGAACACCCCCCGAGTTCGGTGCGAGCCCGAACACGAACTTCCCATTTGTTCGGGACCGAACCCGAACCCCATGCAAGTCAATGGGGCTGAAAATTCGGTTTTTTAGAGTGCCCTCCAAGAGGGCATATATGCTACATATTTGCCATAAAAGGTGTATGGGGGTCCGGGTAGTGCCCTGGGGGACAGGAAACAAGGACAAAAAGTAAAAAAAAAACGTTTTTAAAGGGACAGTGAGTTTTCCATGAAATAAGGGTTAAAAATAAAAACCAAAAATTCCTTCAAATATCGTGCCTAGGAGGTCCCCATAACCTGCCCGTGAAGTGGCGGATTTCTAGGTTGTATAGAAACACTTAAAAACAAAAAAATGACGTTTCATATGACGGTAAATGCTTTTCCTTTAATCTATCCATAAACAACTGCTTGGGGCGGCAGCCTGTATGAAAAGACATTTTAGGACGCACAGAAAAAGTTTAGTGTTTTTTTTGGCTAAATTATTGTGAAACTTATGCAGGCTTTGGATGAAAGAAACAATAGGTGCTTTAAAATTGGGCTTTTAGCGTCGGCAACAGTGCCGTCACACCGTAACCCCTCTGAGGATATGAATCTGATACAGGCGTCAATGGCAGTGCACCCAGATATTGTGCCTTTAGTGCCAGGCATGCAAGTACTATCATACAGTAACCCCTCTGTGGTATTGTGGAAGAGTGCAGGGGTGGACCATGCGGTCCTATATTAAAAAGATATGAATCTGGGAATGGGCATCAGTGCACCCAGATATTCTGCCTTTGGTGCAAGACTGCCAGGCCAGCAAGTATCATCATACAGGAACCCCTCTGTGGTATGGTGGAAGAGTGCAGGGGTGGACCATGTGGTTCTATATTGAAAAGTTTTTGATCTGGTAATGGGCGTCAGTGCACCCAGATATTGTGCCTTTAATGCCAGGCCAGCAAGTATCATCATACAGTAACCCCTCTGTAGTATTGTGGAAGAGTGCAGGGGTGGACCATATGGTCCTATATTGAAAAGTTTTTGATCTGGTAATGGGCATGAGTGCACCCAGATATTGTGCCTTTAATGGCAGGCCATCAAGTATCATCATACAGTAACTCCTCTGTAGTATTGTGGAAGAGTTCAGGGATGGACCATGTGGTTGGTCCTATATTGAATTATTTTTTTTTATCTGGTAATGGGCGTCAGTGCACCCAGATATTGTGCCTTTAATGCCAGGCCATCAAGTATCATCATACAGTAACCCCTCTGTGTTATGGTGGAAGAGTGCAGGGGTGGACCATGCGGTCCTATATTGAAAAGGTTTTGATCTGGTGGTAATGGGCGTCAGTGCACCCAGATATTGTGCCTTTAATGCCAGGCCAGCAAGTATCGTCATACAGTAACCCCTCTGTAGTATTGTGGAAGAGTGCAGGGGTGGACCATGTGGTCCTATATTGAAAAGTTTTTGATCTGGTAATGGGCGTCAGTGCACCCAGATATTGTGCCTTTAATGCCAGGCCATCAAGTATCATCATACAGTAACCCCTCTGTGGTATTGTGGAAGAGTGCAGGGTTGGACCCTGCTGTTCAAAAAATTAAAATGATATAAATCTGGCACAGGTGTCAGTGCAGCCAAATATTGTGCCTTTCATGGCAGCAAGTGCATTCACACCATAACCCTTTTGTGGTATTGTGGAAGAGTTCAGTGCTGGAGGTTTTGTGCATGCAGAAGACATACCCGATCTATTCCATTACTTCGGCATCAGGGGATTGATAGCTGCTGATCCAGAACTGATTCATTTTTATAAATGTCAGCCGGACTACAGAGTCGGTGGACAGACGCACTCTTTTGTCTGTGACAAAACCTCCAGCGGCACTGAACGTCCTTTCGGAAAGCACGCTAGATGCAGGGCAACCTAGTAGCTGCATAGCATATTGGCTAAGTTCTGGCCAGTGATCCAATCTCAACACCCAGAAAGCCAGTGGATCATCTGCTGGAAAGGTATCCAGGTCTGCCCTTGCCCCTAGGTAGTCCTGCACCATATGGTGAAGACGCTGGCAATGGGTGCCTACATTTGACGTCCCTGGGCGCGAGGACCAAAAGATTTTAAAAATGCATCAGTCAAGCGGCCCTGGCCTTCACCGCTATTCCTCTGATCACCTGCAGCCTCAGAAGCACGTGTGTCAGCACTTGGTAATCTACCAGTGCCTGGAAAGTTGTTACACAAGTTTCGCTTTAGAGCATCCTCAAGTTTTGTCATCCTGTGCTCCCTCTGCGTGGGCAGGATGAGCTCTGCAACTTTCCCCTTGTATCGTGGATCAAGAAGGGTTGCCAACCAGGAATGATCCCTCTCCTTGATAGCACGAATCCTGGGGTCCTTTAGCAGGCTTTGTATCATTAGGGAGCCCATGCAGCGTAGGTTGGAGGTGGCATTAGCTGCCGAGTCTTCCTGGTCAATGAGGATGACCGTATCGTGCACTTCCTCCTCCCAGCCACGCACAAGCCCTTCTGTTTCTGGGCACACAAAACCCTGCCTTGAGGAATCCCCACCTTCAATGCCCCCACTACTTAAATAGTCCTCCTCCTCCTCATCCTCCTCCTGTCTGATCTGAGTAGGACCCGTTGGAATGCTGTCTGCGGAAAGACTGGGGCCTTGAGAGCTAGGGAAGGCATCCTCTTCCTCCCGCTGCTCTGCCTCTAGAGCCACATCTATAATTCCCCGCAGAGTGTGCTCCAGCAGGAACACTAAAGGAATTGTGTCACTGATGCATGCACTGTCCCTGCTCACCATCCTCGTTGCCTCCTCAAATGGTGACAGTACAGTGCATGCATCCTTGATCATCAGCCACTGCGGGGGGGGGGGAAAACCAAGTTGACCTGAACCTGTCCTTGTGCCATACTCACACAGGTACTCGATGATGGCCCTCTGCTGCTTGTGCAGACGCTGCAGCATTGCTAATGTCGAGTTCCACCTGGTGGGCATGTCACAGATCAGACGGTTTGTGGGAAGGTGGAATTCTCTTTGAATTTCTGCCAGGCGAATGCTTGCTGGGAATGACCGTCTGAAGTGGCTGCAGACTTTTCTGGCCTGGATAAGAAGCTCTGGCAGCCCTGGGTACTTGGTTAGGAAATGCTGTACCACCAGATTTAGGACGTGTGCTAGGCATGGTACATGCGTCAATTTACCCTTGCTTAGGGCAGAGAGAAGGTTGCTGCCATTATCGCAGACGATCATTCCCAGCTCAAGCTGGCGTGGTGTAAACCATCTCTGCACCTGCCCGTGCAGAGCTGACAAAATTTCTGACCCGGTGTGGCTCCTGTCCCCTAAACAAACCAGCTCAAGCACAGTATGGCATCTTTTTGCTTGAGCCATTGCGTAGACCCTGTCAGGCGTGGGTTTAACTGCCACTTCGCCAGAGAAGGAGGAGGAGGAGGAGGAAGAGGTGGCGGTGGTTGAGCAGACAGACCTCACACAAGCAGCTTTCTGGAGGCGTGGTGGATGAACAAGCTCCAGCACAGAGCCCCATCTTGGATCCCTCCCAGCTGTAATCAGAGTTACCCAGTGTGCCGTGAAGGAAATGTAACGACCCTGTCCATGCTTGCTGGACCACGTGTCTAAAGTCACATGCACCTTGCTGCTGACTGCCTTTCCCAATGACTGGATAACATTGTCTTCCACGTGCTGGTATAGTGCTGGAATGGCCTTGCGTGAAAAGCAATGGCGTTTTGGAACCTGCCACTGTGGTACAGCGCATTCAGCAAATTCACGGAAGGGAGCAGAGTCCACCAGCTGGAAAGGCAGCAGCTGCAATGTGAGTAATTTTGCTAAGCTGGCATTTAGACGCTGTGCTTGGGGATGGTTGGGACTATATTCTTTCTTTCGCTGCAGCAGCTGCGGCAACGTAATCTGACTGTGTAAATCTTCAGCTACTGGGATGATGTCACATTGTGAGGAAGGACCTGCTGGTACATCCATTACTGTAGCATCATCCCTGTCGGTGGAGGTTGTAGGCAATTGCATGGCAGGACATACAGTGTGGGTAGAGACAGATGAGGAGGAGGAGGACCTACACAAAGTTTTGCCCCAACGGGATGTGTGGCACTTGTTCATATGTCGCCTCAAGCACGTGGTACCCAAGTGTCCGGTGTTTATCCCATGCTTCAGCCTCCTCTGACATAGATTACAAATAGCAACGGTGGGGTCTGCTGCACAGTTCTTAAAGAACAACCAGACAGCAGAGTTCCTGCATGTGTTCTTTGAGACAACAGCGCTCTGCACCAGAGCAGCTCTGACATGTGATGCCTTGGACTGTCTAGTGCTACGGTTGGTCACAGAGGATGTTGTGCCTCGTGTTTGCTGTGCCTCCTCCTCCTCCTCCTCCTCACTTGATTCCTCAGTTCGATCTGCACCCAGGTGGAGTCAGTGACCTCATCATCATCAATGTCATCTTCACCCCTATCTCCTCATCACTGGAGCCAACTTGGCAGTATGCTGCAGCTGCTGGGGCAACATGAGTGCCAGTTATTTGTGTGTCATCACTGGCACCCCCTTCCTCTAGGTTGATTATACTCCCTTGCTCAACCTCAGAGATTGAATCAGAGCACTGTACTTGCTGCGCATCCTCAAGCAGCATGTCACTCTCATTGTAGTCAAAAAATTCAGCTGACTCCTCCGTGTGTGATAGCGAGGCTACGGCAGGAGTAGCTGTGGACATGGAGGCTACATTAGATGCTTTGGCAGCTGATGTGGACTGTAAAGCACTAGAAGCCTGGCTGGCAGAGGACTCGGAGGATGAGGATGGCCTGGTTAGCCAATCCACCAAGTCCTCTGTATGTTGCTGCTGCTTAAGACGGCCAGCACCAGTTAGAAAGGACAAACATGCCCCTGCAGAGGATGCACCACGTCCACCACAACCAGAGACACAGCCTCCCGACACAGGGGCTGCTTGCCCTCTTCTCTGTGGCTGGGAGCTTCTGCGTCCTTTTTGTTCTTTCAGACATGGTGAGTGATATATAGATTAATATATACAGAACTTTGATTCAACTCTAGTATAAAGATTTAAACAACTCTGGTATAACTCAGTGAGACACACTGATAGATCACCTTAATTCCCAAGTTTTTTAAAGAAATTAGTGAGCCCCAAAATACAGCGTGGTACTGTTTGTATGACGAGACACAGATCACCTTAATTCCCAAGTGTTTTAAAGAAATTAGTGAGCCCCAAAACAAATTGCTGGCTGTGTGACGAGACACAGAAGATCACCTTAATTCCCAAGTGTTTTAAAGAAATTAGTGAGCCCCAAAAAAAATTGCTGGCTGTGTGACGAGACACAGAAGATCACCTTAATTCACAAGTGTTTTAAAGAAATTAGTGAGCCCCAAAATACAGCGTGGTACTTTTTGTATGACGAGACACAGATCACCTTAATTCCCAAGTGTTTTAAAGAAATTAGTGAGCCCCAAAAAAAATTGCTGGCTGTGTGACGAGACACAGAAGATCACCTTAATTCACAAGTGTTTTAAAGAAATTGGTGAGCCCCAAAATACAGCGTGGTACTTTTTGTATGGCGAGACACAGATCACCTTAATTCCCAAGTGTTTTAAAGAAATTAGTGAGCCCCAAAACAACTTGCTGGCTGTGTGACGAGACACAGAAGATCACCCTAATGCCCAAGTGTTTTAAAGAAATTAGTGAGCCCCAAAATACAGCGTGGTACTTTTTGTATGACGAGACACAGATCACCTTAATTCACAAGTGTTTTAAATAAAGTTGTAAACCGCAAAAAAACTTGCTGGCACAGTGACAAGACACACATCACCTAAATTCCCTGATATTTGGTATAAATGAGACCCAAAAAGACTTGCTGGCACAGTGTGACAAGACCCAGAAAATCACCTCAATACACAAATGTTTTAAATAAAGTTGTAAACCCCAAAAAAACTTGCTGGCACAGTGACAAGACACACATCACCTAAATTCCCTGATATTTGGTCGAAATGAGACCCCCCAGACCCCCCAGTAGCGTGGCAGACCGGCAGTAACAACACACACAACTATCTTCTTTGAAATCTCCTCTGAAATGCGTGCAGAATCGGCGCGTTGAAACCTTATATAGTGTGCTGCGGGACTTAGCTCTGTGAGCCCATGATTGGGCAAAATTTGCCCAATCAGGACTCTGAGCAGTGATTGGCATAGTGTTCAACCAGTCCTGCACCAGACCTGTGGTCAGGTGCAAGGCTGTAGCCAATTACGAGCTTCAGGCAGTGGGAAAATGCATTGCGGTCCATTGTGGTCGAACATGCGGCGAACACCCGGAAATGTTCGGGGTTCGCGATCAGCTCGAACAGGCTAAGTTCGGGTCGAACCCCGAACCGTCCGAACCCGAACAGCTCATCCCTAGTCATTACACTGTAACAACTCTAAATATTGCACTACAAAAAATGTGGCAAGAGTTGGATACAATTCAAAAACACTTGATAATTCTTCAACAACAAAGATGGCTTTCATTGAAGCCCAACTATTCTTGAAACTAGTTTACAATGTCTTATACCCTAACTCAACTCAGGGGATCAACTAAAGTAAAACCCCCATGCTAATCTGAGTTAATGTTCTTTATAACTATTTGTGTATTACGTACAATTATTTGCAACTAGTAAATCTTCCTTATTCGACCATATAGTGTGTGTGTTGAGGGCAATTCAATTATTTCAACTTACTGATAAAGGAATTCTTATGACCCTGATCTGTAGTTCATTCGTTATATAGTCACCTATAAACAAAAACACTAATATACAGCACAAATCCGACAATCAAATACCCCCAAACCGTCTCCAAACCACTTGGCCAGGGAGCCCCCCCCAAAAAAAACAAGGCAGCAAACAACAACCACAGTGCATGAGTACCACTTTTAGAATGGCTGGAACCTGCTGGTAACGACAATTGACTGTTTTTTGCCTTATCGAGTGCAGGAGACCAGTTTGTCAATCAAAATACCGAACGTCCCCCCATAAGGCTCCACACAAACCTGTGTATGCCCAAACAACTTCCTAACCCAGATAATATGATCAAGCATACAACCGAAAAGCATTTGATTCCCAACGCCCCAACTGCTGGATGGCCTCCTCCCCTAAATCGAGTCGCATCGCCTCAATCACCGCCCCAATTCGGAAGGAGTGCGATCCGACGTCCTGAGGATCCCTGCCCAATGCCTCCAAACCACGTTGAAAAATGCTAATGAATTGAAAACATGAAAGTGTCAAACCATTGCGATGGCATAAAAAAAGGCATGCCCTAAAGGCACCGATCAGGTGCACCAAAACCAGGATCATGATATTCTGCCTCCTCTTACCCCTCCAATAGGACTTCACTGCCTGCCAAACCAAGAACTCCTTTGTGATTCCGAGCAACCCTTTCAATTAAAACAAAAAAGCCAGAGTCTGCCCTTCCTACGATACCAAACATGACTATATAAAATGTAGAAAGGAAAAAAAAACTACGTAAACTATATTTGCCCTTTTTCTGTTTTAAAGCAGCATTGTCCATTTTTCATCTATAAATTGAGCAGTGCCACTACCATTACTTGCCTTCTCATTTCCCGCTCCGGGATCGTTCAGTGGTTTCTTCATAGTAATTTTATTCATAAAATGCAATGCTTTAAAACACAAGCGAAAACGTTTAGGTTGTGTTCTGTTTCGGTTAAAATTGCGTAATATTCTTTAGAAAAGTGCTTTAACCAATTCTCCATTTCTGATTTTATTTTTCAAGAGTAACCCATAGAATATATAACGTCAAAAGGTTTGGATGATAAAATCCGAAAAAATAATCTTACGCTGCAAATGATTTAAATCCGAATGGAAATTAAATTTAGGAAATATTTATTTATCGCATTCTGATGGAACATGCCATAATAATGATATATTTTGAATCTGCCAAGTCCGCTGATAAAAGGATTTATAACTTTTCCAGGTCCTACAATAAAACATGACAAAATGGTCAAAATTAGCTCAACACACAGGAGTGAAAAAGCTCACCAGCAAAGGGGTTAAAAACCAGTCTTCGCATAAAACATTGGTCATCCAGACCCTGTGGTTACTCCTAAAATAGACTGGGAGTGCATTTAGGTTGATGTGTATTAATGTGCAGGGATTCTCAGCATTCTAAATGAGGAACGGCTTTAATTTGAATCTGGCTGCATTACCTCCAAGTAGAAGTGTGAGCCTGTCCTTGAATGCCTTAAAGCCAGACATTGCCATTGTGGATGTAAGTGCACTTTGGCATTCTTTTCCAAAACAGGCCTGTTTCGTCCACATTGAAAATTTGCTCAGGTTGGCACTCTTCATCGACTAAGATCTTGTCTAACTTGACACAACATTTTTCAGCAGCTTCAACGTCGACAATTGCAGCTTCCCCACTCACATGCACATTATGAAGGGCAAACTTGCATTTGAAGTCAGCCTTTGTTGGTGACGGTGTTGAAATTCCCAAGGTATTCCTCTCCTTGTTGTTCCTTTAGGCTATTAAAAATGCTGCACGGTTTTGCTTGATTTGTCAGTAGGCTCACAGTAATCCTCTTCTGGATTTGGTCCTCTATCCAGATCATCAACAATTTCTCCATGTTTTGAATTGACTCTTGTCTCTTCTTTGTTAAAATGGTTGATTTTATTCCAGTCGCTCCTTTAACTGCATCACGAATCCTATTCTTATCTTTAAGAATTATGGAAACTGTAGAATGCGAAGGTCCTTCACTTTCATAGGCATTAATTATTCTCATCATTATGTCCAGGTTTAAAGACTTTCTTTTCATCTTTGCTGAATCAGCGTTTTCAGCAAAACGACCCCTCATGCTAAACATCTTTGATTGGGGTACTACAAAGAAGTGAGTACAAGCATGCACAGTACAGTGGTTAATCACTACTGTAAAATGTATCTTTTTTGAGAAAAAAGTTTTAAAATTACTGTACATTTCATGATGTACTGTATAGAAAAGTGCAAAATACGGTTCAGTAATTTACACCCTTTCAGTAGAGAAAAGGTGAATCTAAAATGCAGTACCTACCATTTCACCCCCATGTGAACCAATTTGTTCTAATCATGTTTAATTTTTATATGGCCACATTTGAGATCATTGGAAAAGCCAGGCTCTGGCATGTATTATGGCAATGTGGGATGCATTGTGCTGGAGATAGAGGGGTCCAAAGGACCCCTGGAAGCTCCTGTATAGGGATTTCCATTACAGACAGTCTCAAGATTTCAAGATGCGAGAGAATGCTGAGATCAGTCTAAATTTTGGCTGATCACAGCAGTGTGAAAAGGATGCTCTCAGCATGTCATCCGCACACAGGAAGCAATTATAGTGTAAATGAAGTGCCTGTAAAGGAGCTCACTTCTTTTTCACTACAATTAAAATGATGTCACTGGCACAGTAGCTTTGCATCTAGCACTGCACCGTGTATGGCTTTCATCCGAAGACTGATGGTAATGCAAGAAAAACAGAAATGACGCGTAAACACATACGTGCAGTTCATCATTAATCGTGTACCTCAGGTCATGACTGTAACTCTCTGCACGTCGCCCAATGATTGCCGTAAGCGCGGTTCATCGCGAGTCATGTATGTTGTAACTCGAGGACTGTCTGTATCAGAATTAAGCAATGCATTACCTGCTTGCAGCACTCAGGGTATGAGTAAGAGCATTTCTTTTAGATACAATATTAGAAGTGGTTAATGTCTGCAAGATATATAGCTGTCATAACCAAGTCACTTTCATTTTCAATGTGTTTGAGCAATGGGAATATTTTTAACTCCACTGAGAACATAAGCTTCCTAGAAGTGGATCAATTCCTTCCCCTAATCGTACCGGCTAGGTAAGTATCTTGTTCAAGAGGAATAAATTGAATTAATACAGGGCTGATATAACCATTTCATTAAACGATTAACAACTAATTACCCCCACATGTCCTTTATAACATTTTGGTAAGCTGAAAGAATTGAACCATAAGGATCTAGAAAAGGTAATTTTGGCCACTTTTTATTTTCACAATTCATACTCTCTCCCCTAGTCATGTATTTGCTATTTTATTTTTTAATTCCAGGGTTATTCCTCTCGGACATGACCTTTTTGTACTTTGTTTAACTAGTTATTTTCCGGAAAATCACTTCTACTTTAACTGAAAATATTTTCTTTTTAAATTTAAAAAACAAAAACAACGTACACAACAATAATTACCTGATGGACGTTAACCAATTAACATATTTCAAAATCCGTGTCAGGATTAGTTACTCTTGGGGTATAATAAGAAAAAAGCATGCATCACTTACCAGAAATAATAACATAACCCTAATAACTAAACATGCATTAGCCATCTTCACTGTAAGTAACGCATTATAAAATTACTGTAAATAAGAAGAGGAAGCGGATGCATCACAAACAATAACCTCTGGGTGAACAAATTCGCTCTCCTGCCAGGAGCACATAAAATAAATTGCAGCCTTCAGGTCAAGAATAACTGTAATGAGCCCTTTAATACATAAGTTCAGAAAGACATATAGTTACCCTCTGCACATGCTACGATGAACACTTATATAATATATTGCTTTACTAGCAGAACCATTCACAGCACATTTTATTAGGTTATGCGCCCATGGAAGATATATTACCTACAAAAATAAAAAATAAACTTCTACATGAAATATATAAAATGATCACTTAGCAATAACCCAAACAGTCAGAGATGCATTCAAGCAGCAAAAAAGCACCTGGGCAGCCAGATGCCTACCGGGATCTAGGTCCCTATACAGTAAATTTTATTAATATCAAACACAAAAAAAATACATATTAATAAAACACATGCAATAGAACAATGGTAGAACACAAGAGAAGATAAGCTAGGATATCATGTGCATATATAATGAAGAGGATATCTTACTGATAATTCAGCTGAAGAGTATCAAAATGTTTCATCTGGTGAGTATGCATCTACAGTTGTGTTCAAAATTATTCAACCCCCAATGCTGTAAAGGGTTTTAGGGAATTTAGTGTACATTTATAATTGTATTCAGAATGAAATCCTACAAGGACTTTTTAAAGAACCATATGCAACTAAAATGACATCAATTGGTTTTGTAATACAGTAGTAAATGTTTCTTTTGTGAATTCTTCATTGACACAATTATTCAACCCCTTAAAGACTACCACTCTGAAGAACAGAGGTTCATTCAAGTGTTTTCAATCAGGTATTGAAAACACCTGTGGATGTCACGGAGCAGCAATAAAGCATAATAAGCACCAATTAGGCAGCTTTAAAATGACTGTGATACTCAGCTCCTTCTAGACATTTACTGGTGTGGTTACAAACATGGTGAAGTCAAGAGAATGGTCCAGGAAGACAAGAGAAGAGGTGATTACCCTTCACAGGAAGGGCAATGGCTATAAGAAGATTGCAAAGATGTTAAACATACCAAGAAGACCATAGGAAGCATCATTCGCAAATTCAAGGCAAAGGGCACTGTTGAAACGCTACCTGGTCGTGGCAGAAAGAAGATGCTGACTTCGACTGCTGTGCGCTACCTGAAGCGTAGAGTGGAGAAAAGTCCCCGTGTGACTGCTGAGGAACTGAGAACAGATTTGTCAGATGTGGGTACTGAAGTTTCAGCTCAGACAATACGGCGCACACTGCGTGATGAAGGCCTCCATGCCAGAACTCCCAGGCGCACCCCCTTGCTGTCTCCAAAGAATAAGAAGAGTCGACTGCAGTATGCCAAAAGTCATGTGGACAAACCACAGAAGTTTTGGGATAGTGTTCTGTGGACTGGTGAAACAAAATTAGAACTGTTTGGGCCCATGGATCAACGCTATGTTTGGAGGAGGAAGAACAAGGCCTATGAAGAAAAGAACACCTTGCCTACTGTGAAGCATGGCAGGGGGTCAATCATGCTTTGGGGCTGTTTTGCTTCTGCAGGTACAGGGAAGCTTCAGCGTGTGCAAGGTACCATGAATTCTCTTCAGTACCAGGAGATATTGGATGACAATGTGATGCAGTCCGTCACAAACCTAAGGCTTGGGAGACTTTGGACCTTTCAACAGGACAATGATCCCAAGCATACCTCCAAGTCCACTAGAGCATGGTTGCAGATTAAAGGCTGGAACATTTTGGAGTGGCCATCGCAGTCACCTGACTTAAATCCGATTGAGAACCTCTGGTGGGACTTAAAGAAAGCAGTTGCAGTGCGCAAGCCTAAGAATGTGACTGAACTGGAGGCTTTTGCCCATGACGAATGGGCGAAGATACCCGTAGATCGCTGCAAGACACTTGTGTCAAGCTATGCTTCACGTTTAAAAGCTGTTATAACCGTAAAAGGATGTTGTACTAAGTACTAAGATTGAATGTCACTTGGGGTTGAATAAAAATGATAATGATGTGAGCACAGAAAAGACATTTGTGGTTATTTCATTATTAATGTTATGTTATATTTGTCTGACCTACACGTGCCTCTTTGATTTAATTGTAAGCAAGATGACTGAATGATCAAAATCAATGTCAAACTGGCCAAAACACTCAATTTCAGTGGGGGTTGAATAATTTTGAACACAACTGTATATCTAAGGTATTCAGTCCGTTAGACACCAAGATATGAGCATATAAACAGAAAGACATAGTTCCAACATCACACTCAATGGTGACTACCCTATACAGATTCCAAGAGGAGATGCTACAGCAGGGGTGTCAATACGGTGCAGGCAGCCTCCTTGTGTGGTTATACCAACATACACAGAACAATTCAGAAACTCCTACAGGGTTATCCAAAGAGATTCGAAAAGTCACCGCACGTTCGGTGACTTTTCGTTCTCTTCAATTCGGTTCCTTTCGCCGATTGCATTTCGGTGACCCTGCGGTGTATTCAGCAAGCAACACAGGGTCCCCGAATTGCAGGGAAAAGCTGCCGCAAACCTGACGAAAACTAACCACAAAACCCACCGAATGCACGCCGAAAACAAGCAAAAACATCTGGATTAACCTTCGAAAAACCCGAGCAGGAGCCGATCACACAAAGCGAAGCAGCCGAAGAGGAGCCGAATCACACAGAGCCGAAGCAGCTGAGACGCAGAGGAGGCAGTGAATAAATTAACAAAACCATTTGTATGAATCTGTGAAAATGAAACGCTGTTTGCAAAGAAACTACTGAGCGAAAATGTCTGAAATTTACACAGGAGGTCCAGGGAATGATAATAAAGAGGGCTGTTACAGAAAAAATAAGTAAACTTAAAAAAAAATAAAAAATCGGACTTTTAAAAAACATAAAAAAATCTGAAAAATGCTTAAAGTATCCTAAAAGATCTATAAATAAAGAGACTTTTTGCTGCAGAATTTTGTAATGAACGGTTTATTAGATATTGAATTAAAACGGGAATATTTTTAACATTGAAGCCTATGGGATTCTCCTGAATAAATTTGCCGCATGAAACCACCGAATGGCAGGGCATTAGGGGAACCTTTCACTGCTGGTTTGTGTTCTCTGAATAGCCGAAGCAGTGCTTTTTCATGGGGATTTCACTGCCCTCAAACAGGCACCGAACAGGCACCGTATGTTCAGGCAATTCGCCAGGATTTGGCGAATTGCCTGCTCTCTGGATAGCCGAATGGCCAGGAAAGGTAACCGAACACTGATTTTCAGCGTTCGGTTACCTTTCTCAAGCAATTCGGATCTCTTTGGATAACCCTGCTAGTATTGCTTAGGAAGACTGCTGCAAATCAAACATAAATAATCAACAGCTCTTTCTCAGATAACCCTCCTATAGCACTTCGTGAAATGCTTTAACTAGAAGGGACTCTATCACCAAAGGCTCATGAAGGCCTGTTTTTTTACTTCTGTTGAAAAATGCAGATGTTTCTTACATCAGTGTAATCCCTGCTAGGATACCTCTGATTCTAGCCACGTCTAGAATATATGGTTTTATCCCTCCATATATATTATAGCAAACAAATCTCCGTTCCTACATCTCTCTGGTTTTATTTATGCGTTATGTGTTTTTTTTTATCTCCTGTTTGTTTTTGTTTGGATACAGTGTTGCATTTTGAATTTCCTGGGTCCTTAGCAAAGTGCAATTTGTATTTCCTACACTATACAATTTGAGGAGGATTGCAAATTGCGTAGAAGAGTTGCAAGGACTTCCAGAATTCAGAAGCCCCTGACTTGAATGGGAGGAGCAGAGCATGCTGGGGTAGAAAAGGTGTGTAATTAAAGCTAAAATAAAATGGAAAAAAAAGGAAAAATAATTGGGCAGAGGCGGTCAGCAGCATCTGTCCAATTATTTAAGGGGGAAAAAAGGGGGGTTTCAATAGAGTGTTCCTTTAACGTAATTTCCAATAAGCCTGGATCATCCTCCTTTTCTATTCCTATGTAACATAGCCTGGCCGGTCCAGTTTTGGAAATTAAATCCAAAAGAGATATGACTGTAGCGCTGGGATAGATTGGCTCTATGTAATGGACTGTTGCTACCACTAGAGAGAGACAGAGCCAGAGACGTTATGGACTATGTTGTGCCAAAAGACTCCATCTCCCAGAGACCTTTGCGAAGGAAGGAGCAAGTGGGTGTACTGGCGAGAGGGGAGACATCCGAAGCTTCGTGCAAGACAGAGGCAGAGCGAGCAGAGCAAAGAGAGGAGTAGGACGCACGCAGGACACTGTCAAGGATCGCAACCAGGCCGGAGAGTGGACCCTGCCATATCTGGTGCTGGAGATCGGGGATGGAGATCGTGCTGTCATCTACCACATTCCGCTGAGCAACCAGGAGGGCAACCGAGTTCCAGAAGGACCCCGAGTGAGGAGGCCGTGAGGATCGAATGGGAGTGCAGGCGGCAGATCGATTCCGGTAGCAGAGAACGGCGATTGGGAGAGCGGATTCGTTGGCACCAGGTTCCAATCGTGGAGAGAGATCCTTGGTCGAGTCATCGGTTCTGGACACTTTGTTCATTGGATGGCTGAGAGGCCTCAAGGCTTACGGTTCCGAAACAAAAGTGTGTATTTGGTTAATTGCTTCAATTCACAGGGCCCCAACGTTGACTAGTCAAAGATATCTTTGTTCATTCACTGGTCAGTTGAATATAGTACCCGGGTACCCTAAGACACTATCATTTGAGCCATTTTGAATGCGACTTAGACTCGCAAACTGAGGGGTATTAACCGTTTCTTTTCCTCTGTGTGTTTTTCACACGTTGTGCAGTCCTGTTATTTCTCTCAACGTACATGTGTATTATATGCCACTTTATTGATCCAGTAAAGTATATAACTTAGAAAATCCACAACAGTGCTGGTGTATAGAGATTCCTAGGGTGGTGAGACTATCCTGGGGTTATTCAGCGGCTCCTCCGGGGGTGAGCGCTACACAACCTTAGAAAGAGTAGTCCTGTTTGTTTCTATGTTAGTCTACCTCAGGATTAAATTTATAATATATATGAAAGTCTGCGGATAGCGGACTGAAACGTCGATAATAAACACTTAGCCCTTAGTGCGCCGGTACATTTTGTGTACAAGGATGATTTTTGAGCTAAGCGTTGCACCAGGTCAAGGAGTGTAGTCCGAGTGCAGGAACCTGTGGAATATATATATATATATTAGTTTGTTTATTATTGCAGAAGCCACTTGCACATCATAGCAATTCAAAGAATTGCATCCCAGAGCTCCTGTGCTACACTCCCCATGTGCAGCAAGGAATTCTGGGTAGGATATGCAATTGACCCCGTCTCGCTTTTATGCATCCTGGGTCTGTTATCACACAGAACCCTAAAATGAATGCTACAGTATGCCAAACTATGGCTTTCTAGTAGAGATAAGGTTTATGCAACTGGTCAAAGCCACTCCTAGGACAGCGCTGTTTTGGGTTTATTGGACCCTCATCAGCTAGGAGCTAGGCATGATGACCAGTTGCAGTGGATGCTTGGACCCCTAGGGTAAATCAGTACTTGCAAGGGTTGTGGTGGAGGACAAAAAGCGAGATAAAAAGCCTCCACGCTATAATTAGTTTGTTTATTATTGCAGAAGCCACTTGCACATCATAGAAATTCAAAGAATTGCATCCCAGAGCTCCTGTGCTACACTCCCCATGTGCAGCAAGGAATTCTGGGTAGGATAGGCAAATGACCCCTGTCTCTGCTAGAAAGCCATAGTTTGGCATAGCATTGATTTTGGGGTTCTGTGTAATAAGAGACCCATGATGCATAAAAGCAAGACAGGGGTCATTTGCATACCCTACCCAGAATTCCTTGCTGCACATGGGGAGTGTAGCACAGGAGCTCTGGGATGCAATTCTTTGAGTTGCTATGATGTGCAAGTGGCTTCTGCAATAATAAACAAACTAATTATAGCGTGTAGGCTTTTTATCTCGCTTTTTGTCCTCCACCACAATTATATATATATTAGACATGTGCATTAGTTTTAGTACTAAAACGATTTAGTCCGAATTTTGGGATAATTTAGTTTTCGTATGACTCAAGAGATACGAAACAACTCAGTACAAAAAACGAAAGAAACTAAAATAAAATGCACTACATTTTAGTTTCAGTCCTTTTTGTGATATTACATTGATGAGTGAAGGAGACCAGCAATGAAGAGCGCAACATCCGAAGTTCTGCACCCTCCACATGCCAATGCAGTAGGATGTTCTATACAGAGAGGGGCATTAATTAATGCAGGAGGATGTTCTATACATTATACAGAGAGGGGTATTAATGTAGGAGGATGTTATATACATTATACAGAGAAAGGTATAAATTGAGGAGGATGTTCTATACAGAGGGGGACATTAATTAATTCAGGAGGATGTTCTATACATTATACAGAGAGGAGTATTAATTAATGCAGGAGGATGTTCTAAACATTATACAGAGAGGAGCCTTTTTTAGCTCCTCTCTGTACAGTGGCTGTGAGTGCTGAGATCGGCTGCTTGTTATTTTATCTCTCAGTACAATGTATCAGTCTCAGCTGTTACAGTAACTGACTGCTGCTCATCACAGCGCTCAGAGTTTCAGTAAAACAAGGAAATAATATTGTTATAACCTATTATATATAAAAATATTATTTACTAGTTTTACTGAAACTCTGAGCGCTGTGATGAGCAGCAGTCAGTTACTGTAACAGCTTTGCCTGACACGGGGCAGTATTACAATGTTGGTGCTAACTTAACCAGAGCTATTGTAAACTGAAAACCTTCATAGGCTATAATGGCTCTGGGACGTTTACAACAGCTCTGGTTAAGTTAGCACCAACTATGTAATATGGCCCACATTGTGCTGAGAGTGAGAGATACTGTAACAAGCAGCGATCTCAGCCCTCTGAGGAGCCACTACAATAGTAATTGTATCCATTGGTTTTCGGATGAATGAAATTAGTTTTCATACTAAAGAACTGAAAACGAATTTCTTTAGCAACTAAATAAATTGCATTATAGGACTAATCCATTAGTTCAAAACGAAATTTTGTGCTGTGCACATGTCTAATATATATATATAATTTTTTTAATTTTTTTATTATTATAATTACTTTTTCTTCAGTGTATTGGGGAAAGAAAAGCCAACTGAGTTGATACAAAATGGTTAAGTATAATCTGTCACTGTATCCCCAGGATAATTCCCTGGGATGGCTAATTTCAACAAATGTATAGGCTTGAATAGCTGTTTTGGGTTTAGTAGCCGTTATTAAGTCTGCAGTCAAGACACAGCATTTTTTTTAGCCTTCAAGAAATAATTCCATCATTGTAGATTTTAGCCTTTATTTGCTCTTAGACACTTGGAATCCTGCATGTATAAGATAGTGGAAAAATCAGGACATGTTTATTCATTTATTTTAAAGGTTACATTTTATCCATTGCACTGTTTCTATAACAATAATTGTAAGGCAAGTTGCAAAAAGGAAATTGCCATTTTCTTAATTAATTACATGTTTTATTCGAACTTTTAAAGTTTAGGTGCATATAAAGGGTGTCATCAAAATAACAACTCAAAAAAACCAACAACATAATGTGTACAGGTATACCTCATTTTTAAAAAACATACAAACATACAGATGATTTAATGTGACCTTAATGGAGAACAATAGTACCAAATGAAAAATTGGCTCATGTATGTGAAATGGGAATAAAACCATAGCCATTAAAAGGTTAAACCTATGTAAATGCTATCATTGTTTTCTACCACTACATTCCAATATATCACGTCTGTTAGCCTCTCTTAATAGGGCTCTGGGTGAGAATTGTTAAACAAATACACAGATACAGTAGATATACTGCAAAATCCAACACTGCAATATGTGGAAACTGGAACTAAACAAACTGTGTACATTGATTTATAGAGATGTTTCCAACAAGCCAAATAAGGTTTTGAGCAATTGTAGCAGCAAGACAAATAGTTTCCTATATTTCTTCACACTATCTCTCAATTTGTCTCTCCTTGTCTTAATATATCAAGATATACCAGTCAGACTTGATATCCGAACAGTGTTTTATGATATGAAAAAAGAGGTTATTAGAAAGAGTAATGAATTGACAACCATACATTGATACTGTTTGTGGCAATTGTTCATCAAACTGCACCACAGATCTGAGATGTTGATAACAATCAACAAGACCTGAAACAAATACACATTTGATCTTCAGTTTAGTATTTGTATTTAAAGTCAGCCCATAGCCTGTTGCCATTGTTGCCACTGAGTGTACCCAATGGCCAGTCTGTGGTTGAATTGAGGCCCTTAAGCCAATCAATAATGAGAATTGAGCTTTAGCACATGCAAAGGTTAATATACAGTAAATGGAAAACGTACTGAAGAGTAAAAATTGCACTTCCACTATCTTGTAATGTTACTCAAGCTCCCATTACTCTGGAGGATCAAATTCCTGACAACAGGTGGATCCACAGATTCCTCTGATGGACAATAATGAATTCTTCACTAAGGGGATTGTGCCAAAAAAATAAATAGATGAAAACATAATTAACGTAAGATAGATATCAATTTACAAATGGCTAAAATGTAATCACAGTAACAAAGCACTCACAACCAGCATTACAAATTGACATGAAATAGTCACAAAAATCAGCCAGAAGACAAGTCCAATGAAATATCCAGTGTCGTACAAATCCCCTCCCCCCAATGATGCAGGCAAAGAACAGTAAGTCCTATATGTATCTGCAATAAGACTTACTGTAACTGTATGTAAAAGTCATTCCTCTCTGAAGTGCCTGCATCGTGATGTGAGCTAAAGGTTGGCATGCTGCTGGCAAAATAAATGTTGGAAAACATTACCTTTAAGGACCCAGTTATTTCTACCTGCTGCAGCAACTCCCTTGAATAGTCTACTGGAATACACAACATTAACTGTTACAATGCTGATTCTGCCATATAACATAATGAAATCCACAAATAATTTGTGCAAGACCTCCAAATAAGAACCAATATATACCAAAGTGTAATGGCATCCCATAAACTAGTTACGACTAACAGCCTATCAAAAAGCCATAAACTTGTGAATACTCTTGTCAAGATAGTGGGTGGCCCAACACACAAACCCAGACAGACAAGGAAATCCTTGAACGTATAGGTCGTTTTAGAATGTCCTGTATCTATACTAAAAACAGAATAGTTAGAATACAGGCCAGGTTCAGGATAGGACAGGCGAACATAAATGGTATAGCAAGCAAAGGATGGCACATGGAGACAGGTAATCATACAAGCCAGGCTCTAGGAGTGGAGAGATCAGAGTCAAGGTACAGGAATATGCTGAAGGGTAAACGGAAACCACAACATGGTACAGAACTGTCAGATGCTGCTATTTAAACCCCTGGTGAGCCTCTGATTGATTGTAGCAACTATAGAGGACAGGCATCTAGAATGGCACCCTCTCTCTACAGAAAGCCTATCTGCAGCAGGAGCATGAATGGCAACACCAGCGTGCATGTCAAATGCATACTACAGCAATATATAAAAATATACAAAAAATAAGACAAAAATAAACCTAAAAGTGGACATAAAAGCATAAAGAGAAAAAACATCAGCCATCTACCTACTCTGTTACAAATATGTTTAGTGCATATGGGAAGCTCACAGCTAGTTTGTGGCCGAATTGAGGTTTTGGGTGTCTGCATTATGCAAAGGTTAGTAATAATCTTGAGGCCATCATCCTATTATTTTTCTCATACAAATGAATCCCCTAACACATGCATGTGCACGTGTGAACTTTAAGTACAGCAATTGGTACAAAATACTGTTTTCAACCTCTAATTTTCTTTTAATATACACTTTTAGGAATAAAAAATGTCAATATTGTTTGAGATGTTGTAATAGTCAAATAAATGCCACTACTCATTTGCTATTTACTTAATTTCAAAAGTAAAGAAAATAGTGGGAACAAGTGTAATTCCTACATAATTGCCAAAAAGAAACGCAATGGACCAGAGACTATTAGGCAGATGAGGTTAAAACTTTTAATAATATCTTTTAAAACCACACAATCATTTACATATAAACACAAGTATATCTGTGAAAACACTACAATCAAGAGTGATGGTAGGGACATAACCTCTTGGGATCTAACTATTTATAACATTAAGGGCTTATACCTCTGCACGTCTGCCAATGTGGTGTACATGACCCAGTGCACAGCTTGTAAAATGGGCTGCTATATTGGGGAAACTAGCGTTAAACTGAATCTCAGGATGAACCTGCACAGACACTCCATGAAGAACCATCAGAAAGATGAATATTGTACCTCTGTGGGACATCGCTTCAATCTAACAGACCACTCCATTCAAAACCTCAAAATTAAAATCCTCAAAGGAAATTTTAAAGACCCTCGTGAATGTAACACATTTGAAATGAAAATGATCATCCTTCTTTCTTTCTTTCTTTCCTCCCCTCCCCTCCCCTCCCCTCCCCTCCCCTCCCCTCCCCTCCCCTCCCCTCCCCTCCCCTCCCCTTAATGTCTTAATATTCAGTTCTACGGTTTTGGTCTGTTTATTGTCCAGACATGAAGAAGAAAGGAATCCTCTCGAAAGCTTGTGTCACGCTCAACGTATACTGCCCTGTTCCCTGTCCTCTGTATATGTGATAATCCTTTGCTGGGCTTTGTCAGTTGCTATTTCCTGGGTTGCAGCTCAAGGTTAATTGGATTCTGCTCTCAGCTCACCTGTTGGTCCTTGTCCTGATCTCCTGCCCATTTAGGAGCAATGCGCCCATGGCACATTGCGACCATGATTTTTCACTTCCTGGTTTCCAGTGTTTGTTGTAGTTTGAGAGCTGCCTGCATATTGTTCCAGTCCCTGGTTGTATATTCTGTTGATATTAGTTTGGTCTTGTTTTCCATGTCTGTCTATCTGTTACCTCTGTACTTGTGTTCTTGGTTTATTTCTGTTTCTCCTGTGTTCTCTGGTTCTCTGACTCCTGGCTAACCTTATTCCTATGCTTACGTATGTTCCTTGTTTCTACGGTTAATAGCGATCCCTGTCATCTGTATTTGTAAGTGACCCACTTCTCTCATTCACTGGTGAATGCCAGATCATCCATCATGCTGCACCCCTCATCTTCTGGACGCAGCATGAAGGAGGACCCGGCACACGTCAGCGAGTGAGGGAAGCGGGGATAATTCCCATCCCTTCATTCTACTACTCGCCGTGCTCTGTGGTCAGGTGAAAGCACCGTGGGGGGTGAAATGAATTAAAGGGGAAGTGGGAGGTTGAAATCAAGTAAGTGGGGAGGGGGTGAAATTAATTAAATGGGGATGGAGGGTGAAATTAAAGGAGGAGGGTGAAATGAATTAAATGGAGAGGGTGTGTATGAAATTAAATAAATGAAGGTGAAAGGAGTTAAATGTGGAGGGGTGAAATGAATTAAATGAGGAGGACATGTGTGAAATGAATTAACTGATGAATGGGTGTGTGAAATGTATTAAATGGGGGGGGTGAAATTAATTAAATGGGATGGGGGTGTGAAATTAAATAAATGGGGAGGTGGGATATTTATTTTTTAACTGTTAAATTTTTTATTTTAAGAGCACAAAACAAGAAAAATATATTTATCTTTCAGATCAAACCTAAAGTAAAGATAGAAAAAAATATATATATAACAAATACAATATAAAAATCTATAATTTAATAACTATAAAACTTTCTTCCTGAATATAGATGGCTAAATTTTAAGTTGTTAATTTTGTATGGCCCTCGAATGATGTTATAAATTTCTAAGTGGAACTTGGCAGAAAAAAGGTTCCCCACCCCTGTGTTAAAGTGTCCTCCTTAAAGAGCGCTTGTGCTTCTAACGTATTAATAGAGCAGCAAATAAAAACTAAAAATTATGTATTAAAATATAAGAGCATACAATCAAATTATATACACTAATAGAATATATATATATATTGAACTCAAATGCTATTCTAATAAAAATGCTGTTTTCAATATGAATAATGATCCATTTTGGCATTGCATACATTTTTGCCAATATTGAATATAGGAATAAATAAAATCAAAAGCTGCTTGTGTTCTGCGAATCTCAAACTGTTTAAAGATTATCTAATTATAAATTCCCAAACAGTTTTCATTCAAATAGCTCTCAGTAGTTTACGTGAAGCCTGAGGCCAATGAAATCAGCAAATAATTGAAGGGATTAGCTGACCAAGGATTGGCACAGCAGCCATGCAAATATTTACTAACAGGGGTCCTACATCTCTAACAAATTTCTTCATTTCTTGGGGTGAATTTTATTAAAATTTTTAAAAAAGTACATTCAAAGTTCTTCTATAAAACACATTATCTCCAGCCTAGCTTTCGAACATTATCTACATGCATATAATCCACATTTTCCATGGGGCCATCAATTTTGCCATTTCTTTCTAATGTATGGAAATATATACATCTTTTGGGGATCATTTATTTACAAAGCATATTTGTACAGTTTTGTTTTCAGCTTATCTAAGGAGAATAAATACATTAGATAGACTTGATAAGGACGAATAAACAGATGTTCCGATATTAGAATGCTTATGAAAGCAAACAAATGTGGAGACCAAGATGAGCAACAACGCAGTGCATACACTGCACTAACGCAACACATGGAAGATCAGACGCTCAGGAAGAGCTTCATCACAAGGGCTTAAAAAAAGAATAGACATGAGGGAACACAGTGATATCCTGGAAAACAAATATCTGCGAGCTATTTAAGGAATGAATAGTAAAAACGGTAAACGGTAAAAGCCTAGGAGGGTGAAATGTGTTTCCATTACTTGTATGGCTTTTATTTAAATTTTTACATATGTTTTAGAATAAGATATATTTTATTTTTTAAAGCATCCTCATCACATCCACTACATCTTCCTTTGGTGGCACAACAAATACACCAGACTGGGCATGTTAAATCCCATCTTTAAGCACAGTGCATGCTGTTTTATATGTGCCTGACTACATATCGGCTGCTACTTCCGTGATTGCATCTCCAGTGCACTTTATCCATATATTTTGTGCATATCACCTTATGATAGATATTTCTCTGATTTTGTATATGTTACGGGAATCAAGGTCACAGTTTGTTCCTTGGCTGTCATATCCGCATTCCTCCGCTAGTCCATGGATTCTTCTGATAGCAGGCAGCATTGCATGAATATCAGATCTTAGTTTATCCCAATAAAGAAGACGACACTGATCAGATTGGGCTAAACAGACTGCCTGTCCATTCCAGCAGGCCTCCTTTTATTTGGTATAGAATCAGATAACAACAGTTAATCCCATTAGCAAACTCAGCCCACTCAGACATCCTGGCATTGCAGTCAAACATACTCACTATCAGGTCCACCTAGCACAGTCACAATAGTCCTACAGAGAAAGGGTCTTTGTTTGGGGGGATCTCAGGGGAGCAGTGGTGCTCATGGCAACACGGTGCATAAAATAACATTACTAAACTCACAGGAGGACAGTTCGGAGCATGTGGTTCCATGACAGTAACCATTAACAATCACGATATTAAAAATATTAACACATAATACAGCCATCAGGGAATAGTGTACAGATCAAACAAACACCCTGTACCTACAGGCGCAGGTTGACTTCAACATAGGAGATGGTAGGGAAACAACATAAACCACCAGACCCGCACCTCCCAAATGCATCTCCAGGTCTGTGCACCTCAAGTCCAAGGTGGCTACTGTTCCAGTATGTTAAAGGAACATTTGGAGGATTGAAAAGAGAGGGTTGTGTCACCTCAGATCATAACAGGCTTGTATGGTACGTGGTGACTTTTTTTTTTAGCCAGGATTTACGTAAGTACTGTCAGGGTCCCCTGCCTAGAGGGCCCTCCGATGGCTTCCATAGTGCCCCTGCTCATTACAGCAACTATAGCAGCCATTGCCGGCTTCTACTCTCGGCCATCAAATCCCTCCAACAAACATTAGTAAGGTATCCATGCGTGGTTTCTGAAAATCGAAATTTGGGGTTTCTGCAGTATGAGATACATCAGATCTGTGAAATTCGTCATGGAATGCAATTTTATTTTGAAAAGAAAAAATAGAGGAAAATGGTAATATTTTACATACTGTAAGGAAAATGCAACTTTGAAAGACCCAAATACCTTGGGCTAGATTCCAAGCCTGGTGTAGACATAACTAGAGCTCTGGTACATTTAACAACATAAGTGGCTCTAGTAAACCTACTGGAAGTCTGCTTAACTTGACAATCACGCTTGAATTTAGCCCCTTTGTTTACTATGTCAGATAATCTTCATTTAAAAATGAAATCCCATGATAGGCTTCTATGTAGGAATTACTATTCTACACCAAACCAGTGAATCAATCTGCAGAGATTGCAAATCTGAAATTCTAATGTGGATAGGTTTAGAATGTAACACTATCATTTCCTTGCAAAAGCAACAGTGAGTGTAAGGGGATACAATTCTATTCAGGGGATGACAAATTATTTTTATCTGTATTGTATGAAGGTATGAAAATAGATACTGCTAAATTTCAATGATTGGTTAAATTTTAAGAATCAATACGCCTCTAAGTCAGGGCTCTCAACCCCCCCCCCAGATGTTGACAGCCTGCAAATCACAGAATTCTTTGAATGTCACAGATAGCCAGAGAATCATGGGTGTTGTAGTACAGAAACATCTGGGGGATCGGAGTTTGAAAGCCCTGTACTAGGTGATGTCTAGGGATGTGTAGTTTCTAGAATATGTACTTTTTGTGCAGTGATTTTGGAATCAGTTTCCTCTATTACAGCCATGACATAGCACATTTTGCAATATTTCAGCTTTTTGCCAAAAAGTCAGTATTTTTAATAGTTGAATCCTATTTCCTTTATGTGTCAATATATGAGTTATAAAAGTCCTGTTTGTCTGCAGGAAAACTGTATCTAATATGTACTGGAAAAAAGTAGATTACTGTGGTGAAACCAGAGGTCTAGTCCTAAAACCTCAGTGTGGAAACTCTCAGGATTTCTGGTCCTCAATTAACCATTGATATTTGCTCTTAATCCTTGCCCTCATATGCAAATCAATATCAACGTTTAAACCTTAAGTTGTCAGGGTTTTAGGGATTCCGTATGATAATTATAATAAGTATAATATATATCCGACAACATAATAAAGATTCATATATATGGAACCTAATAAAAGCTTCTCAATGTGAGGGCCAAAAGGGAACTGCATTCCCTCTGAGAAAATAGTAAAGGAACTGCATTCCCGTGCCTTCTTGCTTGACTTGAACCCTGGGTGAAACCAATTGAAAGGAATAATGCAGTTACTTCAATCACTATAGCACAGAAAATTGGGGCAAAACACAGTCACTAAGGGGTTAAGTCACTGCAGAACAGGAATTCAAGGGCTATTTTTTATGTTACCAGAAACAGAGGTTAAGTGAGTGTACGCATCATTGATCTTTTAATCAGTTTCTGCTGATCAACATTTCTGTGATCCGATATTCAATATTTGTAGTCTTATTCTGCAACGCTATATCTATGTATTGATGGATTCTTACAAGAGGAACAAAATGTCTAAATCTCTCACTATTTACTGCATGCTTAGAACAGAATATTATTGGTGTGATCCATATTGCCGTAAACATTGAATTACAAGGTAACATCAGAAACCTGACAATCAAATTCTGCCGCAGCAAATCTATTAAGTTTCCTGCCAAAGAAAATAACAGGATGTCCAATTTCAAACTGCAAGGTCACTGAAGAATGTTATTTAAAGACCCTGGATAATATAGAGAATTCTCAACCCTTGTGATGATGAAATAAGCAAGATAAAATAATTTAGCGTGATTTGCGGACTTTTTGTTTTTAGATTTTCTAACGTAAGGAAATATACACAGGTTTATTCAGAGAGAGGTGAAAAGCAGGAGAATGAATGGAGAATGGAAAATTCTAGGTCAAAATAGCCAAACCAGAAAAATTCTCCCTTTCATCTCACTTTCCAAATCGGCTATTTTGACCTAGAATTTTCCATTCTCCAGTCATTCTCCTGCTTTTCACCTCTCTCTCTGAGTAACTCTGATAGTGTAAATAATCATTTTTTCCAGTATCTCTCTCATATGTGATACAGACAGATATTTATATTGGTTAAACAGAGATTATGTATTCTGTACAAGTTAGTTAGTTTCGTATGTTTAGAAATACCAACACATTTGAATGCATGTTTGGGTGTGAATTATTGACATATTGCTCTTAATTGCACCATGTGCTATATAAAACATGCAGAATGTACTCTGAATTAATCTATGTTCATGGATGATGAAATTTACAGATAATTTATGTTATGCTTAATTGGAAAGATAGACAATAGAATAGTGCAATCTATTTCTGCTGACAGACAATATTCTAAATGGGTAATACATCTTTGCATATATACAAAAAGGTATATATATATTAATATGTACAGTATATAAAGAATCACAATATCATAGTACATGTGAGTCACAATAGGAATTCTGCTATATCATATGAGCCTGAAATTAAAAATCTTTTTAGGCCCGCGTCAGATGATCGCAGTGATCACATCCGTGTTGCCGTACAGTTTAACGTCTGTCGTAGCATAGAATCATGATCAATAGAGACCCACACACTAAGGGCTCTATTAGATTCTGTGCGCAAACGTTAACCCTTGTGCAAAACAGCATTAACGCGAAGAGCAAAACCCTTTGCGCAGACCGTCGTATTACAACGTCAGCGCAACAAACGCGCACATACGTCTACCGCGAGTGAACCTGCCCGAACGCTGTGCGAGCTTACTGTACTGTGCGCGTCCTATACTTAACATTGTGAGCGCAAATGCGTTTGTGCGCTGGTACGCGGACGGTATTACAATCTATGCGCAGTTTTTAATGCACAGCGTTTGCGCACATAATTTTAGCGTCTTTTAAAAGCTGGTGGTAACGGCAAATCTGAACGTCCTGGCCGAACCCAAATACAACAGCCCAATAAAAAAAATACAGCAAAGTATAGTTACACATTCTACACATACCCAAACAATAAAATTGAGAGGTTGTGCGTGTTTTTATTATTGCTGCAGCATATATACTCAAATTGATTTTGTCAGGCGCAAAAACTTAACGGAAGACAATTGTGGTTCTTAATTCTGATTGTATGAATCACGTGAAAAAACAGTCCACACACTGATTTCGTGCATAGTGCACCACGTCCACCACGTCCGCGTAGCGTTGTGTGCGTGTGATGAGGAGACGTCAGAAGCAGCGCATTTGCAATGTCCAGCACCTTGACGCACAAAATGCCTTTACATATCCTTTTTCATATAAATTTTGTTTCCCATATTTCCCTTTTCTTGTACGTCCGTCATAAAAAACGGACTGTGTGGTGTCTACAGTATCTTCAGTCAGAACATCCGCCTGTTGTGCACGCACGCAGAATGCGCTCTGACTGCGTTCATCGGACTCTAGCCTTATTAAACTTTTTAAAATAGATTTTTCTAGCCCTTTGACAAACCCCCCCCCCCAAATAATCACCCACGATAGCCAGTTGCCAACGGCCAGGCAGCAGCACATGTTTGAACAACCTTCTATGATGCAGAAGGTGCTTCAAACTTGTTGCCAAGGGCCAAACATGTTGGCAGATTCCCCCCCCCCGGGTGTTGCGTCCTAAGACTTTCACCTGACATACCTTATAAATAATGCTGGCTCTGACGAGGACAATAAATGATAAGAATATCAGGGTTATTCAGAGAGCACCAAAATGTCGGTGACATTTTGGTGCACTCCTGTTCCCCGCACTTTGGCAAATTCGATTCACCGACCCTGCGGTGAATTCGGCATTCATCATAGAGTCCCCAAAGTACGGCGAATCAATCTGCTGAATGACTCGAAAAACCACTACAAAAGTGCCAAATCGATCTGGAAAATCAGCAAATTGATCCTAAAAACGTTGAATCAATCAAAAAAAAAATTACGAAAACCCGCCGAATGCAAACAACGATCCTCCGGAAAAACACCAAATTGATCCAAAAAAAGCTGACAACCCGCTGGACAGACCGCCGACCAGCTGATGGAAACAGCTGACAAGCCACTCAACGAGGTAAAAAAACAAAAATATACAACTTTTAAAAGGCGTTTGGGAACAAATACTGCATGAAAATGCCTGGAAATACTATATAAGACCCTATGAATAATAATAAAAAGGTTTGTTACAGAAAAGAAAAATTGCCATTTAAAAAAAAAAAATCTTAAAGAAAAATTTTGATGAAAACCCCCAGAAAATGCCTAAAAAAATCCAAAAAAAAAAATAAAGAGTAGTTTTTGTGCAAATGAAAAAAATAAACAGTTGAACAAATATTTAATAGAAACAGGAAATATTTTTTAAGCATTGAGACCTATGTGATTCGCATGTTTAAACCTGTTGAATGAAACCAAGAAAATCAGGGCATTTCACTGACATTTCTGTGCTGTTCGGTGTTCTCTGAATAGATTAACCATTTCTTCTCTATGGGGAGTTCACTGCCACCGAAGATCACCATATTTCACTGGCAATTCACCAATATTTGGCCATATTACCACGAAATTGCACCGTACGTGGAAATTCACTGTTCGGTGAAATTTCGGGGCCAATTCAGCTCCCTTTGAACAACCCTGTATGTCTTCGCTTGGTCTCCAGAGTAGTGATATCAAAAGAAAGGTAAATTTGGAGTGTATAGGCTATGTAAGTTCCGAAAAAAAGAAGATGAAATACAAATATTGCCTTTTCAGACATATTACATAATGATGAAAAAACTAACATTTAGTTGCTTGTAACAAAGTAGTATCTATGAAATTGATATAATACTATCAAAATCACAAACATTTCTTTCAAAAATATGATCCTGTACATATAGTACCTGCTGAATATATATTTTCTAGACTAGGTGACGCACCGTTAGATTTAATACCAAGTTAAATTAAGCGTGATCATCCACTGTTCCTCAATATTCTGAAAATGTAGCCAGCATGTTCGTTTCTTAAACATAACTGATAACTAGCAGTAGATGTATTTTAGGCTTATCACTTATGGTATTTATGGTGCTAGTCTGAGTCTTTTAACAATGTCTTTTGGAAGCTCTCCAATGCACTCTATGACCGCTCTTCTCAAGGACAGCATGCAGCTTTCACAACCTTGAAATTAATGAGTCTTGGCCAGATTTATCAAAGCATTAAAGACAGCAAGTTCGACATGAACTCACACTTTTATAGAACCCCATTCATAAAGACAAAACATAGTATACAATATAACAAATGTTCTTAAAGCCTACTAAAAAGAATTGAGGCGTCTTGTATGCTGCACTTTATAGAATATTACTTGTGGTGTAATCTCTTTGCAAAAATTAACACAAACATTTATACTGAGTACAATCGCGTACACAAGTCAGTTTGCTCTACTATGTATATGAATGCTAGGATGCAAAGAAATATGGAATATGAAATTTAATTTACAGCTAAGAAAAATAAATAATGCAGATCAGAATGTACACTGTGCAAGAAACTGCATATTCTATCCATTTGATTCAATGAGAAGTCACAGACATAATGTTTGCTATGTGCTTCTAAAGATTTACACACAAAAATGCATAACTGAGACATTTGTCTAAAAGCTGAAATGACTCATAACATAAACTAATCAATGTGACACAGCATATAAAAAAGTATATTATATGGGTTGAAATATAAAATACATATTGTGACAGTGTGATTAGGGGCAGGGTAATAGACCTAAATATATCAGCCAGCGGATGGAGGACTTTCTTTTCCCTAAAGGGTTAACTAAACAGATGAGGATTGCCCTGCTCTTTAAGAGAGATGTGTGTGTGGTTCTCTCACTGTGCAGTCTATGTGCTGGCTACAGCATGGAAGGAAGAAAAACCTTGAGGTCAAAAGGCAAGTACTTTTCATTCTTGTTCCGTTTATTAGCAAGCGACCTAGCTGCCCAATATTCAGTCAGTGCATCCTGTATGTTTAGTTGGACTCCGCATGAAGGAGTAGGCGGTTGTTTTATATTTTGTTTATTTGATGTTTTGCTTTACCCTGCTAATTTTATGACTGCACAATAAAAGAAAGAGGAAGTACTGATCCCTGCATCCAGTGCCATTATCACAATATATATATATATTATCTTAAACATACAAACTGCCAAGCACTCAATCCAAACACACAGCTAAAGATATAAAAACATCTGACTTAAAGGGACACTTTAGGCAACATGACCACCTACGCTATTTTAGGTGGTCATGATGCCCAGAGTATGCTGCCCTCTGTCCCCCCTCCCTCTGCTCAGCGGTTCAGCTGTAAATGCTGAAAACAGCTGAGAGAGGCGGAGAACTTTACTCCGCCCTCCCAGCTGTCAGTCAGCAGAGCGGGAATCATATTTCCCGCTTCTGCTGACTTTTGCCGAGTAGGAGACGTCATCGCGCTTTAAGCGCGATGACGTCTCCAACTCACCGCAGAAGCTGGCGGCTCCCTCTGAGGGTTAGTGTTGCGCGCATCCTCTTGCGCGCAACACTAATTCTCAGAGGGAGCCGGGAGGAAGCCTGCCGATTGGCTGGCTTACGTGAGAGGCGCGTATGCGCGCTTCTCACGTAAACCAGAAGGCAAGAAGACTCAAGAAGGATGGGAGCGGAAGAGGAGGGAGGTGAGTATGAAAAAAAAAAGACGCCGCTGGAAACAAGAGGATTTTAGGGTAAGTATTACCGTTACAAAAAAAAAAACATTTATTAAGGGAGTAGGGAAAGATTAAGGTTAAAAAACGGGTGGGGGATTTTTTATTAGAGTGTCCCTTTAAGTTTTAAAAAGATGGGGGTTTGTGACAAAATCACATGGTGACAGGATGGTTTGCAAACCCCTAAGGTCGTCTTGCCTCCCACTACAACACACACAACAAGAGGGACGTACTGAAATTAAACACGCATGTCTCTCAGTCAGAACCCCACCTCGTCACATGGTGTGTAGGTTCTTCATTGCAGGCCTTATTTAAACTTTTACAGACTGTAAAGTGCTCCATGAGGATGCATGTCCCTAGTAAGTGGTGTAATCCCGTAGAACCAGGAATTAGGTTGGAATAGATAGGACCTGTAATGGTGTACATTGAAGTTGCTTATGCAATGTGTGATTGTTTCTTGCAAAAAAACACCTATTTATTTAAAACCTAAGTCAGGTGTTTTTAAATCTTTAGTTGTATGTTTATACACACACACATAGAGAGTGTGTTTTTATGACAAGCTCATTCAGCTGCTAAAAAAGTCTTACACTATTCATGTAAGAACTGTTACTAACAATCTCTATGATTCAAAATGAAGCAAGCTCTGATGCAAAACCAGTTTAACAATCCAATCAATGTATTGGAGGGTGACAGTTTCAATATCATGTTCTACAGAGTATCAACGGTTAGATGAGAAGTGAGATGGGAGAGAAGATAAAACACAAATATATCCACTAGTGTTTTATCAAATGTCAAGTCTGGAATATATTATTATTCTACAGCAACTACCCACGTAGTCTTTGCTAAAATCCTTCAAACATTAAACAATTAAAAAATGACGATGAAAAATACAGATCTTAATTTTCAGCACATTTGATACATAAACCTTACATATAATCCCAAAATGTTAAAACCCCTGGGCGATACAATATGTTAAATACCAAATTCTTTTAAATCATTGTCCTTCTCTAAGTTACATACAGCTTAATAGAAGAATCTAATTATGTATATATTTTTCAACGTTGTTACTTATTGCTACTAATTACCATTTGGGTACAATTGTCCTTTATTTAATAATGACTTCATATTTCAAGTAGTTACTGTATGTGTGAGAGTAACCACAGGTCTGGAAGTAAGTTGACAAGGAGATTCTTCCATTTTTCTAAATGTCAAGTTTCCCGGGAGACAGAATAGGTATTCTCATGATAAAATGTTAATTGCATGCAGTGACAGACACACTATAGGTATTTTACAAGTTTAATTTCCCTAATAAATAGCTCATCTGCCTAGACAATCATTTATAATATGCTTTGGGACATCCAACCAACTTCTTTCTTTAAAACGTATGCTTATAGGGAGTTTGTCTTTTTAATTGCTGCTGAACAATTTTATGGAAATGCATCATTAAGATTTTAAATAACACAGACGTTAGAAGAACGAAGGGAAAATTATTGAACGTTATGAATATTCATTTTCATCTATATTTTAAATCAAATTTATGAAAAAAATATGGGGTCACATGAAAATAAAATTGCAATACATCTGAGATAAGTGGTTTAATGCAAAAAGCCATGATAGATATAAAGCACATGCAAAGGTTATATTTTATGGAAGGAAATGAAAGTGAAGCAATTAAGTTTTTGATTAGTGCAATATACATTTTGAACCCTAATTGGACAACTACAGACATATACAGTCTTAGGGTGTTATTCTAAGTGCCCTGGGGCACTATTACAATGTTCGTGCTAGAACTGGGACGATAAGGAGAAAAACTTGCTCCTGCAGGTTTCTCCTTAGCGTCCCCGTTTTAGCGTGATATTACCATACAGGCGCTAATCCAGCAGCCTGCACCGTAAAACGATGCTAAGCCTCAGAATGCTCACGGCAGAGCTAAGTGCCGACATGAGCATCCCCTCCATGGAGTCCATAGGACTCCATTGAGGCTTCCTCTGCCGGTCACATGACTTTCCCTCAGTCTCTCTCTGCTCCCAGCGGCAGGAAGAGGCAGATCGAGCCATCGTTCTCGCAGCAGGATTAGAGGTGAGTATGTGATTTTTTTGGGGGGGGTTATGCTGGTGCTGACTGTGACGAAACCACCACTTCCTTGTTTATTTACAAGTATTTTGCTTTACAGTTTATTGTCTCTGTATATAGTGTAGAGTGTGTGTGATGTGCTATGCTGTCAAAGTGTGTATCTGTATGTTATAGTTCTAAGTTGTTATATTTTGCACTCACTTAACAGTAGGAGAGGACCCTTGCTCAAGAGCTTGCACTCTAACCTCCTGTGTTTCCCTCTCTGTAAGGAGACTCCTTTGTTCCACTCTCTGTAAGAAGACTCCTTTGTTCCCCTAGGTCTAGCAGACTGTTTAGATAAAGACGCATGTGTAAACACTCCATTGTGTTTGATGGCTTTTTCTCTTGTTCTCTGACTGGAGACTCTTGATGTTATCTGGAATGTATTCTTTAAGGGAGTGGGTTGTGTCTCAACTGTGTTTTACCTTTGTGTGTCTAAAGTGAAAATAAAGCATTCTCCATTTGGATTTTGAATGAGCAACATCTTTTCATACAGTTTACGTGTCGTCTATACTGTATCTGGATCCAAGCTCCGTCTTATACAGCAGAAAGGGGCACCTGGGATACTAGGATCCTTAACACTGACTGATTCCGCAGAAGCTGTATCAGTTAGCTCCAGGTCCTAACTGTGGTTAACTTTAATTATCTCTTTACGCTCTCCATGTTAAGCATAGGAAGCTCAGAGTACAGTAAGGTCATGCTGAAAAGCGCAAGATCCAAATCGCTATCAGGTTTTTTTAACCTGTTAGCGTTCGGATTGTAATCCGTTTTGCCCGCGCTAGGGCCACCACAGCTAACGTTAACGCTCACAAAGGTGAGTGCTAACATTAGCATTATGAATGTAATAGGGCCCCTGGTGTTTGCTGACATTGCAAACACCAGTGCAAATCCACACTGTTGTGACAGCAACAAATGCCAGTGATTCACAAAAGAGAAATCCACTGTGTAGCTTCTCCTGCTACTGTCAACCGAAGTTGCAAACACTCTCACGCTTATAGTAACCCTCTTAGTGTCTTTTTTTGCTCCTCATATTTAAAAGAGGGAGATTCAATTGATAAAGGTATGATTTACATCAACCAAATGACATGGCCATATTTAATGGAAAGAACGGTAAAGAATTCTAATTTGAAACATGAGTAGAACAATCATACATATCTAACCAGCCTAACAAATATTGCACAAAAGCTTAGTATACCTTTTGATTATTTGTAATTTGAAAATTACATCTCTTGGTAATCTTGTAGCTGTTGATATTTCAGTTTACTTTTCACTAATGAAGTCTGACTCAGTCCCCCAGTCACTACAGTTATTCCAACAGAGATCAATTGGAATGCATCATAATTTTGTTCTGCAACAGCGTACACAAACAACGGTCAAGAATGATCAATGCAAACTCACAGAGCATAAAACACCAACAGATCTATTCAATAAAAGGTGAAACTCAATAGAATTGACTGGAGAAGTGAAAAATCTAGGTCAAAATAGTCAAACCAGAAAAATTCTTCCATTTATCTCTGTTTTCAAATTGGCTGTTTGGTCTAGATTGTTCTCTTCTCCTGCCAATTCTCCTGAGTTTCACCTTTTAGTGAATAGACCTGCGAGGCTCTGTACAACTGTTCAGTGTATGGGTACGGACAGAGTCTTGTTCTGTATTGTTCTTTATTTTGGGGAATAATATGTTATAGAATTTCTCTAGAAAAATATTTATATAGGCATTTATCTGTGTTTTACATGTGCCAGATGAATATTTAAATGTCCCCTCCCAAACCACTTTTAGTACATAATATCCATACACTTATTATAAAATCTTCATGTTGTATAAATAGTTCCTTTTCTTATTCTGCCCCTTTGCAGCTTAGTTGCTGATTAATAGCAGACAGCAGTGGTACCCAACCCTGGCCCTCAAGATCCCTAATAGGACAAGTTTGCCAGATATCTGAATTACAGCACAGGTGTTATGATTTGCTGCTCAGTGATTGGAATATTCAGTCTGCATTTCCCCAAGTTCATCCTTAAAATCTGGCCTGTTAGAGGTACTAGAGGAATCATTGGCAGACAGGCTTTTCATTATAGACATTAACACTTTCCCGTCGCAGAGCTTACCATGCCGTCCCAGTGGCGGATGAGCTTAGAAGACGCAGAGCGTACTAGTACGCCTCGTTGACTTCTTGGGGTCACCACGGCCCCTCCCCACAGCCAGCACGCGCCTTTGGCTGCTGCGAGACAGCCTGCACTCAGGCCGTCCCCCTGCAGCCAATGCCACACACCGTGTATCAGGAGCCGAACACACGCAGCGAAGCCGCTGGAAAAAGCCGACACCTCAGACAAATGGAGTGAATAAATTAGTAAAACAGTTTGCCTGAATGTTTGAAAAGTGAAACGCTGTTTGCAAAGAAACTACTGAGCGAAAATGTCTGAAAATGACATATGAGGTCCAAGGAATGATAATAAAAAGGGCTGTTACAGAAAAAATAAGCAAACTTAAAAAAAAGTAGGATTTTTAAAATAAAAAAAAATCCAGAAAAATGCTTAAAATATCATAAAAAATCTATAAATAAAGAGACTCTTTACTGCAGAATGTTATAATTAATGGTTTATTAGATATTGAATTAAAACGGGAATATTAAACATTGAAGCCTATGGGATTCGCCTGAATAAAGCTGCCGAATTAAACCACCGAATGGCAGGGCATTTCAAGTTTCAGGAAACCTTTCACTGCTGGTTTGTGCTCTCTGAATAGCTGAAGCATTGCTTTTTTTATGGGGATTCACTGCCGTCGAACAGGCACCAAACAGGCACCAAACAGGCACCGTATTTGGCGAATTGCCTGCTCTCTGGATAGCCGAATGGGCAAGAATGGTAACCGAACGCTGATTTTCAGCGTTCAGTTCCCTTTCAGCAGCCATTCGGATCTCTTTGAATAACCCTTATAGTCACTATGTAACATGTTTACAGGTGCATTCTGTATTGAGGTATATTAATAGAGGTCTTTTAAGGGATTTTAAACTGGGGAAAGATTGGATGGTGTGTGGGAGGTTATTCCATATTTGTGGTTCTCTGTAGGAAATGGAGATCGAGCCACTTTCTTTTTGTATTGTGGTACTGCAAGTAAGGTGTTGGTCCTGGATCAGAGGTTATTGAAGGAGGGAACTGCTGCGGGAAGCAGTCTATTCAGGTAGGGTGGTAGCTTCCAGAAATGTTCTTTAACATCAGGTAGGAAAGGTGAAGGGTGCATCTGGATTCTAGCGATGGCCAGTTTAGCTCTTTTAACATGTCACAATGGTGGGTCAATGGTGTAGCACAAAGTGGCAGCATGAGTTATACAGTGTAGTAAGTTTATGAAGGTGTGTTGGGATGAAAAATAATTTGACATGCTGGAAATTATTGAAATAAGCATTATTTTTTTAAAAAAATTAACATTTATTGTTATGGCATTTTAATTTGTCATGACATATACACAGTAATAATATCTTTTGAATCTACTGTGTCCATTGAAAAGAAAGCGATATAATTAATTAGGTTGTGCTGATGTCACCCTCTCAGACTGCCCACAATAGTATCAGACACATAGAGCCGGTGGATTGGTTCTGTGAATGTGTATGCAACTCTCATTCATCAGTCTGCACAGGCGCTACAGAACAACTTGAAGGAATTCCGGATTCGGAAGCGCCCTGCCTACATTGCACGCGCTGGTCATGTCATTGGCTGCCACGAGACAGCGTTCCCGCTGCAGCCAATGACGCGATCAGTGTGTGCAATGTAGGTGAGCCGATCGTGTCTATGGGAAGGAGGGAGGGCGTGCTATGCCTAGCGCTGCGGAATATGCTGGCGCATTATAATTAAATAATAATAATAATATGCCACCCCGCAGTGTTTAGGTCCACTCGCGGCACAGATTTTCCAGTTTAGCATCCTTGTTTTAGTGGGCAGTACATAATAGTGCCCTATATTTGTGTAGGTATATTTCTATCAGGTTTGTGTATATATTTTAGTAATTAGCAGCCAAGTAGAATTACATATTCTCCCACCTGCACGCAAAGTACTCAAATTATTTCTTAAGAAGGAAATGCCACAATATAGCATTAGGCTTAAAACACAATAAAGGCTTTTAAAATTTAACAGTATTAAAAGTATTCATATTATTCCATTTCACTTTGGAACACAATTTCAGAAATGCTTAGTACAATAAGACTGCAGTTACAATAGAAAATATTATTATTCAATATCATGTCCTGTTCATTTCAGAACAAAAGCAAAATACATGTATAACTTTATCTCAGTGAAATCTCCAACCTGTGTCCCAGTAATAATGGTAAAGTCTAAATGGCAGCTATTGTTGCTATTTAACAATTTTGTATAAATGTTATGTCACGTGTTTTCAGTGTTCCTTGAAGGAAGGGAATGTATATGAAACACAAAATATATGCTGCTTTCTCGCTAAAGCTTTGCGAAGAGGCAAGATGGCAGTGGGTTTCAAGGTGGGACACATATTAAAGATGGTGCCAATGATGGAATCGAGGAAGTTTTGCAAAGAGCCAAGATGGCAGTGCGTTCCACAGTGACACGAACATCGAAGTTGGTATCCGGAATGGAACACAAGAAATAGGCAGAGGCGAAAACAGCATGGTGACAGAAATAGGAGGATGATTTGTGGTATTATTTTTATGACGTTTTTTATTTTAAGAGTAAGCTATATGTTTTTATGATCCTGAATATGCATTTATTCATTTTTAAGTATTATGGATATGTGAGGAGCTATAAGAAGGTAGGACTATAATGAACATTAAAAAAGGATTTTATCTATATATACCAGTGTGCAGAACATGGGAACTCACCAACTGAGGAAGCCATTAACTGGTGAAACGCGTTTTGGTGACGAGTACAGTTTGTATTTTTTTATGTGTTTTTACTGCTTTTTATGAATAAATGTGAAGGAAGTTTTGACTGATCCTGATCACTGGTATTTTAAACATTTGGACCAAATGGCCAGAGTCTGAGCAGTCCACATGCTGTAATTATAGAGCCAAAGGGGGCTCTGAATTATATAAGTGACCCGGGTATTAAGGGGACTCTCAGTATATATTAAGATAATATTACATCATGCTTGTCTTTTATGTGTTTTTGCTCTGAGGATTTTGCGTTGAAGATGAAAGAGGGTTCTTTGATGGGTTTCCCTGTATCCAAATCCTGAAACATTTAAGCAGGAGCCATATATAGGCTGCTGACTTGTGAGTGGATAATAATCTTTACAATATCTTGTGAATTTTATTTTTTCATACTACACTATAATTCTGTGTTTTTTGTTCTATATATGCTGCTGTTATACATTGTCGCTAGACTAATGTGTGGAATATTTATAAAGTGTTTGTATGGAAGTGTGCGCTGATCACCATTTGTGTTGTATTAGTGCTGAGGCAGCTGAGATTAATGAGTGTTTCCAAGGTTGCTCATTAATCTCGCTTGCAGTCGGTAATTAAATTAAATTACCGTCTCCTAAAACCTGGCTAAGACACAATAAAAAGTTTACGAAAAACCACACTTATCACTTATGTAATGACTGTGATCTCATGCAGGGCTCACATAAGTCTCCATGAAGACCTAATATTTATATATCACTATTAATTTAATGATGAAAACATTGTACATTAGAACCAATATTGCTAAGGGGGCAGATACATGTATTGAGCTGCTTGCAAAAGAAACTAAACACTATCTGTTGCGTAGATCATGGTGTATAAATTGAAGAAGTTGAGTTAATAAAATATCTTGGGCCATATTACATAGTTGGTGCTAACTTAACCAGAGCTGTTGTAAACTTCCCAGAGCCATTATAGCCTAAGAAGGTTTTAAGTTTACAACAGCTCTGGTTAAATTAGCACCAACATTGTAATACTGCCCCTTTGCTTTAAGAAGTTTATACAATACAATAAATACTGAATAAACACTGGAATAAAGGTAACAAGAGGAAAATGAACTCCCTGTAAGAGTTTTTGACAGAATTTTACTTTGAACACATTTGGATAACTGGAACGCCTCTAAGTATCTTTGCTTCATTAATTCATAACAAGAACTTAATTATATTATGTTATATTTATAATTCTGAAAATTAATTTGAAAAGTGTATGGAAAAAATATTAAAAAACGATTGCTGATATGAATATAGAATCATTTATCAATGATTTACATCAATAAAGTACTGATCTGTGGTTTTTTCTCATTATGGAAGAAGCCTCTATATACATCTTCTAAAATTGTAAAGGAGAGATTAAATTAATGCAGTTTATCATGGCAGTTCTCAATAGAATGGGAGCGATTACATGGTGGCAAGTGGCCACAGACATTAGGAAGAAATCGTAGCTGGTATGAGAGAATAGAGAGAAGTAACTAACTAACTAACTAACCCTAGAGAGAAAGAACTAACTAACCCAAGGAACGGTTAGTAGAAGGTTATGCATCAGGATGGATATGGCTAAGGAAGCTAGGGTAGTAACACCAACACCTCATTTGGAATAACAAGTGTGGCTGTTATACCTAATGGCTCAGTCATACTTTATGGGAAGCATTAATTTGTGACCAGTCAGAGAATAATGAGCGGTTCCAAGGTCACTTTTAGTCTCCTCTCAAGCCAGTATTAAAAAGAAAAAACAAAAAAGAAAATTGCAAACATAGTGCAGACTAGCTTAAAGTCAACCCAGAAAGAACAGTAAACCAGAAACGCCACATAGAAACAACTGAGAGCATCTCTCTCAATGCATCCTGGGTCTAAATAGGGACTCCATCCCCTCAGTCCTACCTGTTCAGCCTGTGATGAATAGATGCCAGGGATACCCTTCCTTCGGACCAAACACTCTCCAAGTCATGACCACCTCCCACCCCGTCGAGTCCAAAATTACAGCATGGTATCAGTTACACCACTACAGAAGTGGCGCAAATGAAACAACCTCTTTAAGTCACATTATTTTGCAGTATAAAAAGTCATCATAATATCAACTGGTCTAGATTTTGCAAGACTGTCCCCAGCCATGTTTTGTAGTTCTAGTGGAACTACAAAGGACAAGGCAACTTTTTCTGTGTCTTTAGCTTTATGGAGAGAGGAAGTGGTCGATTTTGAGTGGTAAGAAAGGATTTTTTTAAATGTGCATTTTCAGTGTTAATTGATTTTGCAGATGCTCCTAATTGATCAAGTTTGAAGTACCTGATTTCCATTAAGTTGAAATTCTACACTTTATTAACAGTCATCTACCACAGTAATTTTACAAACGTATGAAGAACAGAGCCAGGATTAGTGTGAGTCCCATTTGCTGAGTGTACCTTTCATAAATATCAATACTAAAATGTAATATGTAATGTAAGATGCAAGAGAAACTAGAGACAAGAGAAACTATATAATAGCCATATTGCCCTACCTCGGTTCCACATTGATATTTACTAGTGAATGTACCCTTAAGTGAAGAAACATATTACAATACAATGACTGGGTAGATATAGTTCCATGAATCAAATAAAAAGAAAAGACAAAAGCTCTTTGTATCACAAGGCAATGTTCCCTTAACCATATTGGGCTTTTAAAATGCCATTGAATGATTTAGGAGTGACTTATTTGACCAGATGGGAAAAAACCAAAATCTTCAGATTAATTCCACAAGGTATTAATGATCTGACAAATCTGAAGTAATATCCCAAAAACAACATATGGTTTCTTACATTAGTGGATATAAATTATGTGTATATTGTACAAACAAAATCAGAATTTTACAGACTGATGTGCAACATGATGTTGTATGAAGAATTTAAAAACGGTAACTAGAGGTTTTTTAATGGGACTGAATTTTCACAATTTGCATCATGTAAATTAAACTATATAACAATTAGGAAAAATAAAAAATTCATAAAAAGCATATTATTATTATTCGGGGCTAGTATCAACAAAGCTTCAGGATTGGGTCACCACAACACCCACCAATATTAATTCTCTAATTACATAACACAACATGTGTGATCGGATACAGAAAAAAAATATATTACTGTCCTGCAACACAGAGATGTTGAAGGAGGAAAATCTAGTACCTAAGCAAGGAAGTTAATTTGGATTAATGAATTTACGTCCTACCTGTAGTGTATAGATGTACACTTACACACTTAATTAAACATAGTTTGGAAAACATATGACCTATGCAAAATCCTGTGGCAGCAGTTAGCATATTTGGCCCTCCGGATGTTTTGAAACTACATCTCCAATGATGCTCAGGTATTCAATAGATTGACTAAACCTCATGGGAAATAAAGTTCCAAAACATCTAGAGGGCCAAGGTTTCTGACCCCTGCCATATGGTGTGATATCCTTGGGCAGTGATTAGAAGGCTTCATCTGGGTGGAGATCTCAGTTTTGAAGTCGTGATTTAAGTAAATAATTTTGAAAACCGGGGGGACAGTGACAGGGATATTGAACTACATACTTTCTAAGAAGTTGATGTTTTGGTGCCTAGAATTCCTGTTTAAGATTATTCTACTACATATGTGCAGTGGACTGGTAGCCAGACTCCACTGTGTATCAGCTGGCTTAATGGTTCTCAATATTATGTCAGAATGTGACATGGAATCCAAGTGACAGACAGACAGTCCAGCAGCTGATTTATTTATTTATTTATTTATTTATAAAGGATTCTACCAGGAAGGATACATTGAGATTTCTCTCATTTTCAAGTATGTCCTGAGTTCAAGAACATTGAAGTGTTACAGTTACAGAAATACAAAGTAATACAATGCAAGATATAAAAAAAAACCACAAATATACAGATTAACAGAAAATAAATATGTAGGAAATAGTCATTATGTTACATGTTTAATTGTTTACAGGTGCATTCTGTATTGAGGTATGTTAGTAAGGAGCTCTTGAGTGACTTAAGAATGGGGGAAGATTTGATGGTGTCTGGGAGGTTATTCCATAATTGTGGTGCTCTGTAGGAAAATGAGGACCGAGCCACTGTCTTTTTGTATTGTGGTATTGCAAGTAAGATGCTGGTCCTGGATCGGAGGTTATAGGATGAGGGAGCTGCTTGGGGAAGCAGTCTATTCAGATAGGATGGCAGCTTCCCAGAAAAGCTCTTAAACACCAGGCTGGAAAGGTGAAGGGTGCGTTTAGACTCCAGCGATGGCCAGTTTAGCTCTTTTCACATGTCACAATGGTGGGTCATGTAGTTACATTGTAATGCAAAGCGGCAGAATGAGTTATATAATGTAGTAAGTTTCTGAAGGTGTGTTTGCGGGGCTGCTGTATACACTACATCTCCGTAATCAATAGCTTGCATAAGCATTTGTTGTACAACTTGCTTTCTTATCGCGGGGCTCAGGCAGGATTTGTTTCTGTACAGGGCACCTAGTTTGGGGTAAAGTCTAGATGAGAGTTTTTCGATGTGGGGCCAAAGGATAGATTAGGGTCCGAACACATACCTAGATATTTGAGAGAAGTGACTGTGGTCATCGTGCCATTTGATTTTGTCCCAACACATAGATGGGGATTTTGCAATTTATGTAGTTTAGGTGCTGTTCCAAAGAGCATCGTTACAGTTTTGTCAGTATTTAAAAAAAGTTTGTTGTGTTTGATCCACTTTTCTACCTCTGTGAATTGTTCTTGCAGCACGGCCTCCAGCTGCGGGAGATTTGGTTTGCTGGTATGGATTACGGGGTCGTCTGCATACATATGTACAGTTGAGGCTTTGCAGACGTTGGGCAGATCATTTATGAATATTGTGAATAGCAGGGGGCCTAGTATTGAAAACAAGCAAAATATGTGACAACCCTTTAAAAATAAAACAATGAAACAAAAATACATATCTTATTTTGCTCTTAAGAACGTCTCCTCCTCTAGACATTCAGGTGAGATCAGGAAAAAAGTGGGTTTAAGAGCAAATCTAGATAGACAATAATAAAAATAACATAGCGTAATAACGTCACAACATTGACATAACACGCTGGCCCCTGTAAGGGTTGCACTCACAAAATTGTGGAAATATTCAGGCACATCAACAATGGCTGCTATCCTTGGTCCCTCTGGTCGCTTTTTGGAGTTTGCCGGGCTCGGGACATAACCTCCGTATTGCTCCTGGTGGAAAACGAAAATAGCTACTGCCATTCAAAGCACTGGTGTAATCACCATACAAAGTCCCAATAGTCGGCAGAAGGACATATACACTGACTCAACCGTAGTTTATATGGACTTAATTAAAACAATAGGTGAGGTCACCACAGATTCAGCGCGTTTCGTGTCTCTAACCACTCAAGAATCTAACTGTCAATGTCTTACCACTTTTTATAGCCGTTCGCGGTCTCTATCTTTTTCATTCAATGCGATGTCTCCACCGCTAACCGGAAACTCAGTCCTTCACTTGTACATAACCCAATCAGCAATCGCACGCATGCGCGTGTGCTCTGAGAAAGGCCGGGCTAAAAGGGACTTCAAAGATGGTTCTCGGAGCACACGCGCATGCGTGAAAGAGCGATTGCTGATTGGGTTATGTAAAACGAAAGTGAAGGACTGGAGTTTCCAGTTAGCGGGCGGAGACATCGGCAAATTGAATGATTGAGAAACATAGAGACCGTGAACGGGGGGCTATAAAAAGTGGGTAAGAGACATTGGACAGTTAGATTCTTGAGGAAGTGGTTAGAGACCACGAAACGCGTCGAATCTGTGGTGACCTCACCTATTTATTGTTTTAATAAAGTTCCATATAAACTACGGTTGAGTCAGTGTATATGTCCTTCTGCCGACTATTGGGACTTTGTATGATGATTACACCAGTGCTTTGAATTGGCAGTAGCTGTTTTCGTTTTCCACCAAGGAAGCAATACGGAGGTTATGTCCCGAGCCCGGCAAACTCCAAAAAGCGACCAGAGGGGGACAACGGATAGCAGCCATTGTTGATGTGCCTGAATATTTCCACAATTTTGTGAGTGCAACCCTTACAGGGGCCAGCGTGTTATGTCAATGTTGTGACACTATTACGCTATGTTATTTTTATTATTGTCTATCTAGATTTGCTCTTAAACCCACTTTTTTCCTGGCCTAGTATTGAGCCTTGGGGTACACCGCAAGTGACTGGGAGGGGGAAGCAGGAGCTGCCAGAAATTTACACATATTGTGATCGGTCGGATACATATGATTGAAACCAGGTTAGCGTGCGATCACCAATGCCAGAGTTTCTACAAGTTTTTTTTTAACAAGATGCCATGGTCTACTGTGTCAAAGGCCTTGGCAAAATCAAGGAAGATGGCTCCAGTTAGGTTTCCTTGTTCCATCCCAGCTTGGATATCATTGCAGACTTTTAAAAGGGAGGTTGTAGTTGAGTGATTTGGACGAAAGCCGGATTGATCCGGGGTTAAGTAGTTCCAATATTGATAATAATCGCGTAATTGTGTGTAGACGCATTTTTCCAAAATTTTTGACATTACAGGGAGCAACGATATCGGACGGTAGTTGGATACCAAAGTACTGTCACCACTTTTATGGATAGGTATCACTCTCGCAGTCTTCCAGAGTTTGGGTATGTATCCAGTCGCCAGTGATTCATTGATTAGGGTTGCGACAGGATTTGCAATTGCCGGTGCACTGATTTTCAGCAGCATTGCTGGTATTTGATCAGGTCCAGACTGGTATTTCATTTTTTGCTTACGGAGAAGTTTAGTAACGACACTGACAGGCACTGGTCTAAAACTGAATTCCTGTCTGATACAGGGACTTTGCACAGTTGGAGGGGCCTAACCTGCATGAGGCCTTTCTGATTGCATGTAGTTTCCTAGCTTGGCAATCAAAGTGGTGGTGCATCCAACAAAATAATCATTAAAGGCATTTGCTACATCTAGGGGGTGTTGCAGGGTTTGGTTGTTTACTTTGACAGCAGCCGGCTGGGAGTGGACAGGGGGTGCTTGTATGTTACGTATGGTTCTCCAAACGTTTCTAGGGTTTGATATGATATTGTTTAGATTTTCATTAAAGTAATGGGCTCTAGCCATTTTTGTTTGTTTTGTGCATTCATTCCGACATTATTCGTAGTGATCGTTCATGGAACAAGTACTCTTGAAATCTGACCACAGTGAATCTCTAAGCTGGTACATTAGTGTAAGATCAGCTGTAACCCAGGGGAGATGGGTCCCTTTTACTCGCACTTTACGCAGCGGGGCATGGGAATTACAGACTTGCAGGAGCTCAGACTGAAAGTATTCAATTGCACAGTCTAGGTCTGTTATTAGGTTTAGTCTGTACCAGGGGAGCTGTTTGAGATCACTTAGGAAGGATTCAAGAATAAATTTCTTGAAAGACCTGGTGGTTATTACCTTTCGGGGAGATTTCATGGCCTTTATTTTGCGCACGCAGTACACTAGACAATGGTCACTAAAGCTATTAGCGAGGATGCCTGCCTCCTGTATTCTATCAGGAGATGAGGAGAGAATCCAGTCCAGCAAGGTATGGTTAGGGCTTTTCATATTAATGCAGGTTGGGGAAGGAGATTAATTGAGTTAGCTGCAAAGTTTTAAACAGTGAGCAGTGTTTATTGTTTTTAGGATTTAGCCAATCTGTATTAAAATCGCCGAGGACCAGCAGTTCACTTTTTTGGTTTTTGGCAAGTAGGTTATTAAGGATTTGAGTTATGTCAGAGAGGGAGTGCACTGGAGAGCTCGGTGAGCGATAGAATCCAGCAACAATGATTGATTTACTGAATGGGATCTCAATTATACCAGAGAGGAAATCAAAGGTGACAGGGGAGCTAGAAGTCTGTAAGGGGTGAACTTTATGGACTCCTCAACATAAATAACAATTTCCCCTCCTCTCTTTGCTCTGTCCTTTCTATAATATGAATACCCCTGTATTGATATGGCAGAGTCTGGTACTTTTGGGGTTAACCATGACTCTGTGAGTACAATGATTTTGGGTTTGCAATAGCAACACCAAGCCGGAAGCTCATCCAATTTAGGGAGTAAACTGCGGATATTACAGTGCACAGCTGATGATTGACAACCTTCAGTGTGAGGATAAAGAGATGTCACAGCAGCCATGGAATGGGGGGCGGGGTTCAAACTCCTTTTACCATAACCTCTCAAATTACCTTACGTGGACATGGTGGCTTATGTGTCTCTTTAGAGACTGCGAAGGATTGATTGGAGATCCTCATACATGCACAACAGTAATTCATTGGCTGCCTTTTCTCAGGACACTTGTTATTGCAAGCAGCCTGAGAGGATGATGCTGGCTGGGTGGAGTAGAGGTAACATCACTCCTCTATAACCGTGGGGAGAGACTGTGGAAACACAGGTTCGATCCCGGCAAGAGCACCTCTACAGTAAGTGTCCTTGGGCACGACACCTAACGGTACATACCTGCCACCCAGGACATACTTGAAAACAAGAGAAATCTCAATGTATCCTTCCTGGTAAAAAGAATTGATGACCAGAAGCTGGGAAATTCAAAATCTTGCCTGTCTTGTGAAGTATGTATGTATAGAACCTAAGCACTAACATAACATATTATTGTTTTTTTTCTTCAGCACAACACCAGGTTATCCTCAACGAGAGAAAAACACTCCTTTGGGACAGGAGTATGAGAGTGATGGGTGATGAGTGATTTTTAAATCTCCTTGTTTGATTTTGGTCTCCTATGGCAATAGTGTTACTTTCAGAGAGGACTGATCTGAAGTGCTTCTAGTCACTCTCTGTTTCCTTGTATATGCCCAGTTCAGGTGGACTAGTTACTTTGTATGCAAGATATGCTCACTATGCTACCGCTCTGATTATACTTGTGTAATAACTTTTCCTTCTTTCCTATTTATCGTGAACCCATGAAGGTTCACATTTCTACTGTGTCTGGATATTTTTAATGCTAGTTTCAGAATTTAGTTATTCCATAACATTTTGTCTCCTAGCCATAGGGAAACCTTTTGAGTTTTTTATTTGTCACTTGTCCTTTATCGGTTTGTCAGTTTGTATCTGCATGAGTTAAGGCAGCAAGTTCTATTAGTGGCAATTTATTAAAAAAGTTATGTTTTAATTATATCCACCATATAGTGCTTCTAAGCGGTTTCCTAGGACCAGGGTTACCCCCATGATATTTTGACCACGATATTGGTTTAGTTCTAGTAAGATGAGAATCTACGAGATCTACTAATTGAACTAAAACCACAGCTGTATTGTATTACTTTGATTCTTCAAATATAACCTTTATTAATCAATCTCATAACAGTAACTAAAAGTCACAAAGAAACACAAACACAGACAGCCAATATATTGCAGGTAGCTGAAGTGAAGACTAATTCACTTAATGAACATGGCTGTTACTCGCTATATATAATACTGAGGATAATTCCATTCAAAACCCTCTGCTTGTTCAGTTGCACTCTCTTCTTAGATTAACAGGTTCTGGACTTACTTGTTGCTAAAAGAGATGAGATACCTCTTGATGAAGTCGCACTAGCTAGCGGCGAAATGCATTGAGATGTTAGGTTTTTAACTGTGGTCCTTTGATTTTGTCTAGGTTGGCCGCTTTACCCTTAGACTTTCGCTTATTGGACACTTTATTACACCGACTGAGGAAGGCCCTTGTGAGGCCGAAACGCTTCTCGGTAGACCAGTGTCCATTTCTTTTTATATTTCATAGTATTATTTAAAAAAAAATATTATTTTAATTCCCCACTGGCCAGTCTCTCCTGTTTCACCTTGCTATTCGCCAGAGGATCACCAGCACGAACCAGACCTCTGCAGAAAGAGGTCCTGGGCATTCACCTGAGCAGTGCCCAATGTTATACTGATTGAGCCTGTATGCATGAGGCTCTAGAATTGGTGAGTGTATCTCTACATCTATTTCCCTACCCACTGATTTACAGAATTGCACTATGGGACGCCGTCTCCCGTCTCCTCTTTTTGGTTTATCTAGTGACCATCGCTGATCATAAGAAGGGCAGAGCCACCCTCTATATGGCCAGAGGCGTTTAAACCTAGAGCCGGGACTATTTTAGGCTCATATAAATGTGAGTGGCCTGACAATTTATTGCACAGATTTGGGCCATCTTGTGGTACTCTCTGCACTATTTTTCCACTTGTTTCCCTTCTTGTTTTTGAGCAATATTGAAGACGATGGGACTCAACTGGAATTCACTAAGGAGGACCGAGCTGATTTCAATGTCCACTAGGGGGAACCGTATTGACTCCTTAAGTATCATTCCGTTGTATATTGGACTCCTACACGCCATTGGTTTCACAGTTCTTCTTGTACTATTACACTGATACCCTGAAAAAAGCACTGGAGCACTTTATTAAAAATTAACACGTGCTCTTGTGGAATTTACCTACACTCATTCATATTGAATTTCATTGATGTGCTATACGGACTTTTTTTCTGTTCACATGTTTTTTGGCACATATTTTGGTTCTTTTATGTGTGCACCTATCATCCATGTTTAGGCAGCATCATCTCACTTGGATTAGCTTACTACTGTCACCTCTATATACCATTGTTCAATAATATTGCTTATATCAGGCGCCTACACACGTACATATATGTGTATATATATATATATATTTTCACCGCTTTATCCTTAGAGGCTGATGCCTCTAATCAATGAGGGCGTGCTAGGACTGACTATGTCTGGTTGATTACTAGGTGTGATCTGTAGCTCTAGGGCATGTCTTAGCTATACTGATACTATACTATACTGGTACTAATCCTGGTTTACTAGAATGCCTGATTTCTTGATAAGTGGAATGGCTGAGCATGTCTATGAGAACTCCTTTGTCGATACAATTATTATTGCTCCTAATCAATGAGGGCATGCTAGGACTGATTACACCTGGTTGATGGTTAATTTGTGTTCTGTACTTTAGTACAGACTCTAGCCACGCTGACAATAGCCCCTGGTAACTACAATAGTTGAGTATGCCCAACAAGTAAAATTACAAGAACTCTTTTGTGGGTATAATTCATTTGTGGGTGTGTAATAAATGTGGCAATTTGCATTGGAACATTAATCTATCTGCACCCTAGCGGCCATTTTTCATTCATATAAATGTATTTTATCAGTGGTTTGTTTGTGATTGTCAATTGACAGTAAATAAAGTTTCAATATTTTATTTTTTATACAGTTGTGTTCAAAATTATTCAACCTCCACTGAAATTGAGTGTTTTGGCCAGTTTGACATTGATTTTGATCATTCAGTCATCTTGCTTACAATTAAATCAAAGAGGCACGTGTAGGTCAGACAAATATAACATAGCATTTATAATGAAATAACCACAAATGTCTTTTCTGTGCTCACATCATTATCAGTTTTATTCAACCCCCAAGTGACATTCAATCTTAGTACTTAGTACAACATCCTTTTACAGTTATAACAGCTTTTAAACGTGAAGCATAGCTTGACACAAGTGTCTTGCAGCGATCTACGGGTATCTTCGCCCATTCGTCATGGGCAAAAACCTCCAGTTCAGTCACATTCTTAGGCTTGCGCACTGCAACTGCTTTCTTTAAGTCCCACCAGAGGTTCTCAATCGGATTTAAGTCAGGTGACTGCGATGGCCACTCCAAAATGTTCCAGCCTTTAATCTGCAACCATGCTCTAGTGGACTTGGAGGTATGCTTGAGATCATTGTCCTGTTGAAAGGTCCAACGTCTCCCAAGCCTCAGGTTTGTGACGGACTGCATCACATTGTCATCCAATATCTCCTGGTACTGAAGAGAATTCATGGTACCTTGCACACGCTGAAGCTTCCCTGTACCTGCAGAAGCAAAACAGCCCAAAGCATGATTGACCCCCCGCCATGCTTCACAGTAGGCAAGGTGTTCTTTTCTTCATAGGCCTTGTTCTTCCTCCTCCAAACATAGCGTTGATCCATGGGCCCAAACAGTTCTAATTTTGTTTCATCAGTCCACAGAACACTATCCCAAAACTTCTGTGGTTTGTCCACATCACTTTGGCATACTGCAGTCGACTCTTCTTATTCTTTGGAGACAGCCTGGGAGTTCTGGCATGGAGGCCTTCATTACGCAGTGTGCGCCGTATTGTCTGAGCTGAAACTTCAGTACCCACATCTGACAAATCTTTTCTCAGTTCCTCAGCAGTCACACGGGGACTTTTCTCCACTCTACGCTTCAGGGTAGCGCACAGCAGTCGAAGTCAGCATCTTCTTTCTGCCACGACCAGGTAGCGTTTCAACAGTGCCCTTTGCCTTGAATTTGCAAATGATGCTTCCTATGGTCTCTCTTGGTATGTTTAACATCTTTGCAATCTTCTTATAGCCATTGCCCTTCCTGTGAAGAGTAATCACCTCTTCTCTTGTCTTCCTGGACCATTCTCTTGACTTCACCATGTTTGTAACCACACCAGTAAATGTCTAGAAGGAGCTGAGTATCACAGTCATTTTAAAGCTGCCTAATTGGTGCTTATTATGCTTTATTGTTGCTCCGTGGCATCCACAGGTGTTTTCAATACCTGATTGAAAACACTTGAATGAACCTCTGTTCTTCAGAGTGGTAGTCTTTAAGGGGTTGAATAATTGTGTCAATGAAGAATTCACAAAAGAAACATTTACTACTGTATTACAAAACCAATTGATGTCATTTTAGTTGCATATGGTTCTTTAAAAAGTCCTTGTAGGATTTCATTCTGAATACAATTACAAATGTACACTAAATTCCCTAAAACCCTTTACAGCATTGGGGGTTGAATAATTTTGAACACAACTGTATATCCCATACCATTGTCTATCCATGCTGTTTTTTGTGTCTGGTTATATATTAGGGTTATGCCCTTTTAGACACTGGTTCTAGAATAATCCCATTCAATTCTTTCTTTTTTTGTGTTCAGAATGCGTAACCAGCATAATATTCCCAATCAAATGCAGTTAGAGAATAGTGGCAACATCCTAGTTTGGCCCTCACCACTTGTTCGATTTCTAAGCTGGCCCTGCGGCTATCAACACAACACACATTCAAAATACAGTGGCTGATACGTGTTTCGCCAGTATCAAGACCGGCTTCATCCAAGCTAAATCTATTGTGGACTACCTGCTGTCTCCTGGTCATCCAGACGTGGACCCCTTGCTTGATATGCCTAGAGGGGTGTCAACTATACCCTCCTGACGAGGCCGAAATGACCTCCGGGGGTTGCTGCACCTCTCGTGCAGGGATGACGTCCTTGGCAATCAGTACTGGCCACCCTTTTTGGGTGAGAGCAGGCTGATTTGCATATGGAGCATTCATCCCTGTAATGGCACAAGCAAGCTAAAACCTTGTGAGACCTGAGCGGAAACCCACCGTATAGCAGGCCATTAGTGCTGTTGCTCATCCTCAGGACCCTCATAAACCCTCCTTTCCCTTACTGCCTGCTGCACCTGCAGGATTCTCCTTAGCTCCATATTACGGGGCAGGCACTAAATAAGCAGCCTGTCCTGTAATGTAGTGCCAAGCCTGAGAATACTCGAGGCAGTGCTAATTGCTGTCTTGAGCATCCCCTCCATGGAGTTCATAGGACTCCATTGAGGCTTTGACTACCAGTCACATGACCTGCAGGATCTCGCCTCTCGCGAGATCCTGCAGGTCGGCAGAGTGATTGCGGAGGGAGTCTGGGGACTTTTCCCCAAGTCTCACTCTGCTCCTGGGTGCCAGAAGCGGCAGATCGGGCTGCCATTCTCGCCGCTGGATGGAAGGAGAGTATGGTATTTGAGGCTGCTGATAAATGATTCCGTTTAAGCAAAATCAGTTAGCACCAGCTCCAAGTGGTTAACTTTTGTGTTAACCACAGCGGGACATAATTAGCATTAGGTCTTTGTAATCCTAAAGCTAATTAACTCTTTGCGCTCCCCATGTTAGGCATAGGACGCGCAAAGTACAGTAAACTCGTGCTAAAAAGCGCAATCTCCGAATCGCTTATGTTTTTTTTAACCCGTTAGCGTTTGGAATGTAATATGGTCGGCCCGTGCTAGTGGCTACTAGGGCTACTTAAGCTAACCTTAACACTAACACAGCATGAAGTTACTGTTAAGTATGTAATAGGGCCCAAAGAGTTTAGAATTATGACTGATAAAGGATTACTTACTTGACAAAACAAGTCAGCTGTTTTGTTGTTGGACTATTCGAAAAAAAAGGACGGGCGTCCTCTTTTGGGATAATCTTATGACAACAGTGTGCAGGATATCGATCTTGCTTCAATTTATCTTGTTGCTGGACTAGGCAATTAAAAATGGAATTATATGTAGGTTTATATTATATACAGACATAAAGTACAATTACATTGATACTGTATATGAATATGCATGCATTTTATAGGGACTGAAGAACATTTACCATACGATATTTAAACAAATATGTTTTGGACCGATTTGTAGAACAGTCAAGAGATTGATTACACAGAAATTATGAAAATCTAATTAAGGATGCATAAAAGGTAATTATCGCTGGTGCAGTTGAGCTAATCAACTGCGGCAGAATCCAAACACAAGCTTATCACCGCACAAAATTAGTCATGTCAATTTTGATTTCCAGTGCAAGAAAATAATCCCTCTGTCTCTGCAGGAAGTAGACACCGGTATTTTCAAAATACATGCAAGAAATTGCTCATTGCTAATCTGGAAAATAAGATTATAAATCTGTTTACTGAAATTTTAAGTATAATCTACAGTTATAGTTAAAAATTAAGAGATATTCCAAATAGGTGTAACAACTGTAATAACATTTTCTTATGTTGTACCCTCAATCGCTTGAGTAGAATATCGTCTTTTATCAAGAACAGTCAACCTAATGTATTCTTTGTATAAACCTGTTTTTTTCTTACAGCTTTAACAATTTTCTTCAAAATTATTGGGAAGAACAGGTGAGAGATGAGAGGCATTGTATAATGGTGTCAGCATATAGACTAGAGGCAATTATTAATCTTGGAAAGGGCAAAAAAAATGCTGATAGAAAATTGTGTGGAAGAAAATGATATCAGAAATCGAGACTGTGTGAACATTGTGGGAGAAAAAGATGAGAAACAGTAAAAGAAACATCTTGGATATTAATGATGGTATGGATTTGAAAATATAGAAGAGAAAAAGCAATATGTGCTTTAGTTAGCATGATTTTATGTGAGTGCAAAGTCCAAATTAAAAATGGCTAAGCGAGAGAGTGGCTTGCATATTTAGGCCCGTGTCTTCTGACAATAGTTCAGAGCACATTTTAGGGTTATATTTCTCTCACTATTACACAATTGCCATTTTCCATTTTTCCAACCATGGTTTGCCCCTCACTCAATCAGGGTTATTCAGAGAAAGGTGAAAACCAGGAGAACTGGCAGGAGAAGAGAACAATCTAGACCAAATAGGCCAACTTGGAAAGTGAGATAAATGGGAGAATTTTTCTGGTTTGGCTATTTTGACCTGGATTTTTCACTTCTCCAGTCATTCTCCTGTGTTTCACCTTTCTTTGAATAGACCTGTATATCTCCTGTCCCAGTACTCTGTGAAACATTTAATTTGTGATGTGCGGAGTTTATAGATTATATAGAATGTAGAAACCGTGATCTAGAATATATTTTTAAATTTGACAATTTTTATTGAATGCATTGAAAACAATACATGACGTGAATCGCCTAGAAATATTCAGTTACAATAATAAGAGAAAGCCAGAAATGTCGGCCATGAACAAAACCCAGTTGATGATATGTTAGCAGGTCAGGGAGAAAAGCTTTTATGTGGGTAGCTAATATTTTAGTGAGGAGTTCAGCATCTGTATTCAGGAGTGATATTGGAAGAAGAGAGCAGTAGAATAATCTGAGTCAGATTTAATGAATCTATAGGGAACTGGGAAATGTATAGAGCATTGAACTGAGGTGATTTGGGTATTTCATGCAGCGGAAATCCTCAGAATAGGTTGGTGTTTATGCATTCCTGCCATGATAGGAGTAGAAAAATAGTTGAAAAATTGAGATTGGAAGTCGCAGCTCTACTGAGCTTTCAGAAATCAAAATCTCTTCTGGCTTGACAGTATGTTTGGTAACCTTTGAGTGTGGGTGAATGTTTTTATGTGACATTTGTTGTTTTCAGGGAAGATTCCAGGAGGATAAATGTATCTTTCCATCTCTTACGATGGGAGTCATCGTATGAGATAATATGCCTGCACAGAACCGGTTTCGAGGCTTTCCAGAATAGCTTTGGTTGATCTACATGTATAATGTTGTCATCCAAGAAGGTAGTCCAGCTAGTTTGCAAGTGAAATTTAAAAGAGGAATTATTAGCCAAATTTGAGAGGAATCATCAATGTTTTGATAATGGGTTTGCGCCCGATGGTGTCAATTTAAGTCACATGTATGTATGGTCAGATATGACAATAGCCTCAACTACTGCACTATGAAATCAAGATAGTAGGTTGGAAGTGATAAAGAACAGGTCTATTCTAGAGAAGGATTGGTGAATTTGTGATTGAAAGGTATAATCTCGTTCAGAAGTATATAACACTTGCCAAGAGTCATATAGGTTTAAGGTTGGTATTAGGCTTTGGAAGCTCTGTGACAGAGAATGAGTGGAAAATGAAGCGTGATGTGATCTACACAATATGGGTTAAAAAGGGTGTTGAAATCTCCCTCTACTATTATATTAGCGGTAGTGACATTTAGAAGTAAAGTAAAGAGCTTTGCGTAGAGAATAGAGATATCATTAGGAGCTGTCACAATTCCAGCCCTGACCCCCATCTATGAGCTGATCCAGGCCAGCTCTTGGTCTTGCTTTGCTCTTAATGCATTGCAGGAGTTTCTTGTCAGTTCTCTTCAGGATCCTCTGTCTATCATAGCACTTTACCAACTCCCTATTTTAATTTGTTTGTCTCATGGTGCTATGCTCTTTTATTTGAGTCATATGCTGTGTGTTTCTTTGCTGGTCCTGCTGTTTATCCTTGCCATAGATTTCTATTAATTTGGTTCCCTGTTTTTCCTTGCGTTGTATTTGTTTTATTTATCTTATCTTATCCTATCTTATCTTTTATTTATCTTGTCCTTGCCCTCTGGTTTATTATTTATTGCTCCAGTTGTCCTTGCCTTATTCTCTTTTTCCTGCTGCTAGGTAGATCTGGCTATATATTGTATGTACCGATCTGGCTATGTATTCTGACCATGCCCTTGCCTTAACCCTTTATGCTAATGTGTGGTATTTACCCTGTGTACTGAACTTGGCTATTCCTTTTGATTATGTTTTGCTTGTTTTTATATTCTGATCTGTTTGTCTCTGTTTGTTCCAAGCCCACAGAGCTGCTGTGTTCCAAGTCTACTGTGTCTCTCGTGCCTGTATCTACCTGCCTGTATACAGCCACTGGTATCTCCTACTTTTTGGAATTTTAACCCCATATATGGGCCCTACCTCGCTCACACGCCAGGTGCCCCATGACAGAAACATAGCCATTTCCAAGACAATATTTGAAATTTTGTATAGTTATGTAAAGATATAATGTCTTTCAGAGTCAGTGACAGACTCATCCCTACAAATGAAAATGAGGTGTGTAGGCGAACTGCAACACCTCCTGATATTGAGATGTAATTGGCCACTAAACAATCCTGGGTCCATTTTGCTCTGAAAGATGACATGGACATTTTAGACCAATGCGTCTCCTTATGTGAGGTTATTTGTGGGTCAGAAAAGTGAGGATCCTTTTTAGTTTTATTGGTGTGTTGGCTCCCTTACTGTTCCAAGTGAAAAGGTTGCAGGGTAGAGTGGTTCCCAATTGAGTCATGTATATTGTTATCCAATTCCTAATCATGGAAAGGTTAAGAGGAAAGTAAATATAGCATAGAAGATGGGGAGGTCCCCGGTCCCAGCTCGCTCAAAACAGGAAACATTCCCGTGAAACTAAAAATGAATGCCATATCTGGGCAAATCTGTTCGGGGAATTGTATGGCAACTACATACAGGATCAGAAGTGAGGAGTACAGTTAGCAAGGGTCAAGTTAGTGATTGCAAATTGAGGTCGCCGGAGAAGCAGGCAGAGGCCGGCCATTTTCCAATCCAGCAGAATGTGGTTAAGAAACAATGAAGCTTCAGAGGCCAAAGTAGTTGTGATGCTCAGTGAAAGCCGTAACCCCGACAGTAGCGGCTGGGTGGAGTAGAGGTAACATCACTGCTCTGCATGGAGAGAGCCTGTGGATTCATGGGTTCGATCCCAGCGAGCAACCTCTCCAGTAAGTGTCCTTGAGCAAGACACCTAACGGTACATACTTGCCACCCAGGACATACTTGAAAACGAGAGAAATCTCAATGTATCCTTCCTGGTAAAAATCCTTTCTCAAAAAAAAAAAAAGATATATAGTAACAATAACTTTAGCATATGTTCATGCTTTTTCAATTCTAGATCAAGTATTAAAACGTGTTTAAATAAAAAGCAGACCTAATGCATACTATGGAGAGGTGGAGTTGGCCTCCCTAGTAAACCATTAATTCATGTAAATAATATATTGAATTATTACGAAAATTACACTTTTCTATAATTTTGTTAAACTGCTCTAACCCAGAACACCAAGCACAGCTACCTTTTGTAAGAAGCAGAGAAACTCCTATACAATCCTGTGTACCTTAGTCAGAAATTGTAGCTGATAGTGCTTTTTGAATAGTGAGCAAGAAATTCCACATTATAATACGTTCTTCAAACTATCTTCTGATTAATTTTGTATAGGTTTGTTTGCAATTATTTATGGCCTTCCTAAGGATAAAGGGTAAGATCACTGCATTAAGATTTTTGCCCACAAATGTTACTCTGGAGACCTTACAATGTATGTGTAGACCAATCTTGAATAGAGAAAACCACCAGAGCTGAACTTGGAAACATGTTAGATACCTGCTGTTGAGCCCTATTCTCTGGTGAACGCTAAAAATGGGATGCTAACTGGGAAAATCTGCACCTGCAGGTTTCCCCGTATCGTCTCCAGCTTAGCGTAATATTATGGGGCAGGCGCTTGCTCAGCAACTCACCCCAGACCTCAGGGCTAAGGGCTGGGATACTTGCGATACTGCTTCTTTGTGCCGCAAGTATCAACTCCTGGAGTCCGTAGGACTTGATGGAGGGTTGCGCTTACAGACCACAAGGCCTGCGTGATCTTGTGAGATCATGCAGCGCCACAGAATGATTGTGGAGGGAGACTGGGAACTATTTGTTCCTAGTTTCACTCTGTTCCTAGTGGCAAGAAGGGGTGGATCAGGCCACCATTCTCGCCGCAGGATAAGAGGTGAGTATCGGATTTATTGGGGGTTTTAGGGTGTGCTAAATGACTTTGCAAATGCAGAATTATTTATCACCAGCTTTTAGGAGTAGCTAAAAGTTTGAATTGAGCGTCCGGACTGTAATTAGGGCTAGAACTTTGTGATACCTTACTTATCTTAACCCTAATTAATGAATGCGCTCCCATGTAAAGTAAAGAAAGCGCAAAGTACAGTAAGCTCGCAGACGCTAGCGCAAAAAACAATGCGCTAAGTGATTTCATACTGGTTTAGCATCAGGAAGGTAATATGGGGGCATGCATTAAACACACTTATCCTGGCGGTAACGCTTACATATCCGAACCCTAACGTTAACATTCAAAGAATAAAGCCTGTTATCTGCTAAGTTTAAAACATATTAATGTTCCCAAATGAGTTGCAATAGGGATTGTATTATTTTGTTTTCATTTGAACTCACCTTTCATTAAAAAGCAATTAATAGGCAACCCTCTATCTCCCCATCGGTAGGGGGTAGCAAAATAAAAGAGGCACCACTGGAAAGACCACATTCTGACCTTTCCAGCATTGCCCCTCTTAACCCCTTAGCTGCCAGTACTGTGATTTGGTGCCAATTGGCTCCAGATTGCATGCCCCCGGGAACTCTCCCTGTCCACTGCCATCATAGCGCATGGGAGCGATGACACCAGAAAGGGAATTTCCACCAGAGCTGGGCAGGGAAATCCCTATGGTAGATATACGGGGGTCCTTTGGAGCCGCGTATCTCCAATCACTAGCAGGTAATGGGTCATGTTTAGTGTCGTTGGAAAGACCAGATCAAAAATATATATATTTTTTTTTCTTATAATGAAGCACTTGTTCACTTTTCAATTATAATGTGAACAGTGATGTTGCACTAACTCACCTTCTCATTTCCCATGATGCCAGCAAGTTTGAAGGCAATGGCACAATGCGTTATTGTGCATTGGTTCATCGAAAAGCTAAAGAGCCACACTACTGTGGGGAGCACCAGTTCATTTGGAACCCTCTGTTTCTGATTTTTTTGCACCGCACAAGGAGAAGGTCATGTAAGGTGTCATTGGAAAGGTCAGAGTCTGTCCTTTCCAACGATACCAAATATGACCTTGTAATGTGTAAAAATAAAAAGAAGAAAAAAAAGGAAATGCAAAATTTTACTTTTTTTATTTTCTCATTTCTAAGGCTGTGGCATTATGAGCTTTTACTTGAAAAGTAAACAATGCCACTGCTCTAACTCACTTTCTCATATCCCATGCCGAGATCAAATGTAGAGGGGATGGAGCAAAGCATTATTACACATTGGTCCGTCTAAACACTTATGTATTATGAATTTACATTCTTTACACCCCACAAATGCATGTTAGGGTGTCATTAGACAGGTCAGAGTCTGGCCCTTCTAATGATACCAAACATTATCACGTAAAATGTAAAAGAAAAAAGAAAACAAACATAGAAGAATTTTTTTTCTCATTTTTTTTGTTCCAAAGTAATGGCATTTTCCATTTGTCACACATAAAATGAGCAACTCTTGAAACCGAAAGAAATCTCAATGTATCCTTCCTGGTAAAATACTTTGCAAATAAATAAATAAATAACACTGCCATTACTCACCTTCTCATTTCCTACGCCGTGAGCAAGGTCATTTTTTTATACGTAGTCATTTTATGCATAAAGCACAATGCACCAGAATACAAGCGAAAAATTTAGTTTTTTTCAATTTTAGTTAAAATCACGTATTTTCTCCAAAAAATACAGTAACAAGCTCCCATTTATAATATTTTTTTTAACAAGAGTGCCCCATGTAATATATAACCACAAAGTTATGAGATGATAAGATGTGAACTTAATTTTACACACTGTAAATCAGTCTATCCCAAACCTGTCCTCAGGACCCTCTAACAGGCTAGATTTTACAGATCACCTTGGGGAAATGCAGACTTAATACTGCAATCACTGAGCTGCAAATTATATCACCTGTGATGTACTCCAGATATCTTGCAGACCTGGCCTGTGTAACCGATGTAAATATGTGTGTGTCTCTTTAAGAGCACAGTATGTGTTAATTCCCCTAATATCCCCCATTTTAGAGAAACTCCTGTATTATTGTGAATGTCTCACCCAAAGAATGCTTTTGGTTTGTTTTTGTTTTAATTTTGTTCAGCCGTTGAGGAGTTAATGCTATTATGCTAATGAGGCATGACCTCATCCCCTGTGAGCCCGGGTTTTTCCCTCAGCCTGCAGATCACGAGGCAGCTGCGTGTGAGATTAAAATCGCATGTTCCCAGCGATCCAGTTGCCGGTCTCATCTTTGCTCCACAACACCACAAAACACAACGCAGAGTTCATACGAACGGGCAGTGAGGGTGTAGGCCGGTTACACCTGTTAGCTGGTCCTGAGAACAGGTTTGGGAAACACTGCTGCAAATGCTTGAAATCTGAATGGAAAGTCAAATTGTTCTACATTTTTTGTTATAGCACTCTGAAAGGACATAAAGCACTGCTGAAAATAAGGATATATAATTTGTCTGGGTCGTACAATAAAATATGACTTCAAATCAGGTTTACAAGTATGAGCGGAAAGTGGTCAAAATCAGCTCAGCGCACAAGGATGAAAAGGCTCAGCAGTGAAGGGGTTAATAATCATCGACTCGGAAATTTGGAAGCCTGCACATTTCTGGATCAGGGATCACCAAATGAAATCACGGCAGAATAAATAAATTCAGAATTGATCCAAAGCATTATAATCGGATCAATTCAGACAACTGACAGAAATTGCAATCATTGTTCAGTGCAAACGCCCTAACACTAACCCTAATCATAAAACAAGTAGAAATGGTAACACTAATCCGAAAGTAAATTACGAACCAAGAAGAAAAATTAACCCCAAAATTAACCTAAACATAAAATAAGTAGAAACAGTAACTTGAACCCTAGCCATAAAACAAGAATCAGTAACTCAAACCTTAAAGATAGCCTTAATCCTCACAGTAACCATAACCCTAATCCTATTCCTAAAACAAGTAAAAATAGTAATTCAAAGCTTAAAAAAACTCTAACCCTAAACATAAAATAGAAGGTACCCAACAATAAAAGTAACACTAACTCTAAGCCTAACCATAAAACAAGCAGACATAGTAACACTAATCATAAAACAGGAATAAACAGTAACCCTAACAATAAACCCAAAACATAAAAAAGCAGAAATAGTAGTAACCCTAATCATAAAAAAGTAGAAATAGTAACCTGAACTCTAAACATAAGCGCAACCCTAAGCAATTTTTTATACATGTGTGTGCTATTCTGTATGATATGATTAGTGCCTGTGCCCTTTACATTTTATTTCATACACTGAGTGTGATTTTATTAATTAATGATGTGCAATGTATGTTATTTTTATACTGCAATATAATGCAGTTCCAAATATCAGTAACAGTCAAATATATATTGAACACTTCTGATATTTTCAAATTTTTCTGATTCTGAAATCCTGAAAGGCTGAATTGGCCAATTCTGTTTCGTAATATGAAACATTATGAACCAAAAAATTGTGGCTGTGCACATGTCACCGTTATACCTACCACTTCATGTACAGTGCTCTGAAATCTAGGGGTGCTTTAAAAGTAATAATGATAAATAATAACACATGTTGTAAGACTCACCTATTCCTTAAAGGTAGTCTTGCAGACAGGTTCCATGCTTTGCTGATTGATAATGGGATTGAAAAAGACATGAGACGGAAACTGGTTTTTTTTGGGGGTTTTCTAAAAGTACAGGTTTAAAGTGTTTTTTAAAGTATTATGGCACTGAAGAGCATCTGCCATACTATTATGGATACTATTTTGTTGTAGTACAATTGAATCATTGTATAAATTAACTTGCTATTCCAATTTTTTTAAATTTATTTTTCAGATAATGCTTCTATGAGCTCTGAGAAGTTTAATACTGGAACATGAAGATCTTTCATCTAAAACTCTCAATGAGACTTGAAGAATTTCTTTAATGCCTTAATTTAACATTCAAGAAAAGAATTCCTTGGAAACTAGGAAATCTGAATTACAATACCTTTATACGTAAAACAATGCATTTGTTATTTATGCAAGAAACGAAGAAAAACGAAGAAACGAAGAAAATATATTCAACTAGTTTACATTTTAAGAATTAAGACTTTAAGACTAAGTAGGATTGTTTTTAAAACTAATTTATATTTATCAACATAAGAAAATTGTACTATGTTTTTAAGAAATGGACAAAAGTCATAATCATATGTATCATATGTCCTCAGAGCTTAACATTTCAAAGTTAATAATTTTAACTCACAAATTAGAAACATAACCAAAGTGTTAATCATTTTATGTAAAATAGATATACACATATATTAATGAACATCATTAAAGAAGCATAGTTTTTATGAGAAAGACAAAAACACTTCAAGGATTTGTTTGGAAATACCGAAGAAAATAAACATGGATATGGGTAACACATACAAGCACTTTGGGGAAACTTTAAATTGTTGGCTTGGTTTCCATATATGTTTATTATGACCTAGTGAAATGGGTCGCAACGAAACTACTTGTCTACGAAACATATCCTGTGACTCGATGGAACAACAAACAATGAAAGTGAGACCTGCTCTGCTGAAAAGAAAGAATTTTGATTCTTCAGAACTCCTACATCCCTCCAGTCACAGGAGAAACAAATCTCAGCAGGTACGATTTAAGGAGGATACAACAAACACAAATCCATCTAGAAATACAGGTTCAGATTCAAAGTCTATTGAACACACTCAACTAATAAACGGAAAGACAGAAAAATGTCACAGCAGATCAATCTATACATTTTCTTACCCCAAATCCCAAAAGGGTCTTCAAGCAAGTGCTGTTCAGACTTCTCCTAGTCTCAGGAAACCCTTCCCAGTTATTAAAGAAAGAAGACCCACAACTGAAAAGCATATGAAAGAATCTTCCGGGGAGTCAAGTTTTGTACAATTCAATGGGGACCTTTCAGATGAGAATCTGGCTACTCAGCTATCACACCTTAAAAAGGGTGACAAACTGGAAGGATTCTGGAAAAAATGTCCTTTAAAACAAACAGTATCAAAAGCACAAAACAATGGACCTATTAATGAATGTTCAGGAATGGAATTTGAAGAGACTTTTAAAAGGGTGACTGTATCAACACAAGTACCTGATATTTCTATAGAGTGTACCTCAGTGGACAGTAAAGACGCTAGGGTAAATTTACAAACCAATCACGCACTTCAGCCTTCCATAGAATATCGTGATAAAAGTAACTTCTATTGTACACAATCATCTGACTCCCTCCGTTGCTCCAATAAAAACAAAAATAAAAAAACAAAAGACCATTTCCATCCGCTAACTCAAGATAAAGCTGAGGAACTCAAAGCAAGCACTGACACTAAAAGGATTACAACTTTAACATCATCTTTAAATTGTAATTTATCGCAGTGTTTCCACTCAGAAAGCAGAACAGAAAAAAAAATTGAGAGAGTTTTGGAAAGGGTGTCCCCATCTCATTACAGTGAAACATTAACAAAATGTGATCAAGGTGCCGTATTACAAGAGGAGACAATTTCTAAAACAAAGCTAGAAGATAACACGACACAACACGAGTCATCAAAGTGTACTGGTGGCGAAGAACAAAGCTATTGCTTCCCAAAGAACGAAACACATTACAAGACCAATGGTGAAAGGAAAGATGGAAATCCTGGACACAAGGCACATGGTGAATTTTGTACATTGCAAGGGAAATTAAAATCCATAGAGGAATCATTACAGTCAAATCATGAGAAGATTAAGATACTTTTGAATGTAATTCAAGACCTGGAAAAGTCCAGAGCCATCAGTGAAGGGTATGGAAAAGTTTGTAATGTAAACTAAAATATAAATTGCTACTGCCTTGTAATCTCTTAGTAAAATAGGGATACTAAGGGGAAATCTGAGAGCGCAATTTTTTACCCTTAGTGTCCTCGTTTTAGCTCAGGGCAAGTGATAATGCCCATTGTATGTAGCAGTAAGGATAAGCAAATTGAGTTCACAGTGTCTCACTTTTTGTATCGAACATCTGCTCTAGCGAAGACACCCCTCATGGCAGTGCAGTGCCATAATAGTGTGAGTTTGTGTTGCTGTATAACTTAACCTATGCTTGAGGACATCTAGAATGGCTTTGCATTTCACATTGGCATTTCATTGTAGACATTGCATTGATTTTATTGAAACGTTCTTTTTGTTGGTGTTCAATTATAGTAATAGTTGTCTTTTAATCAAAGATATTAGTTTGAACATATAATTTATAAAGAATAGGTAGAGGTGGTAATTGACAGAGCATAATTTTTTTGATAAAAAAACACCACTTTAAATAACAATGTCCGAGGGCAGATTATAATTATTCATTACAATTTCAATGCAGAAAGAGGAGAGCCATAGATTACAATATTCTAATTTACAACCGTGACATGTATATGCTAGAAAACAACATTATAAATTACTGGCGTGCTGGGTAAATAGCATTTCTTTTGTCTAGTAATTACTTGAGGTTGTTATGATTATGGGAGGTTGGAAATGTATTTAATTGGTATTTTAGATTTCAGCAAAATTTACATAATTTAATTGAGTAGAAAAATTAATTATGATAGAACAAGTATAAAGTTGTAAGACACAAAGCGCAACAGCCCAGCAAATAGTGTAGTAAAACTATGTTAAAATGTACCTGCAAGCATTAAAACATTAGGCGGATTTATTAGAGAATTATATTATTAAAAATAAAGATACATTTTAGTTATTAAATGAAGAATACATGTCACCAAGTGTTGGTATTTCAGAAATAATGCGCCAGTGCATCAAAATAAATACAGTATATGGGAAATTGGTTCCAACATTTTATTGTTTCTTCTTAAAGGTTTCCCAGGATAAATCATTGACCAAAGGTAGATTTAAATAGTAATAAATTTAATAAATAAATAATAATAAAAATGGTAGTGCAAAACTGAAAACCTGTGAAACATTTAAACCTTTTAGTTTCGATAATTTTTTTTTTTTTTACTGAAGGAGAAACTTCTACCGAACTGGACAAGACTTAAACAACTGCAGTACTTGTCAGAACACTGCATGTATTATATACAGGTAATTTTTTGTCTTTTTAGATCTCTTAATTTCTTTATATGTTTACCGAGATGTTGGCGAGCATTTATTGAATATGATTCATGTTGTACAATAGACTTTCATTTTACATTAAAAAATCTTGTTAACTCAGTTCAAACACTGTGGACCAGATTCCAACCAAGCTGTTAACATAACAGCCTGAGTCTACATGGCATAACAGCTCCAGCTTTTATGGTTAAGCTCTCTTTGCTTGAGGCTCTGATATTTTGGCAGGTTACTATAACCTATAGCTCCTTTACTTTGTATAAGAGTTTTACTTTACAGCTAGACGGAGAAGAACAAGCTCTTCTATCATAGCTTATTCTTCTCAGCTCAAGATGATATTTCTGAAAAATACCAATTTTCCGAGCCCGTTGTTAAGTGATTTTTTTTTTTTTGGCTCGTACCGATTTTTTTCTTCTTAGCAATCCCTGTTACCAACTTGGGGTTTGATTTAATTCTATTGTCTATTTTTAAAAAAAAATTGTCAGCTGTTTGTGGATCCGTATTTATAATAAAACCATTCAAACTCTGTAATTGGCATTCCGATAAATTAGAATTGAATCGCTGAAGTTGATGTTTCCATTGAAAAACAAAGTCACGAGAGCTGATATTCTATCCAAATTTTTATCGAAAATCAAAGCTGCTAAATGAGCATTTGAATCTCACTAACTGGAAAATTGTCCAAAAAAAATCGGAAGCAGCTCACTTTTTCTGCCATTGGGCTGGATTAAATCGTGTTCCTGATCGGAATGTGATCCTGAGTGAGTTTACGATTCAATGGCCATTAAAGCAAACTAAAACCTCTGATAGTGTTTTGTTGCATATGGAATTGTATAGAAACGAGTGCAGGTGAGAGACAAGCGCAGAGGACATAATTTTTTCGTCTTGAGATCCGGATTATGTCTTTCTTTAAAGAATACATATATAAGAGCTTAACATTTTATTATTTTTCTCTTGTGGTCCCACTAAGATGATTATCCTAAGGTCAGCACAGAGAGACAGGGCAGAATCCCAAACTTTCAACTATCCCACTGAAAATGGGACAAAGTCAACAAAATAGCATTTGTGCTATGAATGGACATTGGAATGGATATGGGGGCGATTTTAACCACTTCAATGCGGAGGACGCGCTCAGCGCGTCCTCCGCATTACCGCTGGTATGCGGAGGACGCGCTGAACGCGTCCTCCCATTGGGGTCAGCGTTCGGCCGGGTTCCGGCCGATCGCTGGCCCCTCCGGTGCGGGCTGACATCCTCGATGTCAGCCGCGCATCCGGAACCGCAGCCGCTGGTATTAGGTGTCATCGCGGCAGCGCGATGACACCTAATTCAGGCGCCCCCCCCGCATGTGCGGAGGAGGCGCCTGAAAGGGAGGGGGGGAGGTCCTTCGGACCTCTCTCCCTCCCGATCGGCGGCTCTGCGGGGGTTAACCCAGGCATCATTTGGAAGGGCACAGCCTGCCCTTCCAAATGGTGCCTGGCATTAACCCCTGGGGAGCTGGATCGCGAATCGGCGCTGAAAAGCGCCGGTTCGCGATCCTTTCCCGGAGCTGGCCGACATCTTGGATGTCGGTCAAGCCTCCGGGAACTCCCCCTGAGGACTGGCGTCATCATGCATAGCACGATGACGCCAGTCCTGGACTTAACCCCTAACTGCCACCAACGGTGAAGATAGGGAGTTCCAATGAACTCCCTATCTCCCGATCCGTGGCAGCTAGGGGTTAAAGTTTGGTATGGTTGGATCGGCCAGAGCATGGCCGTTCCAACGATACCAAACACTACTGTGAAAAAGTTTGTCAAAAAAAAAAAAATTATAAAAAAAAAATAAACACTTTTTTTTTTTGGTTTGTTAATGCAGCAATATTGTTCCCATTTCAATTATAATGTGAACAATGATGCTGCACTAACGATTTTTGTATGCGGTGCGTTTGTTAAAAATAGTGTAATTTTCCCCAAAAAAAAATGTAACGAGACCCCATCTCTAATTTTTTTAACAAGCGCACCCCATACAAAATATAACCGCAATTGCTCGCATGTTAAAATGTGAAAAAAAAACACTTTACACATTGTAAATTATTGAAAATACATATTTTATTGCATTTTTTGTTATAATATACAGACATGACATAACGTATACATATAATAATGACATATTATGAATCTACCGAGTCTGACGGAAAGAACGATATATAATATGTCTGGGTCATATACTAAAATAAGCCTTCAAAACACGTTTAAACATGATGAGCAAAACAGGTAAAAATGACCTCAGCACAGGGGCGGGAAAAGCCTCAGCAGCGAAAGGGTTAATGCTTTTACCAATTTTACAAAACATGTTTGCCATTTGACAGCATATAAGTGGGAAGGAGCAACAAAGGTGTCAATATACTGTATACTGCTGTATGGTAACCTCAAACACTAACAAGCTGGATAATTAATTGGAGAAGAATGTAATGATAATGGCATTTGCATAGGCATGTGTCACATGGAGATTTCTATAGCCCAGACTAGAAGTACAGGTAACTTGTAAAATGATTCATATGCAATAGCATTGTTGTTTTCGGATTTTTAACGAATGGAGTTTTATTGAGAATTATTTTTGTCCATAAGCAAGTACACAAAAATTCTTGTACATTGCAGTTTTGTAGGTTTGCTGGTAATGAAAGGGTTACATACTGGTGACAGAATTCACTGTGCATTTTTGAAATTCAATTAGGCCCATATAATTTAATGTCAAACAGATGTTTTCTTGTTTCATAACCGATTTCCTCACTTCGAGATTACTGTGCACAGGATGACAACACTAAGGTTGCTATTTCTAATATGTTTACCGTACCATAATTATTTTTCTTATACTTATTTTAAATGCCAGCATTTCTCACTTTTAGCAGTTTTTAGGCGTCTTTCAGTTTAGCTAATGTAAATTACTGTATAGATTATGTGCTGTATGACTGACACACACATTTCAAATACTTTACCGTCATCAAGATATAAACACATTATATAATCATACAAATGGGGTTAATAAGCATTTAGATTTTCACTGGTAATTTAGAAATAATGAAAACAATTTATCTTATAAGACACATAAAAATGATCTTCACTATTGTGTTGTTAATTATGCTATTTCAAGTTATCTGATGTTAATTTTTTATTCTCCCGTTGAGAAAAAAGCTACATTTAGGTTTGCTGCTCCCATAGGTTCTATCATGAGCGTGCTCCAGTCTCCCCAATTACCCCAGTCTTTTCAATAAGTTTTTTTTCTGCTTTTGCTACAAAACCTGGTTTCTATTTTCACATAAGAGTCTTGAGATGTCTTTCCCTTCTCTTTTTTTTGACATTTTAACACCTTCATGTCATTTTAATTATATCATCCATCTGCATTTCAACAAACACTCCGCATCTGCCTGTACTATATCTCACGTTTAAAAATGTATTCATAATCAAATGCCGAGAAATCCCAAAACAGCTGCTGGAGTCACACTATAGCAGGAAAGCAATATTGGATGGATATCCAAAGAACAGTTTCTCTGATGGTTAGGGGACATAATAACTTGATAGCCAATTCCTTGAAGAATCAATAGCACCTTTTAAAAGTCGACTTTTTAATAAATAATATATAGTTGACATAAGGTGCAAATACTGAATAAAATGTGTAATCAGCATGACCCACTGTCTTGCTAACCCTATGATATTGCAACATTTACAGAACATAATTCTACTAGTGTGTAAAGGATCAAAATATAGCCTAATATCCTCAATCACTATCACTATTAATTTAAAAAACATGTCACACCGCATGTAATAATAGATGACATAATTGCTAATTTCTTGTAGTATAAATCCAGTAATAAGAATTAAGAAGTACTAACACATTTAAAGAAAAAAAAAATCAGATCCCATACACAGTCAATTCATTCAAAAGTACCAAAAATCCATAAAGTGTTTAACTATGGGAAAACTATCATGCTAATAAATAAATTATAATATGATTGCCAAATGATAGAAAGCATTGAACAGATTACGGATTATGAAGAGTCCAGAGTTCAGTCTTATCATTGTTGCACCAATATATGGGCTCACCTTTAATAGAGTCAGTAATAGGTCAACAGCTCAGGCCAAAGCTTTCTATTTGCGACTCCCTATTACCGGTTCAGCAAATATTGCAACCTGTTAATTTATTAAATATATTCTTTTATCTTTGTTCAACCTGCTGAGTCCTCATTTGAGCCTTAGAGGACCCACTGTATTGAACTGAAATGTGAGGAATGTGGTCATTATAAATTCCTCCCTTATTTAGTAGGCAAATTTTAGCTGTTAATGTACTGCACATCACAATCAATTGAGGGGTGCATTTAATGAATGAATACATTTGCTGCTATGATGGCTGCAACACATTTTGTTTTGGTGGATAGGAACGAGTGCTTATTTGAGTATGATATTTCACCTAAATCACAATCAGCACTTCTACATTTATTTTCGGTGTCCTGTTTATCTAAAGAGAATTTTCACGTGTGAATGGCATTTGTTACAACTACATGTTACTATTGGTAGTAGCACATGGAAAAATCAGTAAAGTGTGGAGGTTATAAAAAAAGCCCAGCATATTTTCTGAACTTACAAACAAGTCCACCCAAGTGTCAAGCCACCAGACACAGGAGCGTGAAGAAGAACCGTGCTGGCTCTGCCAGATCTCGACACTTTTCCACCCATTCCGCTTGGGTCACTCCGCTCCTGCCTTTCTAAGTTGCTGATCTAGAATCTGCTCCATGTAATCTCTGTCCCTGACCTTCCACCTACACCGATAGAACCAATTTTCCTCCTATTTAAGGTGCATGAGCCCTATCCACAATGCCTTGGCATTGTTAAGACTCCGTAGTGTATCCTGAGCTTCCTGGGCCTTCTGGTGCTTTATGTCTTTACCCTCCTATAGAGTTTACAACCTTCATTGAGACTCTTGCTGTGTGCCCTACAACACAACCCTTGCTTTGTCTCCTGCTGATCCTCGATCAGCCCGTGTCCTGCTTAAACATTACTAGTCATATCTACTGCTTAACCATAACCAGTCTTGACTCCTACTTAACTATAGCTAGTCCTGTCTCCTGTGAACCTCGACCAGTACTCCTGTGTCCTGCTGAACCACGAACAGGGTATCCACAGTCTCCTACTATAACCCGTGTATCATCTGCCTGCTGCAATAAACCCCTGTTCATTTGCATCAGTCGCTTCAGTGCCTCTTATTCCTGCAAACCCTGTACCATGGAACTTGACACTAAGAGATTTAAATAAAACAGAGTGGAAAATTAGGGAATATAATTCTGAAATTACACCCAGAATACCTATGCAAAATATTGTCATTTTTCATAATTATTAAATGAACTAAATCTCTTTTTAAAATGCTTATTAGCCAAAATAATATTTACCAAAAGGTAAGATTTCTACATTAAAGTTTTGTTGAGGTTTCCTCGTCAATACTTCAGGAGTGAAGAAAATACCACACTATACTGGTGCCATTAATAGAAAAAAACAACCCCATTATTCTTCTCATTTTATGTTCCTTAACAATGCAGATTTCCTTTTTATTAAACAGATGTAAAAGCAAAAGTACACGACATATTTAAAACACAAATGTACTAAAAAAAATATCAAAACTATTTTAACCATTACATGTCATAGTTAAATTGCTAAATATTGATAAAGAGCACTTAAAACAGTCTTACAGGGTTATTCAGAGAAAGGTGAAACTCTGGAGAACTTTTGGAGTAGTGAAAACTCTAGGTCAAAGTAGCTGATTTGGAAAGTGAGATAAATGGGCGAATTTTTCTGGTTTGACTATTTTTACCTATAATTTTCACTTCTCCAAAAATTCTCCTGAGTTTCACCTTTCTCTTTTAATCCCGTTAGTCTCAAAAATGGGAGAAATGGGAACAGTGCAAAAAATTACTATAACAAGGTACAATATGAAATATACAGATAAATTCCAAATGTCCAGGCATACTAAACAGGTTCAGAAACGTTGCAGCCATAGCAAATGTCTTTGTTCCAGTTCTTCATTTTTGCCCAATATTTGGAAGAGCAGAAATGCAGCTAAAAACTGACACTATTGTGCTTGGTGTACCTCAGGGCTCAAAATTTCAAGTCCCGAGCTACTAGCCAGGCCTTAAGAGTTACTCGCCACCAGTTGCCCCACATTCACACACACACACAATGAAAAAAAAGTGTAGGATTATCTGCATATGGCGCTTTGATCTCCCTGCAGACCCAGAGGAGGTGCAGATGGAATGTAAACCCAGCAGCACAGCATGAAAGTCGCTGGGATCCATCCACGTCGGTCTGCATCTGGCAGTTCTGTGTGCGCCCTAATAAATGGTGCGACGCGGAGAGGCTCTAAACCAGGCGGATGGGGAATGTGGTGGTTGGAATAGCTTGTTCTCAATCTGCCCTGGGAACATTAACAGCTCCAATTCATTGTATTGGAGACTGTAGTGTACAGAAAGCTGACGCTATGTCCAAGATGGAATAGGACAAGTTTAAAATGCTTGTAACTGGAACTATAGCTCAATTGCTGCTTGGCATCCTGGTTGTGATCTGGCCTATAGGCACACCCTAATGTTGGATGAAGAGGTCCTTTTGTCACCTCTTACATTGATATTTTAGATGCCCCTTATCTGGTACATGATAAATAGCATAAAAAGTGACTGTTTCTCTAATTCCAGTTTTGTTATTTCTAATGAAAAATGTTTAGAAGTTTTTTGCACAAAATACACAGCTTTTCAATTAATACATTTTCTGGGAGTGCATACCCTAATGTTACAGGCTGCAAACACCACCGATCTGGTCCCTTGTGTGCTGAGGCTTGCCTCACTGTGGCAGACCCTAGGGTTGTGTGCTCTTCCATGATGTTTACATCTCTTTTCCTATCTGAGGAACGTTACTCATATTTTTTAGGTGTCCCTCTATGCTCTCTGTGCCCTTTAATTGTCACATAATTTGTCCTCCCCCTCTTTCTCTCCGCTTTTGTTTGTTCCTTGGAGTCTTACTTTGCTGTTCCCTGTGATACTTGTTTGTATATCCAGTTATCCCCTTTATTCCTCCCTGCCCCCATCATGAACTTGTACCTCTCCTTCACATTCTTTCCCTGCTGTGGTCAGGACACGTGGAGGGGCCTCTCTCACAGTCAGGAATCACTGAGCCACGTCTGACATAAGACAGCTCCTCGCAGCACGCGGCCAGGGCAGTGAGAAAGATCTGTCCAGTTCCCTCGGCTCTTGATCATGCACAGCCGGAAGTGGCTGTTCAGAGAATCAAATGGACCACCCGGAAGCTGAAAGCGAATTCCACATCTCTCCCAGCACTCGGGCTGCGCTGTTACCAGGCAACGTTTACTAAACGGCGCTCAGGTAGTGGCAGCTTTACTCACACAAGTGCCAGTTGGCCAGCCCAGGCAGCGGGGCTGCTAGTAGCACAGGGCCTGGTGCCACGCACCTGTTACACATGCAAATTATGTTCAGAGGCTCGGCTGCAGTAAAGCCTGCCACTGGTGAGTCAATGGAGTATGCAGCCATCATCACCTGCCCTGTTATACTGAATGGTGACTGCCAAGCATCAAATCATGCCAGCCATGAATTCCCTCCATTTGTCTCAGCCAAGCACACTGTGTGCATTCTGGGGTGAGAGGGAGAACCTCAACGGGAGATGGATGTACCTGCACAGCATTTATACAGCAGGAGGTGGACATGATGGCATCAATATGGAAAGATCACTTTTACAGCCACTACATTATGCTGCAGGTTATTGTACAATACAGAACATCCCCCTACATATCCAACACAATACATAGCATCCTCTTATATATAGCACACTACAGGACATCCCTTATAGATCCAGCACAATATAAAGCATCCCATATTCATCTAATAGAAGAGCACACTCCTATATATTCATCCAGTACAATAGAGGGTATCTCCTCTATATTATACAGCAGAGCATCTGGCAGTGCACCCCTATATAGTGATTACAATACAGAACATTGTGTTTATATTCATCATAAAGATCATATGTACTGTATATAGAAGCATCCTCCTTGTGCTCAGTCCAGTAGTGACTGTATCTCGATATTCTTTTGCAGACATTCAGTATTACATGTCCCATGAGTAGCTGCCTGCATTCCTTGACCCAGCGGCCAGCGTGTCTCTGTCAATGGCAGGGGGGATGGAGCGGAGCTTCCCTCCCTCCCTGCCTCCTTGTGTGAGGTCACGGACGGAGAGCATGCGGGCGGCCAGTCACATTCACTGACCCACCATTGGCAGTGAGCCCTGCAGCCAAGCCTCCCATCACAAGGTGGGCGGTTCTGACTTGCGGAGACCCAATGATTTCTTTCAACAGAACAGGTGTTACCGGCCATGCCACTCGCCCTCACTTCATTTCCACTCGCCAAATGCGAGCAGGCGAGTGGAAATTTTTTGCCCTGGTGTACCTGACACATTCTTCTCATATGTAAAATATTATTTACAAATAGTTAGAAACTGTAAAACCTCTCTTTTTATCTATTCCTCTCACATATCTGTACACACACACATTAAATATAGAAATACATTAAAAAATGTAGAGGCATATTTTATATTATTTTTAAATACTCGTGCATAATTACAGTCATAGAAATATTACTTTCCTGTAATATGTGACTACATTTAATGTATCTTTCTCTAATCCTTATGAAATAAATGTAAACATTGATTGCTTTGTGGAGAGCCTTGTTTTAATGGCTTAAAATGTATCTACATCTGGGAAATACTAATTAAGAAGCTGAAATGAATTTGGACAATGAGAGGGGATGCAGCTACAGTGTTTATAGCTTTATGAGTTTGCAGCAAAATTACATCTAGGTTAATTTGGAATATCAGCAAATATTATGTAGCCCGTATTATCCAAAGCCTGCAAATTACCAGCATATCTCTAAATGTTTTACAAAAACAGCTTTCTACTACAAGAACTGGAAATAGCAAGCACTACATTTATTTGTAATGGAATGCTTAATACTTTTTTTTTAGTATTCTGAAATGAAAACAAAACAATTAAACTATTTAATTAGTTCCAATAAACCCAAATAGAGATATACCACATGTTCTATTCTATTTTCACTTTTACATTTGGTAAAGGCTTGGCTTCCCAGGATACTATACTATACACAGTACATCAACACAAGAGTCAGAAGTCTATGGAACAATGTATAAAAAAAATCATGTGCAATTCATATGTTTTACTATAATTTTTAGAATCAAATAGAATAACTCCTCTAAAAGGCAACTGAAAACATGAAAAATGGCAACTTAAACTTAGTGAAATATTTACATTGGACATACGTTTCTTTTGTCTGGGGAAGGACATACACATTAGTTGTTAGTAGGCCATAGTCATGCAGATGTCCATAATCAATTTAGTGGAATTAAATATTAGGGATGTTCCGATCAGGTTTTTTATGCCCTCTGTGACAGAGGACAGGGCATGGTCCTGGGGGTGTTTATGTTCCCCCAATGGTGCTGTAGTGTGGGCTAGAGTCTGATCAGCCCAGGGAAAATGTCAGTACTAAAGGGGTCTGTCACAGGAAGCAGGGCATGGTTATAAATGGGAGGTATGAGAGATCAGGCCTTGAACTGCATCCCTCCCTTCAGGTTATAATCCCAGGAAAATGGTGTACATGAGTGTGTGTATTGCAGTTGGGCACATTGGAATTTGAGTACGGGGTCCCTGAAGTCGGGATAATGGAGAGAAAAGTAGGCCAGTATCCTAGCAGGCTGGATCACTGGCCAGATCAGGTTTTTCAAAGACCAGTTTTGTAAATCACAGGTGTAGCCCATCAAACAGCTTACTGAGCCTTAAAAAAGGGGAATCTGATATGTGTGTGACAGTAGGGATACCCAGCTAAGTGAGAGAGCTGGAAAAGGCCAAGGTTTTACTACTTGCCATGAATCACTGTTGCTGTGAACCAGTGTTGCTGTCGGGTGAGGAAATAAAATTTGCCTGAAAGCAAAGAAGCCGCAGTGTTGCTGTCTTTATTGCCCTAGAAGACGTGGTTAAAAATAACCAGTGTTGTCACACGGTCATACAGATCTTTGTGGTTATTTGGGTCCCAGGTGGGAAGCACTTAAAGTGTATTATGGACCAGTGCTCCACACTGCAATTTGTATGTAGCCCAGCAGGTGAAGTGTCCAGGACCAGGGATTCTGGCACAAGAGGGAGTTGCTCACCTCCTGGGTGATAATGAGTCAGTGGGAGAGAGAATCCTTAGTAGGAAGGAGGAAATTGTAGCTCTTTTCAGAGAAAGTCTGCATCCTGAGACAAACCCTAAGAAAATTCTGTGGATTTTTTGTTTTTAGTTGGCTCCTGAAAAGCTGAAAACTGGCAGATAGATGTTTATTGTTAGGTAGAGCTCGGAAAGAGCTAGGTTTTGGTTGCTGTTTATTCCCTGCATACTTTCCAGACATTAAAATAAAAGGACTACTTTAAAAAAATAATACTTTGTTCCTGAATACTGTGTTTTTATTGGGTCCCAGCTCACACAATGACTCAAGCCTTATTCCGGACCAAGCAGTATTCGGGATCGGCTGACACCAAGTTCCAATGTAATACTGCAGCTGAAGCCGCATTCCATGTCCATATCCACTGGAAGTTCGCAAAGGGAATCCAGAACAACCTAAATGCCTCTTCCATTTGTTCCTACTTGACTTGTGGAGTCCTCCCTCCGCCTGCTCTGAGACATCTCTATTAGGTATCATGTAGGGTACTTTCCAAAGATTACTTTTTTTTAGACCCTCTTAAGGGCGTGCCTCTCGCGTGCCTCTCGCTAAAACCGGAATAAAAAGGGGAAAAATTAGTGTTCAATAATTTCCCCTTCGCGTCCCAGTTTCACCAGCAGATGGTGAGGCAGGCGCTGTGTCCAGCGTCCTGCCCTACAGCGATTGCTAGGCTCGCGGATGCCTAGGGCAGTGCTAAAGCATCGTCCCAAGTATCCCCTCCATGGTGTCTGGTCTGTGGTGAATCCTGCTTTTTTCTTGCTACTTTGCCTGCCCAGCAGCGTGGTGTCTTCCCCTCCTGTCTGCCTGCTATTCAGCCAGGTCACTCCTGCCTTTTGGGCTCTTAGGCCGTTATATCGGTCCCACCTCGGCTCATTCTGGGTGCCTTCGTGACACTAACAAGTTAAGGTATAATGACAAGTAGTAGAAAAATTCAATTAAGGGTGCATAACATGTAGTGGGGACATAAGTGAAATCGAGATCAAACCCAAGTGGTGGGGTCATAAAATGGAGTGTGGGCAAGACAGAAACTGCAGGCATAAAAAAAGAACAGGCACATATATGTAAGGGAGCATAAGATGAACTGGGGACATGACATGGGGGCATAAATTGAGATACAATCAGTGGACAGGGAGCAGAGGAATGCAAAATATTTGTCTGATCTGCCCTTAGCACTGAATGGGATTAAACTCATGTATCTTTTTATGGAGTTAAATAGTTACAACAGTTGTATGGACAATAGTTATCTGTGATAGCAATTTTGTACATGAAGGACAAGGTTTGAATGTTATGTGATGACAAAATTTTACTTTTTTTGGACCTTGTACCACTAGACATATAATTGTTTAGTGAATATATATTTATAAATTGAAAACCTAACAAGGCTAATGTTTTTGAATTTAGTCATTCCTTGTTAATAAATTAGTTGGAGTTAGGGATGAATCAAATAAAGAGGCAAATATAATATACATATTATGAATATATATATATACTGTATATATATATATACAGTATATTCATTTATTTTTGTTTGTATTTGCTATTGTAAACAAAAAAAGCAATAGTTAGTACTTAGAATTCCTATTTTAATAGCTCAAAGATTATTTGGTTTCTAAAATTTGTCCATCCTGTCCCTAAACAATTCTAAACCAAAATCCATGACTTTTGAGGAGATATTGAGCAACTGACAATATACAGTAAATGATCAGCTCCGAATTCCATCATCCGCTGGTCCAAAGCCTCATGGTAAATATCTAATCCAGACACCAAGTGGGATAAACTGGCGAAGTGGTATTTGCAGCTAGTTTCCATTAACTCTAGTGAAGGTCATATATTGATTTAGTTTTTCTTCAATTAATGAAAATGTCAGGTCATGTTCTCAAACGGCATTGTGCATTTTAATGGAGAATTAGTGGCCATGTGCATGATTGCCCACTGTATATCTTTAGGATTACACTAGCAAGAATGGATTTGATACTTCGTTACTTGCTATCTCTAAGACAAGAGATAGCCCAGAACATGTTAAAATAGATGCAACAGAGAGACATTCCGAGTGTATATTATATAAGGAGCTGTGTTTGATTGATGATATATTCTTTATAGAACAAGACCGTTTTAAATGTCTGTTTAAACCTTTCAGTACCAAATGTTTCCGTTGCAAAAACTTATTATCAAAATATTTAAATGAAACATGAGATGCCGCATCATCACTTAAATGTAGTATAAAATAGCAATTTTGCTTAAACAATGCTATTCTATGATAGTTAGAAGATTACACTATTGTAAATTGTCCTTTTCAATTTTTCAGGTACTTGTTTATTATTTACGGAAATATTGCTTGGATGAAAGGTTCTGAGTTCAAGATGGGGTCTCTTATCGGGGTTTGCATCATTTGCATACAGGCAGAAATGTCCTTTGAGTCAAATAGAGTAATGCAATAAAGACAAATGGCTGGATATCCTTCGTATGAGTATTTATAGAGATCATGACTAGATATTAAGCAATATACAGTAACTTCCATAACAACTAGAATCTGTATCTGGGCACAGTGTTTACAAATGAACATTACAGTAATTTATAATAATCTGAATCCCTGTAGAGTATTGAGTGGTCCCAGAGCTTTCTGCGTATTATGTCCTTCTCTGGCTGTTGTAAGGCTTGGTAAATAAATTTGAACCGTTTGTTAAAGTCAGGGTTTGTACTGTTCCTTGAAGCATCATTAACGTTACACTGGGTGAAAGGAGTGAGATCTCACAGGGAAGTTTATTTCTGCCAAGGGACCACCCTGGTTTAAGAAGCTATACAAATGGGGTTTGTATGCTATATTTTGGTTTTGTTTGTATTACTGTCACATTTCTAGCCCTGGTCCCTGTTGTCAGCCGCTCCGGGATGGCACTTATCCTTGTCTGGGCTACCCCTTCCTCTCACTCCATTCCTGGATTCCCTGTAGCCAGCCTGGTCTAAAACCACATGATCTACCTGCTCTGCCTACTTCCTATATATATCTAGTCTCTCCCATTGCTCAGTTCTCTTGCAAAAGTGTCACATTCTCCCTGTTATTCTGACTGTGGTTCTGATCCTTCTTGCAATTATTTCCCTCTGTGATATTCTTTTTGTATATTATTGTTCAGTTTGTTTCTGCTTCCTAATTTACTCACTCAATACATACTCACACACGCACTCTTTCACACTGCATGCATACACGCACTCATTCACATCAGTGGGGGGTGGACCACACCTGGATGACAACCTCTAGGGGGTGACACCATCAGGGTTATCCAAAGAGATCCGAATTGCTTGAGAAAGGTAACCGAACGCTGAAAATCAGCGTTCGGTTACCTTTCCTGACCATTCGGCTATCCAGAGAGCAGGCAATTCGCCAAATCCTGGCGAATTGCCTGCACATACAGTGCCTGTTCGAGGGCAGTGAAATCCCCATGAAAAAGCACTGCTTCAGCTATTCAGAGAACACAAACCAGCAGTGAAAGGTTCCCCTAATGTCCTGCCATTCGGTGGTTTAATTCGGCAAATTTATTCAGGAGAACCCCATAGACTTCAATGTTAAAAATATTCCCGTTTTAATTCAATATATAATAAACCGTTCATTATAAAATTCTGCAGCAAAAAGTCTCTTTATTTATAGATTTTTTTAGGATACTTTAAGAATTTTTCTTATTATTTTTTTTTTTAACCCCTTCCCGACCGCTGACGTACCCTGTACGTCCTGTGTTCGGGTCTCCCTTAGACCCGATGACGTACAGGGTACGTCAGCGGCGCCAAATCCCCCTCCCGCCCGATACTCACCTCCCTCGTCGGATCCCACGGCGATCTGACAGGGAGGAAGCCTGCCCATGTGATTTACATGGGCAGGCGAGGCTGATGACGTCGCCACGCTGCGTGGTGACGTCATCAGAAGGTGCCCCCATGTGTTTCAATGGAGGGGAGGGGGGCTCCTTCGGAGCCCTCTATCTCCCCAACCATTGAAGCTAGGGAGATGCCGTTTGCACCGCTGGAGAGGGGAGAGCCTCCCCTTTCCAGCGGTGTATGGCATTAACCGTTTCGCCGCCGGATCACGTTGCGGCGCCAATTGGCGCCAAAACGCGATTCGAACCTGGAGGGGGGCTGACATCTTGGATGTCAGCCTAGCCTCCAGGTCCACCCCCACCCACTGACAACCTCACCATATGTGTGAGGATGTCAGTGGGCCAGTTAACCATCTAGCTGCCATGTAGAGATAAGGGGATCCTAAGGATCCCTTTATCTCCCGATCCATGGTGGCTAGATGGTCATATTTGACATCATTTGAAAGGCCTGATCATGGCCTTTCAAATGATACCAAACTTGACCAGGTTTGGTTTAAAAAAGTTTTTTTAAAAAAAAAAAATAATAAAAAAATTAAATAAAATATAAAAATGTGTTTTTTTTAAAAAAAAATTTTGTCTGGGGGGGGTTTAATTAAATAGGACCTAGGCTGACATCTCAAAATAATTAGCACAAAATGGTCAGAATGAGCGCAGCGCACATAGGTGAACTGGCTCAGCAGTGAAAGGGTTAAAAGGTAAAAACATGTAAAAATTGGGTATTTCTATTCTCGGGATAAAATTTGGAAACTATTTAGCCGGGGTCTTTATTGGTGGTTGTAGCTTTAGGGGATTAAATTACGAAAAAGTGTGATTTTACCATTTTTTTCCTCATATTTCATATTTTTTTTATAGTAAATTATTCGATATGATGGAAATAATGGTATTTCTAGAAAGTCCATTTAATGGCGGGAAAAAGGGTGTATAATATGTGTGAGTTGAATAAACGAGTAAGAGGAAAATTTGACCTAAACCCTAACAGCGCAGAAACGTAAAAACAGCAGCGGTCACTAAAGGACGGATTTGTGTAAAACCGCCCGGTCACTAAGGGGTTAAAAGTCTGTTTTTTTTTTTTGATTTTTTTTTAAGCTTACTTATTTCTTCTGTAACAGCCCTCTTTATTATCATTCCCTGGACCTCCTGTGAAAATTTCAGACATTTTCGCTCAGTAGTTTCTTTGCAAACAGCGTTTCATTTTCACAGATTCATACAAATGGTTTTGCTAATTTATTCACCTCCCTCTGTCTGCGTCACAGCTGCTTCGGCTCTGTGTGATTCGGCTCCTGTTTGGCTCCTGTTCGGGTTTTTCAAAGGTTAATCCAGATGTTTTTGCTTGTTTTCTGCATGCATTCGGTGGGTTTTGCGGTTAGTTTTTGTCAGGTTTGCGGCAGCCTTTCCCTGCAATTCGGGGACCCTGTGGTGTTTGCTGAATACACCGCAGGGTCACCGAAATGGGATCGGCAAAAGGAACCGAATTGAAGAGAACGAAAAGTCACCGAACGTGCGGTGACTTTTCGAATCTCTTTGGATAACCCTGCATGATTTACCACACCGGGTGACACCAACCCCGGTGACGCCACTGCTTTATTGTTACAGAAGCATTTTTATAAGCATAAAACTAGATCTTATTTATCAGCAGGAATACATGTGCTTCTAGCATTCGAACAAGTAAAACAATCCTTGAGAACTGTGCGGGGGGGGGGAACCACAAAAGTAATCTGGAATAAAACCTCAGCAAACTTTAAATGATAGAATGTTTACTTACCCTTTAGATTAACATATTCAGTTGAACAAAACAGAAATGCTAGAATTGATTTTGCTCTCAGGCATTTTAAATCTACAGGAATAAAACTGACTCATGAACCACTCAGCAAAGTTGATCTTAATATCAAACTGTGCCTGAAATAGAGTTGATAGTTAGGATGCCTCGGTGGATAGAGTAAATGCAGCGAATAGTAAGCTTATAGATAATTACTATTCTTATTGCTATGTATTTACAAACCAATTATGCAATGTGTGACATCTAGCCAAAATATACCTATTTTTAAATCAGCGGTTGTAAATATAAATGTATGAAAAAGTATATATTTTTTGCTTGAATTGGTCATGAAATGTTATTTTATCTTCGTCGAAATAAAAGTATAAACAAACACAATGTACTTAAGCTATCAACAGTTAGATTTTCTTCTGTTTTGAACACAGTCCATAAAACATTCACAGAGCTGTTAAAGTAAGTGAACACTTGTGTTTAATAGCTAGTTCATCCATCGACAATAACTTCAACCAAGCATTAAAGGAACTGCTTCAGCCATATTCTAAGGATCAATACCAATATAAATACCGACAAATACAAAAAAAAACTTTAATTCCTATAGGGTATATTTTATAAAAACCCTCCCCTTTCTTTTCACTTTTTCCTCTTTTTTGATCAAAACCAATTAAAAATCACCATATGGATGATAGTCCAAAACCCAGTCCCATTCTCAAATCCCAAACGGATAATGTCCATATAGTCCATCATGCCAGGCAAAAGAAGTCCTGCAGTCTTTAAAGGCAAAAACAAAAAAAAAGGAACGAGAGGAAAAGCATATACTGTAGCGCAGACCATCAGCATAAGGAGAAATATGTATTATGCTTACAGAATAAGATAGACTCTATCACATATGTGGCGTCTCCCCTGTCCTTAATATACCGCTGTGGGCAGAAGAAAAGCCTAAATAACACTGGTCCTCCGGAATCCGGCACCTCACTCAATGCCTTTCATACAAAAGTCTTTCTCAAAAGTGTAAGATACCCCCTAAAGACGCACATCTTAAATTATGGACTGGAGAGACGGCACACTTGTGTTTTTTCTCAAATATTGTAAGAATGCCTGGTGTGACCAGTTCTTAACCCTTTCCCACCGCAGATTGTACCATGATGCTGTCCCTGCGGCGAGGGGCCTTAAATACGCGGGACATACTAGTACGCCCCGTTGACTTCTATGGGTCACCTCGGTCCCTCCTCCTAGTAGTCGGCACATGTCAGGTGCCGTTGGCTGCCTGGCGAATAGGCTGGCCAGAGGAGGTGCCCACTGAAGAGGCTGGCATTAACCCCCTTCCCGCCAGGCATAATCCACCCGGCGGTAAGGGGTTAAGGTAATTTCACAGTCTCTTTATGGGGTTAAGGTCTCGGTTCTGACTGGGCCACTCCAAAAGAAAGATTTCTCTTTTTGAAGCCACGGTGTAGCGGATTTATCTCCATGTTTAGGATCAATGTCCTGTTGCATCACCCAACTTCTCCTGAGCATCAGCTGGCGCACAGTCACCCTGAGATTATTCTGTAGGATATCTTAATAAATTTAGGAATTCATATTTTCCTCGAAGATGGCAAGTGACGTAGGAAAGCAGGTCCAACTAATGATGATCCATCACATACTGTGGTGCGCTTTTAATGCCATTCATAGTGCTGCTTGTTCTTCCCAAACAGCTCAACCTTCATGTCATCAGTCCACTATACATTTTCCAGGCAACCTTGGGTGTCAATGTGGTCTTTGGCAAATTTCACTCCGCAATGTTTTTCTTTTTTTGGAAAGCAACTGCATTATCCATGGTGTCCTACCAATGAGACCATGCCCGTTCAATGTTTTCCATATCCTACTCATAAACAGGGATTTGAAATAGCCACAACCACCAAAAGACTAAAAATACTTATTTTATGTTGCTGACAATTTACATGTGCTTTATTTTTCTCTTGTATACTTAGTCAAGAAAATATTTTACTCTATATGTGTCACTGGGTGCATCCATTTTGTGATATTTTGTGTTGTAACCCCCCCCCAGTATCTTTACATCACATTGCACCTCATTGTTTGGCTTGGGACATGGCATGGAATCTATGGTTCAATCACAGACTCAAATCATTGTATTGTTTGGGATGTATTCAAAGAACATCACCAGGGGGTAGATTAGAAGTATTTTAAGGTCCTTGACATCTCATTCAGCTGCCATCCCTTATCTCAGGTAGCCTGGAGAACAATAGCTTCCTGACACTTTATCTAAACATTCCCTCTTCCACCGCATTAACTGATAAATACTGTACATTAAATAAACAAGAGCAATAAAGAAAAGGTTTTGCACAGATTTTGGTAAATGTTGCATCCACAAAATGGAAACAGGAAATAAAACCCCCCCAATTATATTTTTCCTCTTTACATGCAATTACTTCTGTTACGGGAGCCAAGGTCTAGGAGATCCCTTAGCCACCCTGACTAGCTTCCTCCTCTGGTCTTAGAACGCCAACACAGCAGAGCAGCAAAGCGTCTTTTGCGTGTTTTCCAATGTCCCCAATATCATATATATTTTGATACTTCCTAATCTAGATTTAATTAAGAATATCCATAGTTATGCTCTAATTTTAGTTCTGTTATTTTATGTACTTTGAATATCATTTAGCGGTTTCTCAGATCTTTTTCTCCCTGTATTCTGAAGATCTACTACTGTATTAAGGCCATTGTAAAACATCTCATGCTCATATTTTAAGATTAATTTAGTGTGGCTTTTTTTTCCGACAGTGGGCATGTTTTAGAATAAATAAAAAGCACACTGAAGTAAGACCATATTTCCCAACAGATTATATAAAAAAATTCAATATATATATATACAGAAAAAAAGGTAAATAGTAATAAAAAACACTTGCACTATACTGCCTTCCCGTTCTTCAAATCCAGAGATTTGCAGCTTCTGTAAGCTCTCATCAAACCAGCAACTAGCTTAGCCAAACCTGATACCTCCAGATTGTTCTACGCAATCGAGCACAGATCACACATCTCTCTCATTATCAAATTCTTTGTGTTTAAAAACTGACGGAATCAAAAAACCCAAGCATAGCTAACACACAAAGAAAGGATAAAATTGCAGCTTTACGTTTAGATTAAAATACATAATGCATAAAAACATTTTATTTTTTGGTATTAGTATATTTTAATTTTTTTTAAGGGTTTAATGGTTACAATAGATTTCTGTATGTTGTAGATCATCTATCAGCTTTCTATTTTCAAAAGCTGGAAGATGAATAACTTCCATAAACCTCAGCAGTGCAGACTCTGAGGATAATATGGATACATAATTTATACTTGTGTAAAAGAAAGAAATACTTTGAGCTACAGTTAAGAATAAATGAATTTAAGTTGTGTATTATATATGAAATATATATATATATATTTAAAAAAAGCTTATATCTAAATAAATGGATTGTAACACGTAAGTGATTGCTGAATAACAATACACGTTTGTGTTATTGCATATCCAAAATATTTTTTGGGCTTTACTAATGAGATTTGCACAGAATACACACCTTTTTCATTTTGGTTACTTTATTTTATGTTAGACTTATTTATAATTATCTGCAATTTTTGCTGTGTCCTATATGACATTCAAAATGTTGTTATTTATTTTATACTTGTTAAATGCAAAATTCAATAAAATATGAATATTGTTAAATGTGCAATTACTGTCATAGAATATAGTAGTAAACACAAAGGGCCCTATTACATTCTTCGCACAAACGTTAACGCATGCACAAAAACGCATTAACGCGAGGGGCAAAACCCTTTCGCGCTGAACGTCGTATTACAATGTCCACGCAAAAAACGCACGTTAACGTCTACCGTGGGTGAACCTGCGTGAACCCTTTGCGAGCATAATGTACTGCTCGCATCCTATACTTAACATTGTGAGCGCAAATGCATTTGTGCGCTGGTACGCGGATGGTATTACAATCTATGCGCAAACTTTAACGCACAGCGTTTGCGCACATAATTTTAACGTCTTTTAAAAGCTGGTGTTAACGGCAAATCTGAACGTCCTGGCTGAAACCAAATACACCAGCACGAAAAAAAAAAATACAGCAAAGTATAGTTACACATTCTACACATACCCAAACAATAAAATGGAGAAGTTGTGTGTGTTTTTTTTATTGCTGCAGCATATATGCGCAGATTGATTTTGACAGGCGCAAAAACTTAACGTGAGACAATTGTGGTTCTTAATTCCGATTGGCTGAATCGCGTGAAAAAACAGTCCACACACTGATTTCTGCGTGCAACGTTAGTGAGCGCACGTTTTTGCGCGTCCGTTTTATCCGAATTATTTTTTGACGGATGAAAAAATGCGTGAGGATTACCAGCGTTGTTTTACATGCGTTAACGCTTAGCGCTTCGCGCAAAAATTCACACGTTCTGCGTCCGTTTTTGTGTGAAGAATGTAATAGAGCCCAAATTCCTTAGAAATACTATTTTACTTATGATATTCAATTATACATAATTGATAACAGATCTCTATTATCTGTATGTAAAACATGACAATTACAACAGACAGTAAAAATTATTTCCAGGTTTTATGTATAAAAATTGCACTCATAATGAAAGCCAGACCCTTGGTTTCAAACCTTAAAAAAAGGCATACTGTTAAAAAAAAATGAATTTCACAAAGTAAAAAAAAAGGCTAAAGCACTACAGAGAGCTTAAACAGCATTTTTTCATAATCCTTTGCTGTTTCTGTAATCTTCTTTATTTGCATCTTTGGTATCTGACTTTAAATGAGTTCTGCATTGTCAGATAAACAAAGGTAATATCTGTAGAAATGGAACGTTGATAAGTATTTAAGGATTAATCTATAAATGTTAATATTCTGCCACATAAACATATCTGGGCAAATATTCTTAACATTTTCTCACACATAATAGAAAGAGCACAAATCAACATTGAAAATGATAAATATGCTTTTATGTGACTTTTACTAAAAGTTTTCAGAATTTAAAATGAGCAAGTCTCCTTGGAGAGGAATATTGTAATCTATGAAATGCAAATTATCCCCTTCACTACCAACCATTTTTGAAGAAAAAAATGTTAGCATAACATTTATTTGAATCATGGGATGTTTGGATAACAGATATAGGGTAAAATAGAAATGTTGCACAGAAATGGTTGTTCTGAGATACGTAAAATAATTATATAATGTACATTAGGTCATTTTAAATTATTCATATATTCATTTACCCTTTACAGAAATATTACTGGGAGGAAAAGTTCTGAACTCTAGATGCTGTCCTTTATCTATGCAAATGGGGTTGTGATGCGCTTATGATTGCTTTTCAATATATTACAATGCGAAATTGAGTTAACGTGGTTCTGGGAGACTTGCTTAGACTAAATTCATGGGCTGTACTTTTACCATCAGATTACGCATTTCAACACAAGATTGACTTGAAATGACACCTACATATTATGTGCAATATATAGTTAAGGCAGCATTGTTTAACCCCTTACCACCAGGCTGGTTGTGTCTAGCGTGACGGTGTTAATGTCAGCAGGCCCACCTACGCCGCTAATCTGCGGAGCACGTCATTGGCTGCAGGGGGCAGTCTGAGTTCAGGATTTCCCACAGCAGCGAATGACATGCACCGCGTGCCAGCTGGGGGTGGGCCTGTCACGGTCCATAGATGCCAGTGGGACGTGCTATGCCACCCTGCAGCATTGAGTCCCACCCACTGCGGGGGACGGCATAGTACACCCTGCAGCGTAAAAAGGGTTAGGTTTTTTTCTTTACCCACTGCGTTTATTTAACACTCTAAGAAAAACATCACTCACTCTTCAGGTCACACAGTGACGCTGGGGGGAATTTTAGAGTGGCTAACCCTCACATCACAGCACGAAAGCACAGCAATCCGTACAGGGATTATAGGATTAAAGAGTTCACTTAGCTCCCAAAAAAGTCACTACAAAATATGTATAAGCGGTTCACCCGTTAACTAGCAATTACACACTTTGCCCTTCCCAGGAGAGGGCCCAGATTCAAGTGACATTAAAATAAAACTTCACTTTTATTATATCTATTAAAATCGTAATATACAGTACATAGAAACCAATTAAAACAATATGAATAGGGAAAACATCACTCTCCTACACAGATAATTCAAACTAAATGAAAAATAAATAAACAAAATACTAAGAGCAAAAAATCACGCTCATGTATACAGAGTCATAATGAAGTACCAATCTAAATAAATGAATAAACCAATCGCTTTAAAATCAACAGACTGCTCATCTATACTTCTAAGATAATGTTGCCAGCTCAACATTTACATCCATTTAAGTGGGGAATTTTACATTTACTCATGTTGCCTCAAAAAATAAATACAGATACAATATAGCATTCACATCACAGCAGGAACTGGAAAGCTCTTAGTTGATGATTATTTAAGTGTTAAATAAGCATACTGCATTAAAAAGGCTGCGCAAATTCCAACTTGGAACATCTTATTGAGGGGTAAAATGAATACTGTCATCAGCTTTTGGAAGCCAGGGCTCTGTGCCAAACAACACATGTATTCTTCCTTTCACAACGTAATAACGAACAAAATGCTTACTAATTTATTTATGTGTTTCCTAGTGTAGAATATGACTTCAGACAACAAGAAGGCAGATTTCATCAAGTTCTTAAAGAGCTTGACAAAGCGGAACCAAGTCCAATCCTGACTCCCATTCAGAAACCTGAAACTGACAACGTTATTCCAGAAAAACAAGATATACGGAAAAAAGCAAAGAAAGTAAAAAAGAAGTGCTTTTGGTGGATTTAATATGTACTGTACATATCAAACCTTCACTGTCCTTTCTGTCATGAATTAACTCTTCCGTCTGTTAGCAGTCAAACCACTTTTGTGGTCTTTATATAACAGTTAATTATCTATCATATCACAAGTCTTAAGTAAATACACATTGCATTTTCTGCTACGTCTGGTATGACAAAGTATACTTTTTATATAAGCTATATATACTTTTCTATGAATTTGGAATTGTGATTAAAAAATCTGAATGAATCTATTAAATGATTGACTTGATTTGTTATTGATTTTATAAGTATTTCATATGCAAAGTTACTCTCGCAGCTTTATCCTATTTTTGCACAACTGAGTGTGTCACGTGAGACAATGAAATAATGCAGATAAACTATTAAAAGAAAAATGACTCGTATTAAATAGTTCTAATATTCTATCTATATCAATATTTTTGCTTTACTCTGGCCTTGTCAGCTAGTGGATCTGACTTTTTCCAGTTTATTTATAAGGGTCCCTTGTTTAAAACAAGCTACAAGAAATCATTTCTACAAAATGACAGATTTATTATGATTTCAGGAAATACAAACAACTATGTTTCTACAAATCATTTCTAAAGTATCTTAAAGTAGAGTGGTATTTTATCAGACTGGGAAAGCTATTTTATTATCCATCAATTCCAATTGAAAGTAAAAAGCATAGATGCTTGTTCCAAGCAGTCAGATATACCTTTATTTCTTACTTAATGAATTGGTATGATGTTATACAGATCTAGGTTATAAAATATTCTTTACCATAACTTATTGGCTAATTAATCTAACATTATATTAATGTAGAGCTATTGATATTCTGACCCTACCCTGTGATTTTTATCGCTGGACTTGAGTTTGGTGATTGGCGTCATAATTAATCAGTAGAGTTTTCAGTTCTGCAATGATCCATAAATAAACCCCAATAATCCAATATTGTACGCTCTACATCCAATAGCCCCACTGTTTCCCTTATCTACTCTATTGTCCACACATTGCTCCTTTAACCTTCTTTTGTGAATTTTCTCTTTTTACATTTCTTTCGTGTTTTTTTTTTATCCTTTACAGAATTATTGATGGTTTAAAAAGATCTAACCAATAGATGGTGTCACTTATGGTCATAATGAGATTATTAGCAATTCAGCTTCCAAAAAATACTAAACAATAGAATATAGTAATAATATGTGGGAATAATACCTGCATATAAAAATTACAATAAAATCTTCTATCTGTACTGATCCGGGATTTCCAGCAATAGTAACAACCTGAACCTAATTACTATACAATGGTGAGTGATCTCAGTGCTCTCCCTTTATTCTGCCCTTTCTATGGCTATGACAATGCAGCAGTAAATGTTTAATTTTTTTGCTACAATTGGGGGAGGTGTTATGCTTCTTGTTGCTCTATTTATACACATCAAATAAATAAATATTGTCCAATATCTATTAGCAGTCACTAGGCTGGCTCGGCATTGGCATGCATAAAGAGCAGGAATTCATTCTGGGGATGAAAATATAATTTAGCTTTTTTATAAATCAATGTAAGACCAAACCTTGATCGCCATGAAACTATGGACACCTGTTTTTAAAAAAAGGACATTATGGCACTATAAAAAATGCAGAGTAGGACAAAAAAAATGATTATGGAGACGTTACGAAGGAAGGCCAACAAATGTAAACCTGTTTAGTTTATAAAAATGGCACCTCAGGGTTGATATGATAATATTATACAAATCTATTCAGGGCCATTATAAATCACTCACTGGAAATGTATTAATTAAAAGGACCATACATTAAACAGAAGGTCACCCATTTTGGCTGGATGAAAGGAAATTCAGCATAAAGCATAGGAAAGGTTTTTTTAAAGAACAAAAAAACTGCAGAATTCTCTGCCTGTTGAGGTGGTTGAGCCAGACTCTGTAGCGATTTTTAAACAAAAGCTGGACGACTTCTTGCAAAAACAAAATAATAAGGGTTATAATATTTAAAGTGATGGTTAAAGCTGCTTGTTCCAAGGAGAAATCATACATACATTCTGGGGTTGGCAAGAAATAATTTCCCAGTTTGTTGCATAATTGGATAGCACTTCAGACTTTTTGCCTTCATTTGGATCAGCAGCAGTAACTGGTGTGTGAAAGGCTGAACATGATACTTTTTACAACCTAACAGAGTGTTACAGGGGTGAGTACTCACAAAGAATCCTCCTTGCTCTTCAGGAAGAACAAATAGCTTGTATTTTAAGTATGCAAATGGAGTTTTGTATCCTTATTTGGTAGTACAATGCTTAAGATGAGAAGACCATATAAAATGCTCATCTTTGCTAGTAAAACCTGCCATTATATCTGTCTGTAAAATACATAAAATATGGCTATATGACTCATGACAGTGCATCACTGTTTTATGTAAAGTTTTTTCTTAAATACCAGGATATATTGAGATTTTTAATTGGGTGTAGATGTAACCATCAAGAATTCTATTTGGTTCAAAAGATAAAAAGTGAAGTACATTCCAAGTCTTGAAATTCATTCATGGGTTATCAAATGCTTTTACCCCTCAATGGGTGGCGAGGAATTACATAAATAACAAAAGACATTGGGGAAGTTATGATTATGAATTAAAAGTGGGGAGATGAACACTAACAAGATAGGAATAATAGAAATTCCTAAAACATCATGTAGTTTCTATGGCCAGAATATAATGTAATACTAATATAATTAACAATTGTGCATATGTCATCATACTTCTTTGTTTTAGTCACTCCTTTTGTCATATCTTAACCAATCTTGAACTGAGATACTGACCTGAAACCAAATCTGATTGATATGATTTTATTAGTGATTATTTTATTTTGTCAATACCGTTTCATAACTTTCATTATGTCTTCTGATTGAGTACGAAAAAAAGAAGCACCAGCTTTGTACTCTTGGAGTTATATAGCAAGATACAGAATTTCATTAATTTACCCACTGGCTGTATCTGAGAGAGAACTATTTGTGTTAATTAATACATAGAACCTCTTAGGATATCTTATTTCCAATTATTTACATGTTTAAAGGTTTCCATGGATGCTGCAATTCAAATGTTCAGATCAGCGCCAAGACCGTGCAGTGCTTTATAAGCATTCTAAAATGGTGTACGGCTTGAAGGAGAAAAGTTACCAGGAAAGGCTTAATGATCTTAACATGTATAGCTTGGAAAAAAGACGAGACAGAGGCGATATGATAGAAACATTTAAATACGTAAATGGAATCCACAAGGTAGAGGAAGGGATTATATTTAAAAGGAAACAAAGTAGCAATACAAGAGGACATAGTCTTAGATTAGAGGGGCAAAGGTTTAAAAGTAACATCAGGAAGCATTATTTTACTGAGAGGGTGGTGGATACATGGAACAGCCTTCCAGTTGAAGTGGTAAAGGCGAAAACAGTGATTGAATTTAAGCAGGCATGGGATAGGCATAAGGCTATCCTAAACAAAAGATAAATCCAGGTAAAGTATCCATGTAATTGGGCAGACTAGATGGACCGAAAGGTTCTTATCAGCCGACATTTTCTATGTTTCTATATTTCTATGTTTCAATTACTTCAATAATAGGCACAATATTGATGAACTAAAACACTGCTTCTTGATAATAAACTCATATTGTTCCCATCACCCAAGAAAGATATTTTGGACTTTAAGCAGTATGGAAATAATTAAATCTACTAAAGTTACAAGTCAGATTTATAACAGTAAAATAGCATATTGTCACAAAGATACAATTGTCCTCTTTAATGAGTAAATAGTTGGTTCTATAGTCAGCGAGTTCTCCTTAGACAGAGCTCATGTGAAACAATTTTTTGTATTCATATAATTGCAATTTACATACATTTGATGAAACAAGGCTCACATTAGAGGTGTGCATTTGTTTCGTAACCAATCGCAATTCATTACGAATTTCGCTAATTTGTATTTCGGAAGTACTTCTGAAATAACAAAATGATTTGATCCAAATTGAAATGAAAACGAGACGAAACGGTATATAATGAATTTTATTCGTTATACTGTTTCACTAGAGAACCAATGAGTAAATAATTCCTGAGCTGGATTTGATTAATTGGGATTTTATTTAGTGATCCGAAATTCAAATCAATATCAACTATCGAATCAATGTTAACTTACAATACATACAAGTACTAACTAAAGCAAATGACATTATGAAACAAATCAGATTTGTTTGAGTGTTACACAAAGCACCCTACCCTCTCCCTGTAAATTGACCTGTGGTGCTGAATCTATTGTCAACACCACAGGCCAATGGACAGCTCGACATTTAACCCTAGCTTGTCTTTTAACAGCAGGATTTGATGTATGGGATTTTATTTAGTGATCCGAAATTCGAATCGACATCAACTATGGAGTTGATCTTAACTTACAATACATACAACTCAAGCACTAAAGCAAACAACATTATGAAACTAACCAGATTCATTTGAGTGTTACACAAACAGCCCTGTCCCTGTAAATTGACTGGTGGTGGTGAATTTATGGTCAGCACCACAGGCCAATGGACGGCTAAACATTTAACCCCAGCTTGGCTTTTAACAGCAGGATTTGATTTATTGGGGTTTTATTCTTGTGATCCGAAATGCAAATCAATTTTAACTTACAAGAGGGTTTTTAGCGATCCGATAAACCAAACGAAACGAAACAACGAAAACTAACTTAATTTGAAACGAAACAAAATACATTTTCTAGCCGTGCATACCTCAAGCTCACATAGCAGTTATGAGAATTTAGGTATAATTGTATGGCATATCCACATGAATGCGGATGTGTATTTGAATGGAATGTTAGTATCTTTATTTGTAGAAGTTGGTGAGACCAGTGTAAATTAAGGTAGGTGTGAATTTTTGAAAACTGTCAGATTATGTCAATGATTCTTAGCTGAATTGGGTAGGAATTCATCTTTGTATTTCAAATGTGTGAGTGTAACTCATTTTACTCGATTTCCTTTATTTTCCTAGATTTCTACATATAAGTGTCCTACCTACGAGATAATACTTTTCTATTTGATTTTCCTCACCTCTAATTAATCTCCCTCCCCTATTCATCTTGTTTTCTCCCCAGAATCTTTTATTTGTCCAACACTCCCCTCGACCCCTTTTTGTCTCTCTCCTTCTTTACTCTGCCAATTAATGTGTTTCATTCTGACTATATCACCTATATCCTCTAATGTACTTCTCACTATTTCCCCAAGTCCCCATAGTCTTGAGTGAATTACTGTAATAAATACACTATTTACAGCAAGGTCTTATTAAACCAAGAAGTGGCTATAACTTATCATCTGACACAGTAACATACAAGTGGTTCAACCACACAGATTTAAGACCCACAACAAGGAGCTCTCCACAGTAATGACCAGGTAAATTATATAACTACAGAAAGAATGGTCAGAGAGCAAGTCAAATTAAGGGTAGGAGAAATCGCGAGCATGAGGAGACACAAGTCAATGAGTAGGTGAAATCAAAGTTGGTACAAACATATCCAAGATCAAGAGGAAAAAGGTGTCATCTGCGCTTGTTTCTATGTATTTCCATGTACAACAAAACACTTAGCTGAAAAGCAGCAGGAGGGGCATGGAGCTGCTCAGTAGAGCGACTTTTGGTACATTGGTTAGGTACTCACTCTACAAAGAGGTGCCTTGAAGGGGCGAGTGAGCTTACGTTGCAATGGCCATTGAAACAAACTAAAACCTCATAGTGTTTTGTTGTACATGGAAATACAGGGTGAGCCAGTCAAACCTACATTTTTGAAAAGGGCTGGAGAGCCGTGAAAGTGGGCGGAGCGAGTTAGCAAGGTTACCATTGTGTCCCCCACAACTAAGCATTTCAGTCATCATGGAGCAGTGGTCTAAACAACAACGTTCATTCGCTGTGAAAGCGTTTTACCAAAGTGGTAGTTATGCAGTCGCTCAGCGTCGTTTCCGGAAGAATTTTCAAATGAATCGAAATAAGCCAGTGCCGTCTGTTAATTCAATCAAATTGTGGGTGACAAACTTTGAAGCAATTGGTGAAACGAGAAGCAGAAGGGGTGGCAGTGCAAGATCAGTGCGAACTCCCACGAATATTGACCGCGTGAGAGTTGCTGTGGAAAGAAGCCCTCGGAGATCGGCGCGTCGACAGAGTGCTGCGCTTGGCATGGCAAACACGAGCGTCCGAAGAATCTTGAGGTTAGATTTACACCATCACCCATACAAAATTCAGGTTGTTCAGGCTATGAATGAAAACGATTTTGCAGCTCGACGGCGTTTTTGTCAAACGTTGTTGGACATGTTTGATGAAAACGAGGACATTGTTCACAACCTGTGGATGAGCGATGAGGCACATTTCCATCTCTCCGGTTTTGTGAATAAACAAAATTTCTGATATTGGAGTGATGAAAACCCTCAACAACTCCATCAAAAACCACTCCATTCAAGCAAGGTAACAGTTTGGTGCACAATGTCCTCATTGGGAATCATAGGCCCGTATTTTTTTGAAAATGACAGGGAGCAAGCAGTTACTGTGAATGCACAACGCTATTCGGAAATGTTGCATTCGTTCTTCATTCCTCAGCTTCGTCAACATGGAATGAACAATGAAACCTTATTCCAGCAAGACGGTGCCACAAGTCATACAGCCCGTGTGAGCATGAATGTTCTCAACAATGTTTTTCCAAATCGGGTGATATCCCGAAATGGAGCAATTTCTTGGCCTCCCCGATCGCCCGACCTCACAGTGTGCGATTTTTTTCTTGTGGGGGTACCTGAAGAGTAAAGTCTTTGAACAACGACCTCCAACGCTTGGGGAACTCAAGAGGAGAATCCGGTTGGAAATCGAGAGAATTCCTCAGCGTATGCTCCGTGATGCGATGGGCTGTTTCAGAAATCGCCTACAAGAATGTCTCAATCGGGAAGGACACCATCTTACTGGAGTTATTTTTAAACAGTGAATGTTGCTTCTTAAATGCTTTTTAATGTACATTAAGATAGTAACAATAAAATTTTGAAATATCCATCCGTTTATTTTTTACAGTCATTTCAAAAATACAGGTTTGACTGGCTCACCCTGTACATAGAAACGAGCGCAGATGACCCCTTTTTCCTCTTGTTATGTTTTATACATTAACTGGGCTGTTACTCCTGGTTGTTGCAGCCGCTCCCGTGAGTATGGGCGCAACGCCATTTCTTCTGTGTATATCCAAGATCAAACACACAGTAAAAATGAGCATGGTAATGCACTGAAGGGAGAATGAAACCACAACAGGGCACAGTGCACAAGATGGGACACCAATAAACACCCTGGTGAGGAATCCCATTGTCTAGGTCACAAAGGTGGCTGGATATCTGGGTCCTGCCCTTAGCAGAATTAAACAAATGTTGAGGAATGGTCACATCAGAATAAAGGATGGTATTGTGTGGTCCCCCCCCCCCTCTGCTACTTGATGAGACACTGATGTTTCCCTGTCGGAACCCCCCCCCCCCCTTATGTGTTTATGATGCCTATTTGGCCCTGTGAGGCCTGCTTTGCCAGTTGGTGCATTATTCTTGCATGAAAAATAAAACTTTAAAAATAAAAAAAAGAATAAAGGATGGTAGCACAGAGAAGATAAAGTCAATCTCTCCTACAAATGGTAGAGAAGCATCGGAGGGGGTGACATCAGTCAAGACAATTGAGCATCAGTGTGGTGAATGCAAAGATATTTGTATGTGGATTGTGAGGTTACCGACTGGCTTTTTTATCATGGAGACTGAGTATCACGAAGGCCACCCCAAACCTTCCCACAAGAAAATATCACTAACATGATGTGAAGAACTGAAAATTAGGTTGAAGTTGAGTTTCATATCTGCACTGAAGACTGGAGTATTAGACCCCTCACAGATGCTAAATTAGTTGGATTTTATAATCGGTTCTTCCCATCACAACAGTAGATACACATTTGCACTTTTGTCACCAGGCGATGGAGAAAAGACTTCCTGTGCATACAAAATCATATGTAATTGAAAAAGAAAGAAAACAGACCTCCACCAGGGAGGTGAACAATCACCCCACCCCGAGTAACTACTAGACACCGGGCGTGGACACACCCAATAAGGACTAAACCTAGTAATGAACTATAACGAAACGAAAGGAGATATAAGGGATAAACCCTCAGATCACTGAGAGGGAGTGCTGATTTAAAACATAACTTTTATTAGTCATAATAAGACACACAGAAAATAAAACCGACAGTAAATGTTAAAAAACATATAGACACTTAGACGTAGGCACAATATGTTGCAGGGAGAGCAGAAATATGTAACAAATACAAAGCGAATTGCTTGGTTAGAACTTATGGGGAACAAATATATGCCTTCAGTGGAGATGGAAAACCACAGTATTGATAATGAATTGAAGCGAATGCCCCATGGACATAAAATGCAACTTGTACCTTAATATTGACAAATAGAGAGTATTAAATAACACCGCACTGAAATACATGCACAGTGCCCACAATTGTACTGAGGATAAATTAGCCCAAGGTTGGTAAAAGCCAGAATAACGAACTACATACAGCGACGTTCATTTGGCCTGGCTACCTTGTATACAAGCTTAATAAAGCTATAAGCTGAGGATTGTGAACTGCTTGGTTGGAACTTATAAGAAACGAATATATGCCTTCAGTTGGAGATGGAACACCACAGTATTAGTAATGAATTGAAGCGAATGCCCCATGGACATAAAATGCAAACTGTACCTTAATATTGGCAAATCGAGAGTGTTAAATAACACCACACTGAAATACATGCACAATGCCCACAATTATACTGAAGATAATCAGCCCAAGGTTGGTAAGAGCCAGAATATCGAACTAAATACAACAACGTTCATTTGGCCTGGCTACCTTGAATGAAGGCTTAATACAGCTATAAGCAAAAGATTGTAAACTGCGAGGCAAAAAAAAAAAACTCACAGAAGGGGATCAGTTAGCAAAGAGGCATATATCAAATGTGATAATTAGGGGGGCGGAGCTAACCGCGGCAACGAGCGGACACGTTTTCAGGCAGCTCCGCTGCAGACTCGGCTGTACAGCTGAACCTACTGCTCGTTTGCCCAATTACTGCACCTGGTTGCCATCAGGGACCCGACCTGGACCCGGGGTTATCGTTTCTCCACAATTGGAGCGCCGCACGGCTGTTTTTTCTGGTCAGGGGGAGATTTGGGCCTAGCACTTGCGGCCATTTTGGATGTCCTCGGGCGCCCCAGCGGAGTTTCTTTAAGCCCTGCTTCCTCATACCTGGCGACGATTGAGAATGCCCAAACGTCCAACTCAGAAGAAGGGTCCTCGACAGCAGGACATCAGAGATTCCTTGTCAGGTGGGTTGTTGAACATAGGTGCCATGGCTTCTTCCTCTCTCCCTCCGGGATATGGATCGTCTGCTGACGAAGATTGCTCTTGGCCACGCGGAGGTGACTCTGGAGTGTCGTGGATTACTCCCCCATCACAATCTCAGGGTATGCGACCCCTTTCGGCTGCCGCAAAAAAAAGGGCGCAGAAAAAGCGTAAAGCTGCGTCAGCGGCTTCTGAGACGGCCCAAGCGCCCACTCGGGGGTCTTCGGAGGGGGAATCTGATGAGGACCAACAACTCTCCGCAGACGGTAGCGTGACGTCAGGTCAGCGACAGGGATCGACGCCGAAATCCAATGTGCCAGGGGATCAGGCCGGGTCGTATGGTCCGGAAAAGGGCTTGCCTGTGATTCCCTCCCTGGGAGGAGATGATCATCTTCCCTCCACGAAGGGTGACCTTCGCAGATTAATGGAGGACATCAGGGACATGTGGAGACCTGAGGTAGCGGCGGTTCGAGTGGAGGTGGGAGAGATACGCGCACAGGTGGCAGAGGTGAAAGCGACGGCCGCAGAAGTAGTTGCAGACCAAACACTCCTCCACGGTCAGTTGGCTGCTCTTCGATCTCAGGTTGAGATTTTGTCCCGCTCGGTGGAGACGTTGGAGTCCAGACACCGGCGCAGGAATATTAGGGTCAGGGGCATTCCGGATTCAGTGCCAGCTGAGGACTTACAACCCTATGTGACCCGCTTGGTACTACAAGTTGCTGGACTGTCCCCCGACACACCTGAGGTGGTGGGTTCGGTGTTTCGGATCCGGCGTCCGACGACGGCTGGTAAGGGTACGCCTAAGGATGTTGTAGTGTCTTTCCGAGACGTGTCCCTGAAGGTGAAGCTTATGACCACCCCTGGTGCCCGGGACCCTGTACAGTTTGAAGGCTCTACACTTGCCTTATACCACGACCTCCCATTCTTAACCTTAATGGCCCGTAGGCGTTTTAGAGACGTGACTGCTGCTCTCCGCAGGAAGGGAATCCGATATAGATGGGGCCTGGCTGGCTCCCTTGTTGTGACTTTTGCTAATGTCCCGTACACGCTCACGGATCCGGCGACGGCTTGGGCCGACCTTAAAGCGGCAGGTCTCCCGCTGGATTTCCCAGAGGTGCAACCCGGTTGAACTCTTTTCTCCCCCCCCACGCTGTTTATTCTGGACTAACGACTGTTCTGGACTCTTGGCATCGTTTTTTCGTATTTACCACATGGGCCTCTTTTTGCGCTTTCCATGCTTTGTTGGACTATCTTTATGCTTTATTTTATTTTACGCCTTAAGTCTAACTCCGCGCTGTTGTCACTTGCCCATCGCAAATTACCTTCGGCCTTATTACCAGTTCTTTTGTTATTGTTATTGCTGGCACAGTATGGCCCTACCTAGTTTGATTTCGTGATCTTCTTTTCATTGTAATTTTCAAAATTTTCAATAAAAAAAAAAAAAATGTGATAATTAAAGTTGTCAACCATTCAACAAGACATAGAGGTTAAAGTACCAAAAGATTGAAAAGTCAAAAGCGTACAAATTGGCATGCACCTGTCCTTAACAAATCAGCAACACATGGAAAAGTCAACCATCACTGAACCACGTTACTATTGAAAGGCAAAAAGCGCCTAATTGACCAAAAAGGCTGTCCCTAAAAGTTAAGGATTCTATTATCTCCCTGTCAGATCATATTGTGCAAGACATTTTTAAAAAATAACCAGGACTCGACACGGGTTTCGCCGGTACAGAACCGGCTTCATCGGGAGTCAAACACAGATTGTAATTATTGTCGGTACCATGTGGCATCAAGGCTGATTAAATAGACATTTGAAGGAAGTGGGAGTGGACAATCACTACTTGATTGCTGGCAGTTGTAAGCTAACAATAACGTAAAAGAGCCTATGGTGGCCGGCAGGGTCCATCTGTCTAAAGTGCTATATGTGTCTAACAGCCAATGGAATCAATGGTAATACAAATACACTTCAACAAACGGAAGAAGTATCTAAACCCTCATAGGCTGTAACAGACAAACCAATTGACACAGGGACGTTATAATCTCCATAAGGAACCAATCACCAAAAGATATATATACATATTTGTGTATACAGCCGACGGCAGGCGAGCCATCTCATACCCACTGCACAATAAATGAGGTGTTAAAATGGCATGGGTTCGACGCCGTGTGGTTAGAAGAGGCCATCCAGATAGCTTGTTGCCAACACACATATCTATCTGTTGTGTAGATACTATGATACAGGTAACGGTCAGTGATTGGTCTGGCTAAGCACCTGACCCTAGTCAGCCAATAGGAACAATGATCTAACCTGTGACCACAGAGAAATATGCTAATAGTGGAGGCAACCTAATATGTAAATAAATCGGCGATGCCATCTCATACCCACTGCACAATAAATGAGGTGTTAAAATGGCATGGGTTCAACGCCGTGTGGTTAGAAGAGGCCATCCAGATAGCTTGTTGCCAACACACATATCTATCTGTTGTGTAGATACTATGATACAGGTAACGGTCAGTGATTGGTCTGGCTAAGCACCTGACCCTAGTCAGCCAATAGGAACAATGATCTAACCTGTGACCACAGGGAAATATGCTAATAGTGGAGGCAACCTAATATGTAAATAAATCGGCGATGGTGCCACGATCACTTAATAATACGTATTTCAATACATTTTAACCACCGGATAGTTACAGATATGATGGGTACGCAGCTATGTATCAAGCAATATAACACCGCCCAAAGATTATATAGATGGACAGATAGAGCAGGCTCATAGTTACATTGACATATCACCCAGCATGATAGGAGACATTTGGACCACTACATGGCTGCAGAATAATCACAGACATGCTAAAGCCGCTGGGTACCGAGTGGTATGATGCCACCCAGGGTAAGCAATCTAGAGATTTTTTGACTTGTGGACAACACATCAGAACCACCAACATTACTCGTATTGGGATCGTTAGAAAATACATTGTCAGCATCCTGACACCAAAAATTACCACTACCTGCCTGACTCAAAAAACCAGCCATGGTAGAAAGAGAAATCAAGTGATTGTTGATTGAGTATTAAAACTCTAGTATAGATGATTGAAAAAGAAAGAAAACAGACCTCCACCAGGGACTCTCTATTTGTCAATATTAAGGTACAAGTTGCATTTTATGTCCATGGGGCATTCGCTTCAATTCATTATCAATACTGTGGTTTTCCATCTCCACTGAAGGCATATATTTGTTCCCCATAAGTTCTAACCAAGCAATTCGCTTTGTATTTGTTACATATTTCTGCTCTCCCTGCAACATATTGTGCCTACGTCTAAGTGTCTATATGTTTTTTAACATTTACTGTCGGTTTTATTTTCTGTGTGTCTTATTATGACTAATAAAAGTTATGTTTTAAATCAGCACTCCCTCTCAGTGATCTGAGGGTTTATCCCTTATATCTCCTTTCGCTTCGTTATACAAAATCATATGTAGACACAGGAATTGCAAATATTCCCAAAGATGGCTTCATTTATGTTTTGAAAAGACATTCTAGCCAACATGACCACTTAGATTCATTTAACACTTTAACCCCTTCGCTGCTGAGCCATTTCACATCTGTGTGCTGAGCTAATTTTTACCGGTTTCGCTCATCATGTTTAAACGCGATTTGAAGTCACGTTTTTTTATACAACCCAGACATATTATATATCGTTCTTTCTGGCAGATTCATAATATATCATTATTATATGTATACGTCTTGTCCTGTCTGAATATTATAACAAAAAATGCAATAAAACTTGAATTTTCAATCATCTACAGGGTGTAAAGTGTTTTTTTTCCACATTTTATCATGCAAGCTTTGCGGTCATATTTTCTATGGGGTGCGCTTGTTAAAAAAATTAGAGATGGGGACTCGTTACATTTTTTTGGGGGGAAATTATGTCATTTTTTGCAAATGCCCCCGTAGAAAAAATTGTTAGTGCAGCATCATTGTTCACATTATAATTGAAATGGGAACAATATTGCTGCATTATCAAAAAAAAATGTTTATTTTTTTATTATTATTTTTTATTTTTTACACTTAACATGGTCATGTTTGGTATCATTGGAAAGGCAATGCTCTAGCTGCCACAGATCGGGAGATAGGGAGTTCATTGGAACCCCTATCTCGACCATAGAGGGCAGCTAAAGGTTAACTCCAGAACTGGTGTCATCGCACATAGCGCGAGATCCCAGAAGCTTGATCCAAGATGTCGGCCAGCTCAGGGAGGAGATCGTGATCCGGTGCCTGTTGGCGCCGTATCGTGATCCAGCCCCTAAGAGGTTAAAGACAGCCCTTCCAAGCAATGGCTGCCTTTTTTTGCTGCCCAAAGGACCACCCCCTCCCCTTTAGACACCTTCCTCACACTACCGGGGGGGGGGGGTGCCTGCAATAGACGTCATCGCGCTGAGCACGTCCTCCGCATCGAAGTGGTTAAGCTCCTGTAATAGTAATTGGAAAATAGAAATGACATTTTTATATAAATCTTTATCTAAAGACATGAAACAATGGGTGGATGGAATAGAGGTGACAACACTGCTCTATAACTGTGGAGACACAGGTCCAAATTCCGGCCAGAACACCTCTCCAGTAAGTGTCCTTCGGCAAGACACCTAACCGTACATACTTGCCTACCCACGACATACTTGAAAACTAGAGAAATCTCAATGTATCCTGCGTGGTAAAATAATTTATATAAAAAAAACACCACAGTAATGTAATTTGAACAACTACATTGGTCTCTATCTAAAATGTGATTGCCGATTGAAACCACTGTGCCTGAAAAGGTTAAATTGTAGATGGTAATTTTCCCTTCTTCTCCTGGCAGTTCCTGAGCATCATGAAAGACTGTCTCCCCTCTGCTATGAAACCCATACGGGAATTGGGTGCACTGAGATACCAAATTACATAAGTGTGCAGTTGCTGACCCCACACCAAATGAATTTTTAATGCCTCACAACTCAAAAGCATTGTGTCATGGTTCACACGGAGCCCTGCAGATAGCCAGATGAGGTTGCCCTTTCAGAGGTCCTTCCTGGGATTGAACCCCGGATTCCAGCATCATAACCGGCTTCTCTGTTAAATCAGTCAGAGGAATTTCCAGCTATTCTCCTAGGTCCTGGTCCTTCCATAGACTCGGCAAAGAACATTGCTCCTGTGAGTCAGTAAAAGTTTGTCTTGTAAATTAGTGTACTAATGTCTACATCCCTCAAATGCTCCAGCTAATGTACTATTTAGGTGATAAAATATAGAAATTATATTTGGTACAATAAAATATTATATTTTAAACCCTCATATCATACGTATCATATTTACAATCTATATCAGTAACAGAAAATATGTGATTATATACTTCGTAGCATACTAACTAAAAAACGCAGGCTGGAGAATTACCGTAGTTAATTTTATGAATCCTCTTTGTAGTAAATAAACATCCTTGTCCTGGTCACTTATTGTACCCTTTCTAACACTTACTGAAAGGTTGTGAGGTCTGTTAAATACCTAGTACTGAGTAGCGGGGTTAAATCCATCGTGCGTTGCACAGCCTTTTCATCTTACAAAATAAATGTAATATAAACTCCATTTTAATCATATATAATCATAATGAAATGATATTCATGATAGGTATATTAATAGGTTATTATAATTCTTTCTCTAAATTATTATCCATCAAATTAACCACCTCTCTTCTCGTAAATTGCAGCAAGAATTCCCTTTTAATCAAATATAATCTTAAAGAAAGGTTATTCAGGATAGTTGTGTTAATATATCATTATAATTCTTTCTTTAAATTAGCCATCAAATTAACCACATCTCTTCTCGTAAAGTGCAGCAAGAAGGGTTGATAAATATTTTCTGTGAAATTTTGACATTATTAATCTAAAATTCATTTGATTTAAAGAAAGGTAGCGGATTAAAAATAAATCTCTACATTCAGATCCCATGAATTTCTGTTTCAAGCAAATTAAAGGAACTCTTGAATTAACCGATTTTTTTTTCTCTTTACATTGTTCAAAGCATGCCGGGGTCATAACAACGGTTTAGAAAGAACAATAAAATAGGTGAAGTAAGACATTTCTTTGCATGTACGAAGTGTTCCATGAGGTCTTCACCAAACCTGGTCATTTTAACCACTTCACTACCAAGCACGTTTGTTGAAAAACAAGGAAAGAAATTTGAAACAAAGAATGTAATTTTGAATTACATGTAGAGTAATGTGGCAATTTTGCACAGAGGTTGGTATTTCAAACAGTTAAAATGTAAAATTAATATGAATTTGCTGTGGACTTTTAACAAATTCATGTATCCTTTACAGATACTGAATATTGATGGAATAATAAAGTATATACGCTTTATATGATGTCCTTATCTTGCACATTTTCAAATAGGCAGAAATGGCCTTTGTGACAAAAACAGTAAATATGATAAAGATAGATTATAAAAATTATCAGATATCCTGAGCGATCACGCTCACGGCCTGGCAGAGCAACCCTCCATGGAGTCCTATGGGCTCCAGAAGGTGATACTCGTGGTGGTGTGGAAGCGCTACCGCAAGTATCACCGAGGGTAACTCTGTATTCCGTGGCAGGCTGCTGAAATAAAGCCTGCCCCGGAATTTAGTGCTAAAATGGGGGCATTACGGGGAAACCTGCAGGTGCAGGTTCCCCCTATTAGTTTCCCCATTTTAGCACCAAGTAGTGTTAAAAATTCTCAATACATTCTTTCCTTTGGTTATTATTATTATACTTTATTTATATAGTGCAAGCATATTCAGCAGCGCTGAACAATGGGCACAATATATGGTTCATAGATGATGTGTATAAACTGCTGGTTTGCTCCTCATGCTGCATTAACTAGGTCTCAGTGACATTGCTCTCTCCTGGTTCTTTTCCTATCTCTCTCTTTGCTCCTGCAGTGTCTCCTTTGCTGGTGCCTCTTCACCCCGGTTCCTATTTCAGTTGGGGTACCTCAAGGCTCTGTTCTGGGTCCCCTACTCTTCTCAATCTATACCGTCTCAGTGTCAGAGTGATTGAGGAGGGAGACAGAGGACTATCTGTCCTCAGTCTCACTCTACTCCCGGTGGACAGAAGCAGTGGATCGGGCCACTGTTCTCTCTGCAGAATGAAAGGTATCTGATTTATGGGGGAGGGGGGTTTACCTGGGGCTAAATGATTCTGCAGAGGTGGAATCAGTTAGCACCAGCTTCTGAGTGATGGTAAAAAATCCACTTAACCCATCGGTACTGTAATTAGTGCTAGAACTTTGTAATACCTTACTTATCCTAATGGTAATTACTGACTGCGCTCACCATGTTAAGTATATGGTACGCAAAGTACAGCAAGCTACCGCCATCATCAATGCGCTAATGGATTTTTTCACTGTTTAGTGTTAGGAAGGTATTATGGGTGGCATGCGTTAGAGTCACTTATCCTGACGTCAACATGCTTACCCGAACACTACAATTAGGGTAGAGTAGAGGTGATGTAGTGGGGATAGATGGTGACGATGTTTAGAGGGCATGTAGAAACAGAGCTCCTATGTTTTTAGCCCTTTAGACTCTGTTACACTAGTTTAGGGTAGGTTTAAATTATGTTGCATTCTTTGGGTTAATAATACAATGATAGTGGAGCATTTTACAGTTTGACCAATGTTAAAATGCAACACTGTTACGGTTTATTAAGCCACAAATGCCTGGTGATTAAACTTATTACATATTTCGGGTAGGCAGCTGCCAGCATGTTATGCTTGTAAGCAGGAGTCAAGTCCTAAAAAAATAAGTGGGGGAACTGAACAAGATTTTTTTCCCCCAATTAGCACTTACTATGTCTCCAAAAGTTCCATATTCAATAATTGCTACAGGCATAATATATCAATGTTCTGGTAGGTTCATATAATCTATTTTTAACATGTCTTCACAAATATAAAATAAAATATGTTTACAAATCAAACTGCCTATAATTATTGTTGCTTCTACAATTACCCTAGTATAATATTATCCTGATTTGGGCATCATCACATAAGCTGAAAACAGCGCACAGTAAGAATTTTGATTTGGAAAAGGCTTGACATCACTTAAGGTAAAGGATGAGAAATTACTGCTGGTTCTAATCACCATCTATCAAGAGAGATGTCAAATATGTGTAGGCTTGGCTAATTCATACTAATATAGATCACATTCAGTGATTGACTTTGAAGATCTAGAATATATTAACTAGTGCCAAACATTATGTCGAATTTTAACTATGGAAACTTAACTTTTAAATTTCAGTAATTTGGATTGAAAAATGTCGAAGAACAAGCCACGTGATACAACAAATGTTCCATGGGAATGTAACTCTCCTTGCGAACTTGTAATTCTACTAATGAACATGTGCTTATGCTAAAGATGTGTTTCTCAAATCAGTCATCAAAAAGTCTAATACGTAATTAGTTTAGAAATAAACCAGTCGCTTATAAAGAAAATCGGGAAAATACAGGATTCTTAACGAGTTACATTATTCTGTCCACCATAAAAAAAACAATAATTGTTAAAAATGTGTCAACACAAAAATGAAAAACATTTCACAAAAGCATATCCATTTCTGAACGTGGATTATGCACTCTCTATTCATTATAGTATTTTGGATAGACAAAGCAAGAAGGCCAGATGAATTTGGGACACAATCACTTACCAACAAAGCCATGCAAACTTAACACTGATATAAATGTTTGAGTCATATAAAGCATTCTACAGTGAACTAGAGCAAGACCCAACAGCAAATAGATCTTTATTATCTCAGATAACGCAATGAAAATGCAAAATGTACATGCAATACTAAAATGGGAAACAAGAAGGAAAAGAAATAGGTAATTGACCAATATATCATGTTTTTGTTGACAGACCATATTTTGGAGTTGTAACAGTAAAAATGTACTCCAATAATGCATTATCAAGAATGAGAGTGAAATGCCCATTTCTTTCATTGTATGTACTATACTTTTATATCTATTGTCATATTGTAAGGGTAAATAAAAATAAAATTAATTAAAAAAGAATGAGAGTGAAAGGTGAAAGCTTTTATTTAGTGGTACCTGTGGCAGACTAGATCTGTATTTCTATCTATATCAGGGTCTGCCTGTGTATATGTGTCTAAGTGCCTATATATATATATATATCTCCTCCATATCGTCGTATTCATATTGGTGTTTGACCATTTGGGAAGCGTATCCCTGTGTCCACAGCTGGTGAGGAAGACCTGCTAAAATGTAATTAAAATGGTTAGCTTTCTCCCTTGGGGGGGAGGATATAACACATAACTGTAAAAGGGAATGTCTTTTGTGCCCTGACATATTGTGTATCCTGGTAATCACACCTTAGGAACCAGCCAGGCACCAAGATTTAGACCCTATCTTCAAAGACAGGAAGCACATCCTTGATCTCTAGGGGGGTCTGGGGGAGAGATGGACACCTTTGGGCAATTAAAGATTAATTGACAAGCGTACTGAGAACGATCGAGAAGGGCATTCTGGGATATGTAGTACAGGCGGCTGGGCCATCTGTGGGTGGGTTGGAAGGATCAAGAAGTGTATAAATTCTGAAAACTGGCCATGTGCTGTGGCTGATCACTTGGTGTACCTTCGAAAGAGGACTGATCGGTCCATGTTCCGATCTCCAGGCTCCAGGAGACCATTAATGCTAGCTTAATGAGTAACTCTTCGTAAGTAATTGCTCTGTGGTTAACCCTTTTCTTTTAATTGCTGTGTAGTGTGTAATTAATTGATTTATTCTAGTTATAATTTTTCCTATAACAATGCACTGTGATTTTTTTATATCATAAATAAAACGTATTTAAGTTCTGATTCTGGCTGATGAGATCCACGCTAACTAAGAGATTGGGAGTATTACTATTTGCTTTATGCTCGGTTATATATAAGAAATTGCGAGTTGCGGTCGTCGGACGGCAGGGATTGTGGGATCTGTAGTCACTGTCAGAGTCTAGGGTAGGCAGATAGTGTGGCTGCTAAGCCCTGCGTCTCCTGTTGCAACGCGCATAGTGTCCATGAGGACTGGTGGCAGCGTTACTAATAGAGTAGGAAAGTGATCCCAGGGGATTGTGGGAGACGTAGTCATTACCCGCTTCAAGAGAAGACTTGTACTGCGTTGCAATCCTGGGATCATTATATAGCGCTCTACGTGCCTGTTGTGAGAGGTAGTGTGGCCGGGACGGGTAGATAAGCGCGCGTGATTATCTGGGTCTAGGATAGATAGATAGTGAGCGGCTTAACCCGGCGTCTTTCGCAGCAGCGCGCGTAGTGGTCGTGACAGTACCTCCTTAAACTCTTGTCACGTTAATGTATCTCCCATTTTCCTTTACGTTTTTCTATCAGATTTATTTAGAGAGCACCGAAATGTCACCCTACATTTTGGTGGTCTTCTGCTCTCCTCTTTTCGGCAAGTTCAATTTTCGACCCTGCTGTTAATTCAGCAGCCACTGCAGGGTCCCCGAAGTGCAGCGATTGAGCCGCCGAATACATCCAAAAAACCTCTGCAAAAACGCAGAATCGATTGGAAAAAACGCTGAAAAAACACCGAATCGATCTGAAAAACTGCAGAAGACCCACAGAACGCATCCGACAACCCTTCACAAAAAGCCGACGACCCGCTGAACAGAGCGCTGACCTATCGCCGCAATAAGCTGACAAGCCACCGAAGATGGGTTAAAAACACAACAAACAACTTTTAAAACGAGTTTGCAAAAAAACTTACTGCATGAAAATGCCCGGAAATTATATATAAGGTCCTATGAATAATAATAAGGTCTGTTACAGAAAAAACCTCCATTTAAAAATATAAGTATATTGGGGGGAAAAAAATTGCGGGAAAAGTCCCGAAAAATGCTTAAAAAATACAGAGACTTTTGCTGCAACGGAAAAGAATAAATGATTGAATAAAAATTTAATAAAGAATAGGAAGTTTTTTACATTGAAACCTATGGGATTTGCCTGTTTAAACCTGTCGAATGAAGCCACCGAAAAAACAGGGGATTTCACTGACATTTCGGTGCTGTTTGGTGTTCTCTGAATAGATTAACCATTACTTCTCTATGGGGAGTTCACTGCCACCAAAGATCACCGTATTTCACTGGCAATTCGCCAATATTTAGCGAACCGACAGCTTTTTGAATAGTCGAATGGCCACTAAATTGCACCGTACAGGGAAATTTACTGTTTGGTGCAATTCGGTGCAATTTGCTGACCAGTTCGGCTCTCTTTGAATAACCCTGTATGTTTACATTTCAGTTGCTGATAAAACCAAGGCTTTATTTAGATTTTTTTATTTCCTCCCCGAAAAGGTGCTAGCTCTATGCTAGACGATCCAACATTTGAGAAGAAGCTATAGTTTGGATCTTGTGTAAAAAGCATCTCAAATACTAAATCTTATTTCCTGCCATGTGCTAAAACAACATAAGAGGCACATAAGGAACACAATCCCCAATGTGACTCAGCTGTAAGGTGATACATAAAATTATAGTAGTTTTTTATAGATAAACTTGTTCACCGAAATTGTTAATTAATATTTCCACAAACAATTCCTGTATGTTTCTGTACATGAAGAGATCACCTAAAAGCTGACTGTATTGGTATTGGTATTCTACCTAGCTGCATGTTTCTCACATATACTTACAATTTTTAGTAACCCATCAGTTGGGTAGGATTCACTAAGCATCTATATGGTCAGGATGTATCCCGATATCAATGTGAACCTGACTATCTAATTCACAATGCATCAGATCAAAGCACAACCTCCAGTGCATCGCTATGGAGTGTTCCTAGCTAGATGCGTAATCTTGTAAAATACTACTGACGTGTAACGGGTTGATAGAAAAAGGGGGACAAGTCAACTGCACCAGTCATAATTGTTAACTGTCACCATTGCCGTCTCCTAAAGGCCGGATTTTCTGAGCTCACATGATATTGGAGACTCTGGACTACATATAACTATGCCAATGTTGTACCAAAACAGTCAGGAAGATGGTGGCACCCTGTAGGTAGTATGATAGGGGTGCTTTAAATCCTGCATCTGTTCATTAGTTCTGCAGCCCAACCCGACAAACTTGAGTTATTGATGTATGATCTGTACCAATCATCTGAGAACTAAAGAGTGAATCATTAAGGTCGGGATAACACGAGTGTGGAGGGAACGTCCATGAGAACAGACGTTCTTTTCAGTCAAACGCCCGTGTGACCAACTCACGGAGTGCACGTTAGTGCATTCAGCTCTACAAAGTGCAAGCCTCCTATGGAGGATTGCGCTTTGTAGACCTGTCCAATGTCCATTGTAGTGTTTCGACAGAGAGGATTTCAGCATACACGTTGTAACGTGCGATACTATCACTCATGTTACACTTTGACTCTCCCAGTTGAGCTGTCATAACGTTACGACGGATGCTGGGAGAAGGGGTCAACACGGATACACTCAATGCGCTCATGTGACCTCGGTCTTAAGGTTAAAAGTAGTCAGGACATATTGTATTTTGAGCAACATAGCACATGCTGGTGGTAATAACACATGAGAAAAAGAGAAGAGATATTTTAGGAAACAGAAGAAAAATGTACTAAAGCTTTCTCAGGAAACCCTTTAAGTTAATAAACAAATTTAATCAAATTTAAGCATGAACGACCATATTTATTTTAATTTATTCTGACAGCTAACTCACGTCAAATGTATTATTTCACTGAACCAGTACATACTTTTAATTTAGTTGTGGACAATCATAATCTAAATTTAGAATGCGGATATAAATCATTTTACAACAAACTCTTCATTCTTTAATCTGTTTTTTATTTTAATTAGTAGTGCAAAGTGCCCTTTCTGAAATGCTCAATTAATGTATACTTAAATATTGTTTCGTGAATATGAAGCAGAAGACCAGAAAACCTGTATTGTGTTGTCACATCTATTATTTTTCTTTTTAAGAGAAAATATGCACAGATAATCTTGTCAAAAAGCTGTTCAAATGTCTACATTTTATAATACTAACAAAATGTGCATACTATTTATTTACAGAATGTTTTGAAGGGACTATTTAGAGGTGTAAGTAAACTTTAAGGGGCACAGAGAAAAGTCTAGGCCCCCTTCCCCCTGAATTACATACGTCTATACATTTGTGTGCCCACAGCAACTGCAACCCCTCAGTTTCCCCTTAACCCCACAATTCCCCCACTTACCCACATAGGCACCTTTAACCCTACTACAGTCTTTGGACAAATGCACACCTATATACATATAGTTATACATGCCCACAAGGACATCCATTTACTGGCCACTTTATTAGGCACGCTTTGCTAATAGCGGGTTGGACCCCCTTTTTGCCGTCAGAACTGCCTTAATTTGTTGTGGCATAGATTCAACAAGGTGTTGGAAACATTCCTAGGAGATTTTGGTCCATATTGACATAACATCATGCAATTGCTGCAGATTTGTCAGCTGCACAGCCGTGATGCAAATCTCCTGTTACACCACATTCCAAAGGTGCGTTATTGGATTGAGAACTGGTGACTGTGGAGGCCATTGGAGTACAGTGAACTCATTTTAATTTTCAACAAACCAGTTTAAGATGATTTGAGCTTTGAGCACATGGTGCATTATCAGGCTGGAAGTATCCATCAGAAGATGGGTACACTGTGGTCATAAAGGGACGGACATGGTCAGCAACAATACTCAGGTAGGCCGCGGCATTTAAACAATGCTCATTTGGTTCTAATGGACCCAAAGTGTGCCATAAAAATACCCCCCACACCATTACACCACCACTATCAGCCTGAACCGTTGATACAAGGCCGGATGGATCCTGTTTATGCTAAATTCTGATCCTACCACCTGAATGTCGCAGCTGAAATCGAGACAAATCAGAATCGGGCAACGTCAAGTTGAGTAAGTGTAGTTCCCCATTATTTTAGCTGATACTTCTTCAAGCAATCTTTTTTATGAAAAGAATCAAGGGTGGACAGAAATCCTGGTAAGTTGCCACACTTACTTTTTAGGATTTGATCCCATTTTAGGAGTAATTTATAAAGTTTATAAGATTTTACATAATATTATTTATAACGTTTATAACAGATGTGAGGTTACTAATTATGACAGGAAATATTTTCAACCACCATAATGACATAAATTGTGTAACTTACAGTTAATTCCTGGTCTCGTTCCATCATCATGACCGTTCTGTTCACTGTCCTCAGAAGCTGTATGATTATTTCTTGAATGTGATGGTATGTGTAAATCTGTAACAAGAAAATAATTCATGGTGTGATACATGGATGTGATAGAACTTAAGAGCAATACAATTTGATACAATTAACTACCATTGAATGACTAGTCCTCCAAAGTGAAATCTATCTTTTCAAATTAATATTTATTAAAGGTTTATATTTCTTCTGTTTGCAAAAAGAAATATTCACAACAAAAGCAGTCAACTAATTAGAGATACAGAAAAAAAAAGGGAAGGAGAGGGAGGGGTGAATAATTCCATCCATCTCATACTTAACATGTTTACAATATAATATCCAAGCAGTACAACAATGAGTACAAATAAGTATACAGGGACATTAACCCTTTCGCTGCTGAGGCTTTTCCCGCCTGTGTGCTGAGGTCATTTTCACCGGTTTCGCTCATCATGTTTAACCGCGTTTTGAAGCCTTATTTTATTATATGACCCAGACATATTATATATCGTTCTTTCCGGCAGACTCGGAAGATTCTTAATATGTCATTATTATATGTATACGTTATGTCCTGTCTGTATATTATAACAAAATATGCAATAAAATTTGAATTTTCAAAAATTTACAACGTGTAAAGTGTTTTTTTTTCACATTTTAACATGCGATCGTTTGCGGTTATATTTTGTATGGGGTGCGCTTGTTAAAAAAATTAGAAATGGGGTCTCGTTACATTTTTTTTGGGGGAAAATTTCGCTATTTTTAACAAACGCACCCCATACAAAAATCGTTAGTGCAGCATCATTGTTCACATTATAAATTAAATGGGAACAATATTGCTGCATTAACCCCTTAAGGACAGGAGTAATTTTACAACTTCGGCGCTGTTTCTTAAGTAGAAGTTTGCTGAGCTCATTTTGACCGTTTTTAAGTCACGTATTATTATACCATCCAGACAAATTATATATCGTTCTTTCCGGCAGACTCGGCAGATTAATAATATATCATTATTATATGTATATGTCATGCCCTGCCAAAATGCTATAACAAAAAATGTAAAAAAAAGTTAATAAATGTGAATTTTCAATAAAATTTCAATCTTCCACAGTGTGTAAAGTGTTTTTCTTTTAAATTTTATTATCCGAGTCTCTGCAGTCATATGTTGTGGGGTAGATTTGTTAAAAAAATTACAACGGGGAACCGATTTTTTTTTTGGGGAGAAATTGCGTGATTTTAGCTAAACCCCCCCAAAAAAAAATCGTTAGTGAAGCATCATTGTTCACATTATAATTGAAATGTGAACAATAGTGCTGCATTAAAAAAAAACAAAAAAAACCCACGTATTTATTTTTTTATTATTTAATTTATTATATATTTTTTTTTTTTATTTTTACTTTTTTTAAACTTTTATTTTACATATAACATGGTCATGTTTGATATCATTGGAAAGGCCATGCTCTGGCCTTTCCAGAAATATCATACATGGCCCCCTAGCTGCCACCGATCAGGGGATAAAGGGGTTCCAAGAGCCCCCCTATCTCTTCTAAGGGATTTCCATAGGAAATCCCTTTGCAGCTAGGGGGTTCCCCGGATAACTGACATCATCGCGCATGGTGCGATGAGTCAGTTGAGCGGGGGGGGTGACCCAGAGGTGGGGGCTGCCATCCAAGATGGCGGCCCCCACCGGAAATAGGCCACGATCGGGCACAAATTAGTGCCCGGTCGCGACCTGGCAACTAAGGGGTTAATCCCCCATACATCGCTAGAAAGGTCAGGCTGTGACCCTTCCAGCGATGCTGGCCACAGCCGCCTTGTCCCTGGCGATGGGGAGATAGAGGGATCCAAAGGATCCCCCCCTCCCCTTCAGGCGCTTCACCTGCTCCGGCGGGGTGGGACGCCTGAAACTGACGTCATTACATTTACTGACGTCATTTACGTCCTGCGGCGCCAAAGCCTGCCTAATGCAGGGTGTAAATGTACATCCTGCGGCGTTAAGGGGTTAACAAAACAAATAAAAAATAAAAAACTTGTTCATTTTTTTATTATTTTTTTTATTTATTTTTTATTTTTAATTTTTATTTTTTTTAAAAAACTTTTTTTACGGTCATGTTTGATATCGTTGGAAAGGCCATGCTCAGGCCGATCCAACGATATCAAACATTAACCCCTAGCTGCCACAGATCGGGAGATAGGGGGTTCATTGGAACCCCTATCTCCACCATTGGTGGCAGCTAGGGGTTAACTCCAGGACTAGCGTCATCGTGCTATGCACGATGACGCCAGTCCTCAGGGGAGTTTCCGAGGCTTGGCTGACATCCAAGATGTCGGCCAGCTCCGGGAAAGGATCACGAACCAGCACTTTTCGGCGCCGATTCGTGATCCGGCCCCCATGGGGTTAATGCCAGGTACCATTTGGAAGGGCAGGCTGTGCCCTTCCAAACAGTGCCTGGCATTAAGCTCAGGACCCCCGCGATCGGGAGGGAGAGAGGTCCGAAGGACCTCCCACCTCCCTTTCAGGCGCCTCCTCCGCACACGCGGGGGGAGCCTGAAATAGATGTCATCGCGCCGCCGCAATGACATCTATTGTGCCCGCGGCGGTCCCGGATTGACGGGCTGACATCCAAGATGTCAGCCCGCACCGGGGGGCACAGCGATCGGCCGGAATCCGGCCGATCGCAGGCTGCTTCGGGAGGACGCGCTCAGCACGTCTTCCGCAGCCAACCCTTCCTGCGGCAGGACGCGCTGAGAGCATCCTCCGCAGCAAAGTGGTTAAACATTGTAGATTCCATAAGTACCCACATAAACTGAAAAGGTCAAATCAACACGTAAAGTATTGCCATTTACACCTACAGTATTATCTTCCCACATGTTCCAAAAATATTTCAGCTTTGTGGTAAATGGAGATGGTTGTATTAATGCCAACTCATAATCCTTATTTTCAAGTAACATTTGGATGACTTTGTTACATGTATGTGTTGTGGTAGTTTTCCAGTGCATTGGAAGGATCACTACTTTTGCAATTAGTACATATGTGTACATGTCCTATTATTATTTTGTACACTTTAAGAGTGTTATCTGGAAATTGTTTGAAAAGTAAAAGTTGGGATGAAAAAGGACCAATATGAGATGTGACACTAAGGACGAGTTTATATACCTCTTTCCAGTATCTTTGAAGTTTCAAACAATACCACCAAATGTGTGCCATGGTGCCTTCACCTCCACATTTCCTCCAACACCTGTTTGAAACCTAATAAATGGAGTTTAGCGGGGGTGAAGTACCACCTGTAAATTATTTTATGGTGCATATCAATATGATTCGAACACTGTGTGATGCAATCTTTGATGCAAATTGTGTGATGCAAATCGTTCACCCATAAAGGTAAAAAACGATTTATTGGCATAAAATATAAAAACAATATGGTAAAATAAACCAAAACGTGTTTCGCAGATGTCCCACTTTCTCAGTTGGAATATCTCAGATCTGGATATTCCAACTGAGGTCCGTGACAGGCTCCTCTTGCCATAGGTACCTCTTTTAGTCTGCGTATCTTGCTGTTATGTATTGCATCTCCTTCTCAATCTATACCACCTCTCTTGGTGATCTAATTTCTTTCTTTGTTTTTCTATATCATCGCTATGCTGATAAAACCCAGCTCTACCCCTCCTCTTCTGCCTTCTCTTCCACCATGTTATATCATTATTATTATTATTGATTATTTATTAAGCGCAACACATTCCACAGCTGTACAAAGGTGCAATGGGTATAGACAGGACAATTCAACAATACATAAAGGAGGCAGGTCAGTATTCTGCCAACAGATACAGGAGGAAATGAGGGCCCTATTCTCATGGGAACTTACAATCTAGATGTGTGAGGGGTTGAGAAACAGGAAGAGAGGACTGCAGTGATGAGATGTTATTGCAGGGAGAGGTGAGGGCTATTATTGGGTTGGTTGGATGTCTTGTTACAGAGTTATGTAGTAGGCTTCCCTAAATAGAAGGGTCTTTAGGCAGTGTTTAAATGAAGCCAGATTGGGGGACAGTCTGATATTGCGTGGAAGTTTATTCCATAGGGTTGGCGCCGCACGAGAAAAGTCCTGCAGTCTGGTATGTGTGGAGGTAATGATGGAGGATGCCAGGAGCAAGTCATCTCATGTCACTGCTTGCCCATCTGCTGTTTCTGTTTCTCTTGCTTCTTAAAGCTCAACCTCTCCAAAACTGAACTCCTTGGGCCCTATTCCAAAGTTGGTGTTAAATGACAGACATTAATAGAGAACCTGAGCATCTGTCGTTTTTCCAATAGTGGCTGCCGTGTAACACTCGTATTATGAAGGAGCCGGTTTCTCAGCAGCGTCGCTGTAAAACTGCTGGAGGTGTTAAATGATAACAACAACAGCAGCGCTAGTGTCACGGTGGGTCAGGGGATGGGGCGCCTGGCAGCAGCTTCCTCGCTGCTCGCTGGCCAGGCGCCGAATGTAAACGCTTCCGGGTGCGCTCACGTGGGACGCCGAGGGGCGGGGCCTGGCGTTGTGACGCGGACCCGCCGGGTTTAAAACCCAGTCTCACCATTACACCGGTGCCCTGACGTGGTATTCACCTCCCGCAGAGCTCTTGTGATATTTGGCTACCTCCTGTGTATGACCCTTGGCATTGGCAAACGAATCCTCCTGTGTATAACCTTGGCATTGGCAAACGAATCCTCCTGTGTATGACCCTTGGCATTGGCAAACGAACCCTCCTGTGTATGACCCTTGGCATTGGCAAACGAACCCTCCTGTGTATGACCCTTGGCATTGGCAAACGAACCCTCCTGTGTATGACCCTTGGCATTGGCAAACGAACCCTCCTGTGTATGACCCTTGGCATTGGCAAACGAACCCTCCTGTGTATGACCCCTGGTATTGGCATTTACTCTGCTCTAGGTTCTGCCCTTAACGTTGGTACCGAGGTCAGTCTATGTGGCACCCTAAGCACGCATCAGATTACCTCTGCTATTACTAAAGTCCTAGGGAGGACTTGTGATCTGGTCTGTACCCCTGTCTGGTGTTTCCCTTTCTTTATCTGTTACCTGCTTCATTGTCTATATAGCTTTGCCGACCATTCAAGGATCGGAAGGGTAGAGAGCGGTCTGCGTAAAGGGACCACACTTTTGGTAATCAGAGGGATCCGTGACATTACGTCAGGGCCAATGGATCCCGCAGACCTCTCTAACCAGCTGGCACGTATCGCAGCCAGACAAGAGGAACAGGACCATAGGATGGACCAGATTTCTCTCGCTCTGCAAACCCTGTTAAATCGGTCCAATACAGGTACCACAAACCCTCCAGATCCAGTGTTACCTAGGGTCAGTTCCGTCCCCCCTGAAGGACATAGGCTTAGTATGAAGGCACCCCTACGCTATGATGGTACACCAAGCCTATGTCGGGGGTTTTTGACTCAACTCGAGATCGTGTTTGAGAACAATCCAGGTTCTTGTATGTCTGATAAAGCCAAAGTAGGATATCTGATTAATCATTTAACAGAAAAAGCTTTATTGTGGGCTACGCCGTTGTGGGAAAATAAGAAACCCATCATGTATGACTATGAGGGTTTTACCTCTGAGTTAAGACGTACCTTTGATCCCTCTAGAAGGGCTACCAATGCGGGTAGGTCCTTGTTTCACATCAAACAAGGTAATAAGAGGGTCGCCGATTATGCCATAGAGTTTAAAACTTTAACTTCTGAGGTACTTTGGCCGAACGACGTTTTAACCTTGGCCTTTACCGAAGGCTTGAACGAGGCTTTTATGTTTGAGCTGGCTCCCTTAAAATTACCAGAAAGTCTGGACCACCTGATAGATTTCTGTATAGCCATGGACGATCAAATCAGGGAAAGGAGACACCCCAGAGATAGACCCAGAAGGGTCTTGCCTCCTTTACCCTCGTTACCCAGACACACCAGTACGTCAGGTGGTTCGGAGAATGTGAAAACAGATTTACCAGTCGTTGAACCCATGCAAATAGGGAAGACAGGTATTTCAGAAGCAGAAAGAGCACACAGAAGAGAAAAGGGGCTCTGCTTCTATTGTGCAGGGGCAGATCACTTCCGCCTTCGATGTCCTCAGAGACCCAGGGTTGGCAGGGTTGAACATAGCAGAGTGGGATTCAGAACAGGAGACACCCAGGTTGTCGGTTCTCTGAGTGCCTCCTTTGTGGATAATGAAAAAAAAAAAATCCAGGATTCTGTTACCGATCTCCCTAACCTGGGAGGGGGTTCACCTCAAGACTGAGGCGTTCTTAGACTCTGGGGCCTCAGGCAATTTTATGGATAAGAATTTTGCTGCCAAAAACCTCCTACCTCTGGTTCTCAAGGAAAGACCTCTAATGGTGGAGGCCATAGATGGTAAACCCCTGTCATGTCCACATATCACTCACGACACAGTCGATGTATGTATGAAAACAGGAGTTTTGCACCAGGAAACAATAAGATTTCAAATTATTGAATCACCCTCATGTCCTGTCGTTCTTGGGTTCCATGGCTAACAGAGCACAACCCAGTTGTCGATTGGGTCCAGAGAGACATAAAATGTTGGGGTCAGAGTTGTCAGTCTAAGTGCCTAGGCAGAGTCAATGTGATTGGTAGCCTCAATATTGCCACAGCCCCTCCTTTGTCCACAGAGGTTCCTGAATGTTACCTGGCATTAAAGGAGGTGTTCTCTAAAGCCAGGACTGAGGTCCTACCACCACATCGTCCATATGACTGTGCCATTGATTTACTCCCCGGTACGATGCCTCCTAGGGGTCACGTATACCCTTTATCACAAAGAGAGAACGACATTATGGAGGAATACATAAGGGAGAATCTGGAACGAGGATTCATTAGACGGTCCTCCTCTCCAGCAGGAGCAGGTTTCTTTTTTGTTTCCAAGAAAGAGGGAGATCTGCGACCTTGCATCGATTATAGGGGTTTGAATAGGATCACTATAAGAAATGCATATCCCATACCTCTCATAACAGAATTGTTCGACCGATTAAAAGGGGCTCGTGTCTATACGAAGCTTGATTTACGCGGAGCGTACAACCTGGTCAGGGTTAAAAAGGGAGACGAATGGAAAACGGCTTTTAATACACGTAGCGGGCATTATGAATACCTGGTGATGCCTTTTGGGTTGTGTAATGCGCCAGCCGTCTTCCAGGACCTTATAAACGACACTCTAAGGGAATTTCTGCAAGAATTCGTCATAGTATATCTGGATGATATCCTGATATACTCTCCTGATGTGGACACTCATCATGTCCACGTGAAACAAGTGTTGAAAAAACTATTGAAGGCTGGATTGTACTGTAAGCTAGAAAAATGTCTATTCGACATAGTAACTGTGCAATTCCTTGGTTATATAATAACTCCTGGGGGTTTTCAAATGGATCCTAAGAAGCTCTCAGCTATTCTTGACTGGCCCCTACCCCAAGGACTTAAAGCCATTCAGAGGTTTCTGGGGTTTACGAACTATTACCGAAGGTTCATTAAAGATTTTTCGGCCTTGGTGGCCCCCTCACGGCTATGACAAAGAAAGGGGTGGGAAATCAGAAATGGACACCTCAAGCCACTCAAGCCTTTGAGGCACTAAAGCAAGCTTTCACTACTGCCCCTGTTCTCCGACATCCAGATCCGGCTCTGCCTTTCCAAGTAGAAGTTGACGCCTCCGAACTAGGTCTTGGTGCAGTCTTGTCCCAAAGGGAGGCTCCTGACAAACCCTTGCATCCATGCGGCTTCTATTCTCGGAAGTTGTCCCCGGCAGAGAAGAACTATGACATTGGAAATAGAGAATTGTTAGCAGTCATCGCGGCCTTGGCCGAATGGAGATACTTATTAGAGGGGTCTAAGGACCCCATCGTTATCATAACCGACCATAAGAATCTCACGTACATTGGAGATGCTAAACGTTTAAATTCCAGACAAGCGAGATGGTCATTGTTTCTTTCAAGTTTTAATTTCGTGCTTACCTATAGACCTGGGTCCAGAAACATTAAAGCAGACGCATTGTCGAGACAGTATGAGTCTTATGAACATAATATCCAAGATCAGCATCCCATTGTACCCCAGGAAAGGATTATAGCCGCTACCACGATCAGTGTCTCGTCTCCTCTAATGAAAAGGTTGCAGACCGTCCAGGGCGCAGCTCCTGGGGGAAAACCTCCTGCGAGACTCTTTGTACCTGAGAACGAAAGAGAGGAAGTACTTAACATCTATCATGATAATAAAACTTCCGGGCATATGGGTATCACCAAGACTGTGTCTAGTATCAGTAAACTCCTCTGGTGGCCCACGTTGCGCCGAGATGTCAAAGATTACATTGCCGTGTGCGAAGTGTGCACAAGGCAGAAAAGTCCCAAAACAGCACCCATTGGCTTACTCCAGCCTTTGCCGATCCCCGAACGACCCTGGTCACATGTAGCCATGGATTTTATAGTAGAGTTACCTGAGTCAAGAGGGAATACAGTGATACTTACGATCATAGATCGATTTTCCAAGATGGGCCACTATGTTCCTCTTCGGAAACTACCTTCGGCAGCTGAACTGGTGCCCATATTCATTGCCAACGTGGTCCGCATACACGGTGTCCCTCTGGAGATTGTCTCTGATAGGGGGACCCAATTCATCTCCGGATTCTGGAGAGGGTTTTGTAAGAACGTAGGGATAGACCTCTCTTTCTCTTCGGCTTATCACCCCCAGACCAACGGAGCAGCAGAACGAGCAAACCAAAATATAGAGAAATATCTCAGGTGCTTTATCTCAGAACAACAAGATAACTGGTCAGACCTGCTACCATGGGCAGAATATGCTTTGAACAGCGCAGTGAGTGAATCCACAGGGCATTCTCCTTTCTTCGCTGTTTATGGTTTTGATCCTCCCGTGCTCCCCGCCACGTTTCCTGATACCACGATTCCTGCTTTAGATGAGCAACTGGCATCATTGAAAGAGACTTGGGGAGAGTGAGACGGGCACTGGAGGAGAGTAGTGCCATCCAGAAAACGAAGGCCGACAGACACAGGAGGCAGGCACCCGTGTATCAAGTTGGGGACAGGGTTTGGCTGTCTTCACGTAACATCAAGCTCTTAGTGCCTTCCATGAAGTTGGCTCCTAGGTATATCGGCCCCTATAAGATTCTACGGCGACTCAACCCTGTCTCCTATGCTTTGGCGTTACCCCCCCATTTTAAGATACACAATGTATTCCATGTAAACCTTTTGAAGCCGTTGTTATGTAACCGGTACACCAAAGTCCATGCTCCACCGCCTCCTGTCTCTGTGGAGGGCGAGGAGGAGTTCGAAGTTAAGGCCATTCTGGGTGCCAGGATGTCTAGGGGGTCTTTGCAGTACTTGGTCGATTGGGTGGGTTACGGTCCGGAGGATCGTTCTTGGGTACCGGCTGCGGAAGTCCATGCTCCTAGGCTAGTGAAGGCCTTCTATTCGGCGCACCCCCGTGCCCCTGGGGGTCGTCCAGTGGCCGCCCCTGGAGGGGGGTTCTGTCACGGTGGGTCAGGGGATGGGGCGCCTGGCAGCAGCTTCCTCGCTGCTCGCTGGCCAGGCGCCGAATGTAAACGCTTCCGGGTGCGCTCACGTGGGACGCCGAGGGGCGGGGCCTGGCGTTGTGACGCGGACCCGCCGGGTTTAAAACCCAGTCTCACCATTACACCGGTGCCCTGACGTGGTATTCACCTCCCGCAGAGCTCTTGTGATATTTGGCTACCTCCTGTGTATGACCCTTGGCATTGGCAAACGAATCCTCCTGTGTATAACCCTTGGCATTGGCAAACGAATCCTCCTGTGTATGACCCTTGGCATTGGCAAACGAACCCTCCTGTGTATGACCCTTGGCATTGGCAAACGAACCCTCCTGTGTATGACCCTTGGCATTGGCAAACGAATCCTCCTGTGTATGACCCTTGGCATTGGCAAACGAACCCTCCTGTGTATGACCCTTGCATTGGCAAACGAACCCTCCTGTGTATGACCCCTGGTATTGGCATTTACTCTGCTCTAGGTTCTGCCCTTAACGTTGGTACCGAGGTCAGTCTATGTGGCACCCTAAGCACGCATCAGATTACCTCTGCTATTACTAAAGTCCTAGGGAGGACTTGTGATCTGGTCTGTACCCCTGTCTGGTGTTTCCCTTTCTTTATCTGTTACCTGCTTCATTGTCTATATAGCTTTGCCGACCATTCAAGGATCGGAAGGGTAGAGAGCGGTCTGCGTAAAGGGACCACACTTTTGGTAATCAGAGGGATCCGTGACAGCTAGGCGCCATCGGTGGTATCAGTCCTAGGAGTCGCAAACAAGATCCAGCTAGGTGGAGGAACAGTGGGAACTATTTGTTGCCAGCGTACCTCTGCTGCAGATCGAGAAAGCAGCGGATCGAGCCGCTCTCTGCACCGAGGTTATCTGAGTTGAGTATGGGATGTTTTGGTGGGATTAGATCATTGTGTTATGTGATTGTGCTGAAGTGCAATCACTGAAAACATGAGGGTCTGAAAGATGTTATTCTTTTCAGAATAACATCAGATTCCGATGAGAATGAGCTGGATGGAATAGCTCATTCTCCATCTGCTGGGGCCACGTTAGCAAATCCCATACAAAGTATAGAACACGCTAGTGTAAAGTAACTTGAACTCCTTTCGCATCTCAAATGGAATATGCGGCTCGAGTGCTGTGCTTAACGGCAACAATGGAATAGGGCCCTTTTGCTTTTCTCCCTCTAATTCTAAGCCTCATACATCTGTCCCCCCCCATGTCAGTGGCGCTACCATTAATTCTGCTTCCCAGGCTCATGGCCTCTGTCCCATTATTGCTATGACTTTGTCTAATAAATACTGGTTGTAAAATGATCTGTGCAAGTGTGCAGTGAGCAGCTATATACTGAAAATATACAGTTTGAATAGTCTAAAATAGTATCATTATAATATATCAGAGTCTTCTTTAAATAACATTCTGTTCAGTTGCCCATGACAATAGGATATTTGAACCAGGTGGTTTAATATTAACAGTAAATATGTATTTGCATTGTTTATATTTCTGCTTTCAATTCTTTTAAATCATGTGTGAATGGAATAATAAAATATTGTGAACACACATTGAACCTGACAAAGGCTTTACGATTATTAATAAACCAGCCTCACAATGAGCTTGCAAACTATCAGTGTACAGAGAATAATAAACTTACATATCTGTATGCTACAGACACTTGTTTCTCCAGGCTATTTTATTCCTCCGGTGAAAGTTACTTGTTCCTAATACAAATCATTCAAGTTTAAATTGAAGTAGAGTTTCACTTTCCATCATTGCATTTACAACAGTTCAACAGTTAAAGTTTTTCAATATAGTGGCAAACTTGAACTGAATCAGTGTTCGTACAGTTTGGTTACAACATAAATCAAAGCTGTATCTATTTTCTTTGCGCCACTTGGAATTATCAGAAGCAGTTACATTGGGACAGTTATTTGTGATGAACAATTGTACATTAGCTAGATTTCTGGAGACAGATCTATTAGCTGTAAGTGTTTCTCAGTTTGGTGCCAACTTTCGATCAATTGCTCAGATTGATATATTCAAGCATGTGTTGAGACTGTGTTGCAATAGGAGAGCTCAGTTATCATTAACAGGCATGATTTTAGAGCTAAAAAGGATAGAAAATTTACAGCATTAAAAAAAGTGTAATTAAATCCACATTATAAAAGCAGTTTATGAACTACTGAGGTATATAATAGCTAAATTATTATGGATTTCACCTTATGCATACATTTTGAAAGGCAGGCCTGTTTTACTATAGAGGCTATTGGAGCTGCAGCTCCAGACCCACTTCCTCAACAGAGGCCAAAAGAAAAGTTAAAGAGACACTCTGCGCAGTGTCAGGGTTGGTACCTGGGTGGTACCTGGATGGCAGGGTTATGAACCCAGGATGGAGTGTCCTGCACAGATAAGCAGGTGGGTAGGGGTAGGGGTAAGGAGGATGATGTAGAAATAAACTGAGGTGCTTTTCAGAAGGATGATGGTGACGTTGCAGGAAACAGGAATAATAAACAGAAACAGATGGGTACAGCAGAGCAGCGAGTTAACAGCACCTCACTATCTCAGCACAAGAGCTGTAATGAACCAGCAAAGGTCTGGCTGGTGTGTGGTGCATTTATTCTGTGTGTGTGTCAGGTGTTTGGGGTATAACTGTTGCTGCTGTATGCAGGTTACAGGGCAGGAGCAGTACAGACCGTGTACCACCAGGGGATTTCCAGGATGGTTACAGCCAGGGATCCTGACACACAGCAATATTTCAGTGGAATAATACTCGGCATTATCTGAGTGGTCACACTGCTCTGAGCTCCCTGCACCTCCCTCCAAGAGGGAGCTCAAAGGCTGATTTAACCCTACAAGTGCAGGGGCTATGTCCTGCCCAGATCCATAGCGCAGAGCCCAGGTTTTAGGGCTTCGGGATCATTGGAAACTAGGTCCCACCAATAGCTCTAAATGCCATCTAGTATTGAGAGCCACTGAACTTACTGGAAAGCCAGCTCCCCAGTGGATAACAACAATTCTCTGAAATGTTATCTGTTTGCAAATCTCTCATCTCAATTAAATTCTTCCTCTTAGTTTATTCTGAGCATTCCTTTTTTGTATGGCTTTGCAGTGTGGTCTGAACCCAGTATGCGGGGATTCATGGATACACAGACAGGAAGGACCAGGATATTTGGAATAGACCTTGGGGTGGGAGACAAGACACAAAGGGGGCTCCAGGCAAGGTACAGGTGGACACTCCAAAAAGAATAGTGTAGACGGTCCGTTGACCGGGGCAGGCAGAAGGTGGTAGTCGCTGGTCAAGGCAGGGGGTCTGGTACATGGGTGATCAAACAGTAAATATCCGGGAGCTCAGGAAACAGGTCTGGTAGGAACACAGCTTTGCACTGTAATGCAGGAGCATTGCTGAATAGGGGGAGGAGAGCTTTATTCTGGCAGGAGGGTGTGGTGTATCTTTGTTCTTTAACTGTTTGTGTTCTGCAGAACATGGGGCAGCCCTTTACATGTGACTGCCCGAGCACAGATGGTATGCAAGATGCAGTCAGCAGCGTGGGCATGACACAGCCAGCAGCGACGGCACAACACTTTTATATATCATTTGAACATTCATGATTTACCAAAGTACAAACTGTCACATTTAACGTGCTTGTTTTAAATTTTTTATTTTTTTTTGGAGAAAGGATTTTACCAGGAAGGATACATTAAGATTTCTCTTGTTTTCAAGTATGTCCAGACAATGTCAAATAAATAATATAATAAATTACCTTTCCCGCAAATTTTATAACCTGTACATGTCTAAAACAGTTCCTTTTAGTTATGAGTTTTTGTTTGTGTATTCATTAATATAAAGCTTTCCTAACATGAAGCCAAATTCTTCCATGCTGAAGTAAATTAGCAACAATAAAACAAGATACCATATATAAAGCATGTATTTTACAGTAAGTCTGAATAAAAAAAAACGACTGTTCTTTGCATTTCAGAAGCAAAATGCGGCTAAATATATCATTGTTATAGCAGTGGTTGGTATATTGGCAAATATCCAGGTTATCTGGCCAAATGAAGAATCTGTATTCTTCCTGTCACAACCTACTGCTGCATTAGGACTTTGTAAGTGCCCTACTGTAATCTGCATTGTTACATTAACTCTTCTAAAATGTCTCTTCAAGGACACCAAGGGTAATTTCAGGCAGGAACATTTATCAATGTACCAATGGTGCCAGAAGTATTAAAATAATGCAATTTATATTGTTCTTACTGTGCGAGGACGAAGAGGAAGCAGGAGAAATATAGATGGATGTGTGCAGCAGAACTGGACACCAGCAGCTTATGTTTCAAATGTTTATTTTGATTAGAAATCTATAGGGGTTATTTGAAAGTCTTGAAAAGTAAGCTCATAATGCTATTACATTTATAACGGAAAAATAAATAGAGCTGCACTGCTCACATTCTAGAAATAAGAACAGATATCTGTATCTTTAATAACGCTAGAAAATATGATTTAATAATTTACACATTTTGAAAAACTTTATTGATCCTGACGAGCACCTCTCCAGTAAGTGTCCTTTGGCAAGACACCTAACGGTACATACTCGCCACCCAGGACATACTTGAAAATGAGAGAAATCTCAATGTATCCTTCCTGGTAAAATCCTTTCTGGGGAAAAAAAAAGTTAGCAAAAACTCAGCAAAACTGAGTTTCATTGCCGTGGTGCTCACAAATGCTAGGGCATTATCCACTCAGTGCCAGCGTTGCAAAAATACCACCCAAAAAACAGCTAACTGCACTGCAATGCAGACTTTTCTTGCAACAGAGGCACTTAGTGGATAACCCCCATAGGGTTACAACAATAGTTGTATTTCATTTAAAGGAGCACAGTATTCAAAAATATGGTTCCCTTTTATAGTGTCTTCCTTTAAGTGAGCTACAACTATTGTTTATTAGGACATGAAAATAGTCATAACAATCAGTTTTTCCCCGGGCGTGAGAGTACCCCCACCTATTTTTCCAGAAAAAAAAGCACTGACCACAAGTGTTACGCTTTGCTTGAAGTTTTTGCCTTGTGAGTGGCCTGTCACACAAGCTGGAAACTTTCCTTCTGATTCTGCTGTGAATGATCTGATCAGACAGGCTAGACATTGTGCCCCACTTGCATCAAAGAGTCTTGAGCACCCACATCTCTGATGCAGGTTCACTATCAAGTTTCCTATCAAGTTTGGGAAATACCAGAAACATTGTACAAGACGTGCCGTTTGGAGATGGTCTGACCCAGTCGTCTAGGCCTCACTATTTGGCCCTTATCAAAGTCACTCAGATCCCTTTGCTTTCTTATTTTTCCTGCTTACAACACATGAAATTAAAGGACTATTCACTTGCTGCCTAATATATCCCATCCCTAATCAATGTTATTCACTTCAACTGTCACTGATTTTAACGTCATGGCTGATCAGTGTAAATACACTGGTAAACCAAAAAAGGAGTGTGACTCACTTAATTGGGCTGGGCTGGAGCTGAGCTTGTAATATCTCTGAGGTATGGCTGTAGATAGATAAAGAGACTGCCAGGCAGAGAACGATAGATAGTAATACTGACTATATAAGCAATACGCTCTTAAAATGAATCAGAAAATAAACAGAATATGTTTTTCCCATACATGAAAATCATATAGTGAATAAATATCCACTCTCAAAACATTTGGGGGTACCAGTCTCCAGTGGGACCTTTCCTGGTTAAAAAATGACAGTCAAAAATTAAATTATATTCTGTGCTCATGAAGAAATGGCAGAATAACAGTTCAAGAAACAAATCTTGTTCATCCTTTTAATAAGAAAATGTAATTTGTGGACATCTGCAGTGTTATCTACTTCCCACAGTGTTTGAATTACATAAAATGAGAAATACAAGGCTACCTTTCCTATATGATAAATATACCGCACAGACAGAATACTGACAGAGAAGGTGATTTTGTAACTGGATGTATTAATCTCCAACTATCACTAACAAGGTGGAAAGCCTGCCCAGAGGGCAGTCTATTGTGGATATACTGCCCTCAGCTCGTGGATACTGCCCTCAGCTCGTGGATACTGCCCCCCAGCTCGTGGATACTGCCCTCAGCACATGGATACTGCCCTCAGCTCGTGGATACTGCCCTCAGCTCGTGGATACTGCCCTCAGCACGATGATACTGCCCCCCAGCTCAGACCCCAGACCAGACATGGGGCGGCTGTTCGAATGCTCTATCGGCATTCGGACAGCCGCCCAATGAGCTCCGCATACTTACCTTCCCGAGCGGCGAAGTGAAAGTTTCCCCGCTTCCGGTCGTTGAAGGACCCAAGCCGTGGTCACGTGGGACTCCCACGTGACCGCGGCTTGGGTCCTTCAAAGAGCGGAAGCGAGGGAACTTTCCCTTCGCCGCTCGGGGGTTGGATGCGCGCGGCAGCCGGGTAGAGGCTGCGAGCGCAGCCTCTACCCGGCTGCTGTGTGCATCTTGTAACCGCCGCGGCGAGCACACAGCCGGCTCGTGCCGCGGCGGTTGCATGCGCACGCAACCAACCGCCGCTGGTTGCGCGCGCATGCGCAGAGTAAGGCTTGGCGATGGACACGCCAAGCCTTACTCAATTATAGTATAGGATAGTGCATTTTGCTACATGGTAGATTTTGAAAGTATGACCACAAAATGTTACAAATGGCCACCATCTTGTCAGGTATTGGTGCCATGGTGGTACCGGGACGACAAGGATCTGAACCCAGGATGCAGTGAAACACAAGTCCAGGAGGTGTGGAGAATGGTGAGTTGCTGGACACAAGTTGGAGCAGAGGGGCAGGGCACGTAGAGGGCTGACAATGTGGAATGCAGAAAACTGACCAGGACACACTGGATACTGAGAATTGTGGAAACATAGAAGGGCTGGGAAACACAGTAGTTCAGGAGAGCCACAGCATACAGGTCCTCTCTCTCTGGTAGAAGTTTGACAATGCTGAAGCAAAGAGGAGAGAGGGTGTGGCTGCGCGGCCCTTTATCCCGGTCAGGTCATGTGGTGTGTGTTTGTGATTGACTGTTACGAATCCCCACCAGGAGGAGAATGTGATCCTTGTACGCAGCACCTATCCTTTCCCTCCGATCCTTACAGTACAATGGTCGGTCTATATATATATATATATATATATCCCTAGAATGACACTGAAGAAGCCAAGTGTGAGAACATATAACCAAACCATAAATGCCAGAGAATATCGTAAGCTGTTGCCAGGGGTCAGGACGCCAGAGAATATCGTAAGCCGCTGCCAGGGGTCAATACGCCAGAGAATATCATAAGCCGTTGCCAGGGGTCAGTACGCCAGAGAATATCGTAAGTCGTTGCCAGGGCTCAGTATGCCAGAGAATATCGTAAGCTGTTGCCAGGGGTCAGTACGCCAGAGAATCTCGTAAGCTGTTGCCAGGGGTCAGTACTCCAGAGAATCTCGTAAGCTGTTGCCAGGGGTCAGTATACCAAGAAAATAGCAATATCAACAGGAGCAGCTCTAAGGGATGTTAAACCACGATAGGGCAATGTATGAATGTGTAGCGCTGTGCTTAAAAAGACTGTTCTGCTGCATTTACTTGCAATGGCCACCAGAGGGAGACAGAGACCATGCTAAGATTATTGGGGACAAACACAGGAAACATTGGGACTACATTTCCCGGCATGCTTTGGGGCAGACACAGGATGTGGGTGGGACACAGACACTTACATCCTGAGCCTCGTGGAGAGAGCTGGCAGAGTGTGCTGGGAGCTGAAAGGAGAAGGAAGCAGGCAGAGCTGTTATGGATCGTGACCAGGCCAGAGCGCAGGGGCTACCTCGCTGGTGCTGGGGGATCGGGACAGTGACCCTGCAGAGATCTGTCTATACCAAGCTGTGAGGTCTGAGGACAAGAAGCTGGTTCCAGCTGGAAGACCCCGAGTTAGGAGCACCGCAGATCGATCGGACAGGGAGAGCAGGCGGTGAGCTGGACATCTTGCAGCAGCTACAGAAAGGCAAGACAGCGGATCCGGTAGCCCAGAGAATCCCAGCCAAGATCGAGCGGAGAGACGTCCTGGGTCGAGCGGAGCACCAAGTATCTGGCGGATGGGTGAGAGGCCTTCCAGGCCGTTGTGAAAATAGAAAAGCACGCTGCTGTTTGTTTCAAAAACCCACAGGGCCCCAACTTGACTAGTCGAAGATACCTCATAAGCAATTCACTGGCCAGTTGAATATTGTACCCGGGTACCATAACACACACACACACTTACATTCTGGGACATAACCTGTGCGGGACTCACTCCCCAACCTCAAGAAAGGGGGTTAAAGATATATTTTTCCTTTTCTTTTCCGCTGTGCGTTTCTCGAATTACGAAGCCTTGTATTTCTTTTCCGCTGCGCGTTTCCCGCATTACGAAGTACTGTAAATATATATGCGAGCACCGTGTTATTCATTATATGCCATTTATTCTAGTAAACTATATAATTTATAAAATTCACAACGGTGCTGGAGTATATTTATTCCCTAGTGCGGGGAGGCTGACCCGAGGTTCAATTTCAGCGGCTCCTCCGGGAGTGAGCGCTACACGTGGGGGCTCGTTTCCGGGATTCAGTCTCTGGAAAAACCGCATTTAAAGGGTTAAATATGGATCCAGAAGAAGCAGCAGAGTGGTGTAAAGTACAAAATGGCCAGTTAGGGTTGAGTGTAGTAATGGACATTCCTGCAGGCATCTGGGCAGAAGAACAGATCCGCCAGGCCGTGGCCGCGCTGACGCCAGATCATCGGGGGTTAATCCTGGACATTAAAGAGACCCAGATACCTCTCACACGTATGTTCTTCTTGAGCGGAGAAAGGGTGTTCCAGTGTGTTTTCAGGGCGCGAGTGTGAAGCTGACCGACGATGTGGAAGTTCGACTGGTCCAGCCAAGTACGCCACGTGGTGATCACGCGAATGTTCCCAATGTTACCCCAACTACAGGGTTCCCTCCTGCTACATTTTTCACCACTATGGGGAAACTGGTGGAAACACTAGCCAAAAACTCTGCTGCTTCTCCAAATTACGGATATCGCAAGTTGGGGTTCTGTTCGGGTAAGGTTCCTGTGCCAGCTGGAGAAGAGGACTTTGACACTTGGATAGACCAGGCAGTGCAAGCTGTGGAAGAATGGGAAGTTGCGGACACCGTGAAGAGACAAAGGTTGATCGAGAGCTTAAGAGGTCCTGCTTCAGATGTCGTCCGAAATCTGAAAAGAGACAAGCCAGGCTGCACTGCTGCTGAGTATCTAGAAGCTTTACAGGAAATTTTTGGAGGAGTGGAGGATTGTGCAGAGCTTATCCACAGGTTCTCTCACACCTATCAAAAGGAAGGAGAAGAATTGTCCACCTATGTCTGGCGATTGGATAAAATCCTCCATCAGGTTATTCTAAAAAGAGGCATGGAGCCGAGTTGTGCAAGCAAAGCTCTGATGGATCAAATTTTCAAAGGTGCACTCCCACTGGATCCCATAATGTTGAAATTTCAGACTAGATACCAGAGCAAGAGACTGACCTATTCCAAACTGGTCAAAGCTATCCGAGAAGAAGAGGCTTTAATTGAGGCTAAAAAGATTGCTAATGCTTCACATGCAGTTTTCACCGCAGAAGTAGAAACTCTTGGTGTAGCGGACATACAGACTGAAGTGATGGCTTTGAAAACTCTGATGTTGAAAATGATAGAGTTGATGATGTTGCTGTCTTCTAGGATTGCCGTACCTGAGGAGGGAGAGGCAGTGCAGAGTATTCCTGCTGGAGAACCCTCTGGGTCGTTGATCTGCTACGACTGTGGGGGGGTTGGCCACTATCGACGTGACTGCCCCAGCCCACCCAAGCCGCGAAGAGGACAGACATTTCTAGCAGATATACGAATGACAAGAGCGGCTGTGGTTCCTAATAAGGGGTTTTCAAATGAGGCGCAAGAAGAAAATGTGCCCACACGCTCGAGGAAAAGATGTTTCGGCTGCAGGGAAAAGGGTCATTTCAGGGCTCAGTGCCCAAAAATGAGGCCCATAAAGAGATCGGTCGAAGAACTCCTGAAGGCCTTGAAGGAGCAGTCGCCTGTCTTGCAAGGGGAGAATCTTAGAGGACCCCGGTTGAATGAGCAAACTGGGTCCCCACCTTGTACTACAGTGGAGAAGTTCCCTGACAAGTTGATCGGTCCTTCGTCCATCATCCCGGTCCAAGTGGAAGGGGTCTACACAAAGGCTCTTCTAGATTCGGGTGCTCAAGTAACTCTGATTTACCGAGATTTCTATCAGAAACATTTGAAGCATATACCCTTGAAGAAGTTGAAGGATCTTGAAATCTGGGGTATGGGGACTGAGAGGTTTCCCTATGATGGATATCTACAGGTGAAGCTGGAATTCAGTTCAGCGACCGTTGGACAACCAGCAGTATGTGACACGTTGGCCATTGTGTGTCCCTGTCCCTCGGGAACTAATCGAGGTTCTAGGATAGTGGGGACGAACACTGACTTAGTGAGATGTTTTCTAACCCCGCTGAGGAAGGAAGAGAGTCTTGCTCCCAAGAAGGCACACTCGATGTCAAGGCCGGTATGTCAACGGATGGTCAAAGAACAGAGAGCCCCTGCATAAGTGAGGCGGCTGAGGAAAGTGGAAGGAACAGAGAAGGTTATGCAGTCCAGAGAAGTCCCCGAAATAATCTCTGGAAGAGTTCTGAAACGGACAAGTGAGAGAGTTTCCATCAGCGTATGTAATGTGACTGACTCTTCAGTAAATTTGAAGGCACGTATGTCAATCGGGCAAGTGGCTTCTGTTAAGCGCCTCTCCACTACCGATCTAGGGGGGGGAAGTGAATAAAGTGATTCAAGCTGAACGGTTCTACCCTAAAGATGCTCCTATCTCGTTCAAGCGGAAGAAGCGGGTTCAGTCTCCAATACTCAAGTCGAAAAATTCGTTCTCCAGGTATGAGTTTGACGTGGGATGCGCTAAGAGCACTAAACACTGCATTCGTCTCCAGGATGATAAGCCTTCTCGAGAAAGGTCAAGGCGAGCTTCATCGAGAGATCTAATTGAACTGAAAAGAACCCAAGGAGTGGTTGGAACAGAGGAAGCTGTAACAACTGGGCGGAGGTTTCCAGAAGTGTCAGCTCTACTTGCCGAGGTGTCTAAGGGTTTGGGGGAGACTGAGGAAAATTGCTGCCTGTTGTCAACCCTGAATATATAGGCTAAAGTTAGAAATGTTATGTTGAAATGTAATGCAACTGTTGTTATGTTATGTTGTGTTATGGATGACCGACACATGTACCCGTTACACGCCCTTGGGAGGACCCAAGAGTTTAGGGGGGGAGAGTGTAGCGCTGTGTTTAAAAAGACTGTTCTGCTGCATTTACTTGCAATGGCCACCAGAGGGAGACAGCGACCATGCTAAGATTATGCTGGACAAACACAGGAAACATTGGGACTACATTTCCTGGCATGCTTTGGGGGCAGACACAGGAAGTGGGTGGGACACAGACACTTACATCCTGAGCCTCGTGGAGAGAGCTGGCAGAGTGTGCTGGGAGCTGAAAGGAGAAGGAAGCAGGCAGAGCTGTTATGGATCGTGACCAGGCCAGAGCGCAGGGGCTACCTCGCTGGTGCTGGGGGATCGGGACAGTGACCCTGCAGAGATCTGTCTATACCAAGCTGTGAGGTCTGAGGACAAGAAGCTGGTTCCAGCTGGAAGACCCTGAGTTAGGAGCACCGCAGATCGATCGGACAGGGAGAGCAGGCGGTGAGCTGGACATCTTGCAGCAGCTACAGAAAGGCAAGACAGCGGATCCGGTAGCCCAGAGAATCCCAGCCAAGATCGAGCGGAGAGACGTCCTGGGTCGAGCGGAGCACCAAGTATCTGGCGGATGGGTGAGAGGCCTTCCAGGCCATTGTGAAAATAGAAAAGCACGCTGCTTTTTGTTTCAAAAACCCACAGGGCCCCAACTTGACTAGTCGAAGATACCTCATAAGCAATTCACTGGCCAGTTGAATATTGTACCCGGGTACCATAACACACACACACACTTACATTCTGGGACATAACCTGTGCGGGACTCACTCCCCAACCTCAAGAAAGGGGGTTAAAGATATATTTTTCCTTTTCTTTTCCGCTGCGCGTTTCTCGAATTACGAAGCCTTGTATTTCTTTTCCGCTGCGCGTTTCCCGCATTACGAAGTACTGTAAATATATATGCGAGCACCGTGTTATTCATTATATGCCATTTATTCTAGTAAACTATATAATTTATAAAATCCACAACGGTGCTGGAGTATATTTATTCCCTAGTGCGGGGAGACTGGCCCGAGGTTCAATTTCAGCGGCTCCTCCGGGAGTGAGCGCTACAAATGCATTGCCCATGGTTTTAAACTCGGTGGATCCGCGTCATCACGCCTGGCTCCGCCCCCGGCGTCTCACGTGATCGCCCGGCCTCTCCTCTTCACTCGGTGCCCGGCCAGCGAATAGCGAGGACAATGCTGCCGGGCGCCGGGTGACCACAGCGCGGCACGTATCATTGTTTGTGTGCCGGAATCTCTGTGCTGGTTCAGGGGTGAGCGGATACTTGAGGAGTGCTGCCCTCAAGTGCAGGCATGGACCAGGGACCTGACACATCTAATATGGTCATACATGGGACAATTTTACTTTTTTTTTTAGATCTCATATGTTTCTTGTCTCAATTTCGGATGACAGTGAGTGTTCTGACTCAAACTTTCACAAGTACGACATGTAGGAGGCAGTAGAGAGGAACTTCAAGTACAAGAGGTAGATTGGGGCTTGTCAATAGTCAAAGTTAGACAGTAGAGCTATATGTTGAACCATTGGTCACAGAACAAGTCCAGTGCTAAAGAGTTAAAACTAGAGCCACAGAGTCTCTAATTTTAAATTTTTCATATGAGGGGTTTGTAGAAGTATTATGGTCTATCTCATTTTAGACTGTTGTTTAAATCAGTGTTTCTCAACTCCAGTCCTCAGGACCCACAAACAGGCCATGTTTGTCAGATATCTGAAGCACAGCACAGGTGATTTGATTTGCTGCACAGCGATTTCAGTATTCAGTCTGCATCTCCCAAGGTGATCCTTAAAATCTGGCCTGTTAGTGGGTCCTGAGGACATGTTTGGGAAACATTGGTTTAAATGCCGAAATATATTTGATGGTTTCAATACCTAAAATCTTTGTGGCTATTAGACAGGAAATATTTTAAATGTGTTTGAAAAGTAGTTGTAAAAGTATTAATTATCAAACTGTTCATTCACAATAAAATTTAGTACAATTAAAACAGGAAAACGTGGAATCTAGCCCTTTTGAGTTCTACCTATATTTTAGGGAATTTTAACCTTATTGATAAAGCATAACTTAAAAGCTACACTGGACTCAAGGTAAAGTTTCCTTAATTAAATGAAAATAGCAGGTTGTCATAAACTGGTATGCTCTTATACCTTTTATATACAAAAAATTGTAAATCAGTATTTTAAGCAATTTAATGAGTATAAATAAAATAATAAAAGTGTATTAGTAATTAATGTCCCATTGGTGCCCACCCCAAAAAAATGGGATGAGCATGTCAGTGATCATAGCATGTACATAAAAGCAAAGTAAAATGTGAATTATTTGTGAGAATAAAGAGTGATTCAGCATAATAGAATTTACAGGGTCATTCACCAACTACTGTCGTTTTTTCAATGTTGCAACAATACAATGATAAACATTTCTGAAAAGTAGGGATGTGCGTTTCGGGTTTCGGAATTTCGGAATTTTCACGAAATTTCCCGATTCGTGTCTTCGGATTCGGCCGAATTTCCGAATCGGATCGGACCCGAAAACCGACAGATCCGAAAAGTTTTCCGAGCCGAAACGAAAAATTTTCGGATTATTTCGAATGGACTTGAAATGTGTCAAATCGAAATTTATTTTTGCTCTATTCATGATTTCGGTTCCATTCGTGATTTCGGTTCCATTTCGGTAATTCTCGACATCGTATATTTAACTATTATCGGTTATATCGCTGATTCTGTAAATTTTGTATTTGTAAATGCGTATCACTTGTTTCTTGTGGCATTCGGGTCAGTTTACGTTTTTTAAATCGTTTTGTTCATTTTTTTTGTTCCTTGGCTTTCATACCACTTTAATATGATTAAATAAAGTTGTGCAATGTATATTCATAAGAAAAAAAGGATCTTTATTTAATAAAAAAAAAACACGATAGAATCGCCAGAATTATCGTATCGACGGAATGAATTATCGGATCCGAAAAACAAACCAAAAATTTATTATAAAAAAAGATATAAAGTATAAAAAAAGTAAACCATAGTAGTTTACGTCAAAACGAATAGAGTTAGACACTTTGAAACGAGGAGAACAGACGTTCCGAAAAAACAAAAATTTCCGAAATCACGAAAAGTCGATACAAAAAACGAGCAAAGTGACCCGAAAACATGAAAAATGGTCGATATTCGGAAAAAAAAATGTACACGAAAAACGAGCCGACCCGAACCGAATCGAAACAGAAATCGGTCAAAACGAGCCGAATCGAAAATTTTAAACATCTGAACAAATCGAACCGATTCTACCGAAAAAAAAATCGGTGCACAAGCCTATTGAAAAGTGGGAATTCAAACAGTGGCAGGAGAAAATGCATTATAATCACAATTGCGATATTTGCAATAACTGTAAATTAGGGTGTTTGGTGATGAAAACTTGTTCGTTTTTCAATCATATCTTATATGCTTACCACATCTTGACTGCTGAGAACTTCAAGAATGCTGTTCAGCAAATCCACACAATACTTCTTCTCCTTTATTTGATCCTTTATTTGAGATATTTCTGGTCTTCCATAATCTAACCATCCTTTCAGTTCCTTGGTTATCATAGGAAGCAAAATGTCACGGCACTCTGCAAACAAAATTGAAATCAATGTATAATGAAATTTAAACATTTAAATTGCATAAGTAAAGTCCAGAAAGAAAAAACATTACAGGCCCTATCACGTGGTGTGAGCTAAAACGCCATTACTAAAGAAAAAATGTAGTGCCAGTCGCTAAAACTTAGTGCCTGACGACCTACTAACAGATCACCTTGTCCGCGCACAAGGTCATTTAGCGCACGCTAGGGAAACGCTAAGACCCGGGCTGAGACCAGCACTAATGCGTTTGTGTACAGGATAGAGCCTTGTATAAGTATGAACACATCCAACGAATAGCCTTCACTCTAGGATCGGGGGAATTATAAATGCGAAAATGTTTTAATTTTCTGTAAGCACAATAAATTGGTCATAATTTTAAATGTTCATATGGTCCTTCCTTCACCATTATTGCATTACTTTCCTTTAACATGATATCGGAGACATGTGGAAGTAACAACCAATGAAATGAAGACGGAATGAACAGCATTGGCTTTCTATATGTTTTATCAATCAGACGCTTGTGAGTGTGAAATTGGCTAACCTTACATACTTGGTGTTAGGGGTTTTACTCTATGTTCTGCACATTCTTACGAATAGCCCTCACACCCTGCATTATTAAAATCCTACAAGGTGGTCATGTTTTGATATACACATATATTTATTAAGGCTGATGGGCATTGCATGATAAATGCCACCCAACAGTGTGTAGAATCATTATACTGCATTTAATAGAAGGCCAGGTGAGCGACAATAATTTCCCTGCTGCAGCATATAAATGATACATGTTTCAGGAGAAGACTATCCATGCATCCCTTTAAACATGGTCCAGTCACCCTAATAACCAACCATGAACAGCCCCCAACATAAAATGTTTAAAATTGGGCAATATATTATAATATATGTCAATAAAGGATACATATATATGATAATAGAGCCTACTGCAACAGCAGTGACATTGCTGACCTGTTCCATTGCTATGGTGTATGGGGCCAAAAGAACACCTGCGCTGCATTACTTTAAATTGCCTGTTAAGTGCCTGTTGATTGCCTGTTAATTTTGGGTGAAGACCTGTTTTTTGTGTTTTTTTGGAATTAGCACCAGGGCTGAGCAGTAGGTAAAATTTTGCAATTAGCGTCGCTCCAGAAATTAGCGCAGGCACCAAGTGATCTGTTAGTTACAAAAGCGCTAGATATCTCTAGTGCTCCCCATGTTAGGTATAGGACGTGGACAGGATGAATGTCTGCGAATCGCTAATAACGACACGCTAAGTGATTTTTCCTTTTTGTAGCGAGAGGCAAACGATCTGTTGGTCAAGCACTAGACTCATTTAACCATGCGCGAACACAAAAACATGCCAACACTATGGTTAGCTCACACCAGGTGATAGTAACCCATATGTCTAACATTTGAATACTGGATTTCGACAATTCCAGGGGGAAAAAAAAGAATTATATACAGATATGCATGGTAATAGAAATCCTTTGTAATTCTGACTTGTGCAGTTATTTTCAGTCATCGAATTTAACTTCAACCATTAAGATGCTGGGCTTTTATTACCCATCCCTGGAGTACAAAGAAAATAGTATATCTTTTACATCTACAAATGATATTTTTGAAAGCTAAACAATAATCATTATGTTGGCTACTACAGATTAAGGCTAATGTCAGACGAACGCAGTCAGAGCGCACTCTGCGTGCGTGCATAACGGACAGACGTACAAACAGGAGATACTGTAGACACCACGCGGTTCGGTTTTTTGGATGGACGTAGGAAAAAAAGGGAATTATGGGAAACAAAATTAATATGAAAAATGATAAAAATTTGAAAAGGATATGAAAACCCATTTTGTGCGTCAAGGTGCTGGACATCGCAAATGCGTTGCATCTGACATCTCCTCATCACTCACACAGAACGCTACGCGGACGTGGCGCACTCTACGCGTCCGTCTAGCGACTTTACATTCTTGCCTAACTTGCGTCCGTTTGCCACGTGCGTTGTGCGTTCACAGTTCGGTGCACACGTACTTCGTGTGTGGGTCTCTATTGCTCATGATTCTTTTTTTTTTTTTTTTTTTTTTTTAATAGTGCAAATTACTCTTTATTCAGAAAAAAAAATCAAGTCAAGAATATATGCAAATATAGATTATTTTTTCCCAAAAGGCACATTAAAAAATATACATTTTGTTTTTAAAATATTATCCGTAAAGGTTCACAGGGTTTACTTTTCCACCCCAAAACTTTATTTAACCTGAAAGAAATACTTCAAAGTATCGATCGTACAGTACAAAGTATTAAAAAGCACAAACATAACCAAAAACACACAAAAGCAAAAACCCCAAGAATATATCATTCTAGAAGAGGGGGGAAAAACCAAACCTTTAAAAAAAAACAAGCTTTTCTGGGACACACTCGGGGGTTTTTGCTCCGGTTTGGACAAAGCCGTTTTCTTGGTCACCAGAGATTGTTTGGTTCCGGCTTTAGGTCTCAGACAAAAACTACAAACTGGTCTCTTGTCCCTAGTGGTCAATGATCTATGGAATGTAGTTTGTTAAAAGGTTTACGGCTTTCTATATGAAAAACAATCCTGGATTATAGATTATTTAGCCCAGAAAGTGATACGTGGTCCTCAAACATTTTCTGAAGACCAACAAGTCCAGATCGTAGGATTTTTCTCAATGGAAGATAAGCGGTAAAGCCCAACTGGGACAGCATTCGTCGTCTGAGGAACAAAACTGGGGAAATCCCAAATAAGTGTTGGGAAAAGCATGAACAATCCCTAGCTCGACCCATGGAGAAGCACCTCCACCCAACGTTAGACGTGTGCATAGGGTTAAAACTTAACTTTTAATAGCATAAATAATAAAACCAACAAGACATAAAAACCAGTAACCGAGTCGAGATGGCCATCTGGTGGTGGATTATCAATATAGTCCGTCTTCTAAGAGTAGGGCCACCATCTATGTACTCGATCTTGGCCCCAAAGATCCTAGGCTGCAGGCGGACTTTGTGAGGTGCAATCTGAGAGAAACCAGTAACATAAACCCATTGGGCCCTATTCCAAGGTTGGTGTAAACGAAACCAGAGCTGTTGTAAACCCAAAACCTCCATAGACTATAATGGCTCTGGTAAGTTTACAACAGCTCTGGTTAAGTCAGCGCCAGCCTTGTAAGCGAGGCTTACATCTGTGTAACGAATCTGCAAACCGTAAAAGGGTCCCAGAACCCAAAACTTCTAGTGCCAATGGATGAACTTGAAGGTTACATCCACTGTGGCGTGACTGGACCGAAAGACCACGTGACTGCCAATTGGTTAATCACAAAAAGAAACAGAAATGGAGTTTCTCTTCCATTAGCTGGAATCCGTAAAGGCAATACTGGCCATATCTACGGCAGGCAGGCTGGACATGGCATGGCTAGTAGCTCCAGTTGGGATATCCTACTGGAAATTGTAACGCATCCAATAAATGTAATTGCTTTAGTACCAGCACTGACCAACCTTGGCTCCCTATGGGACTTGGTCAACTACGCCAACTTTGGCATTAACCCACCCTCACGTTTCGTTAAGGAATAGGAGAAGAAGCAATATCAAACAGCTGGGTTGACGACAGCTTAAGCCGCCGCTGGACTGCATTGACCCATAATGTAACCGTAACAAGAGTGTTTCACAAGTATCAAAGAAACGTAACTTTCCCTGACCGCAAGTCGCCATTTGGCAGACAACGAGAAAAAAACAAGTCCTACAACCACGCAAAAATAAGAAAATGATATGAGGGTACGCTGCAATTTTTTTTAATGCAAACAGGTCACTCGTAACCTTACGGCGAATGATCACGTGATCTGCGAAGAGGCGATCTTTGACCAAAAACACTTGTAACGAGTATATTGCTCATGATTCTATGCTACGACGGATGTTAAACTGTGCGGCAACACGGACGTGATCACTGCGCTCGTCTGGCACGGGCCTTAGAGGTAGACACACTTTAGTTGTTTTGGATTTTTTCCACACAGTTCACCCATCATTCCTCAAGCATCAAGATGTATTCATACAGCACCAACATAATCTGCAGCTCTGTACTATGTGAAGATTTTAAGCAGGGCCCTGTTACCCTTCCATACCAATATTCTGTTTTGCCTTCTGTCTTTATGTTGTGACTTAATTTATTGGAATCTCTGTACTTCACTGAAAAATATATTGGCACAATACAAATATTCATATTATTAATAATAATATGATGACAAATACCAGCACGAATTAAAAAAATACACAATGCATGATAAAAATGTATAAATTACTTTACCCAGTCTAATCAAGCGATGGGTTGAATAACGTGTTTTGAGACTTACATCTACGTGGAATTTACAGAGATCTGTTTTATAGCAAATAGTTATATAATGTTAACCCCCCCCCCCCAAAGTAGCATTAGGCGATCCTGGAAGTACCATATATTATCATATGGTGAGAGACGGAGGGATAAGATAATGTACATATTTTTATTGTGTGTTCTGGCAGGTTGATGAATCGCTCAAGCTACTCCAAGCATTCTCAAACGGATATATTCATACATTAAATAATCACGAATAAATAGCACTATGAGATTAAACAATGCATAATATCATGCCATCTGTTTCAGGAAGTGTTTCCATTGTTACCATGTAAAATTAATCTATCATAAGTAACAAGTTACTATACAAAATTAAATATCTTATCTGTCTCTATTATGGTTGCTTATACATAGGCTTAAGATTTGTAAACCTGTACTATCTTCACAAAAAGGTGTAAATACATTATATTTATTCTAGAGTAATTGTGCTTAAATATCTTATATAAACTTTCTTATGTCTTTTTTTTGCCTTTCTATAAATTAATTCTTATGGCCTAGGCAGAAAACGGTTACTTAAAAAAATAAATAATATATATATATATATATGTTACGGTTAAAGTCCGAAGTGCGGTTAATTTTAGGATTACCCGGGTATTCCTGACACTCCACAGGCGTCAATAGAAAAACTCTGAAGTGAAATTAAATTTGGGACTTTATCCAGGTAATCTGCGAAGTATCCAGAGGCCTCTGGGTACTCCAGTTTTTTGCTGTGTTTTACCCGGTAAAACGCACATTACCCTAGTGTTGCTGTATAAAGTGCGATGTTCAATGAAACATTGGAATTTATCCGGGTAATCTGCAAAGTATCCAAATGCCTCTGGGTACTCCGCTTAACTATGGTTTTCAGCAGGTTACAGTTGACTGAATTCCGAGGATAACCCGGGTAAAGCTGCAAACTGTTATCTGACCGATAACAAAATTGTGTTTTTTATCCAAATTGGATTCACAGTCACATTGACACATCCTCGGTACCTGCAGGCCTTCTGGGGGGGACTGGGCACCCGACAGCATCGCTGGCTGGCCGGGTGCCAGAATTTCAGCCGTTTGTGCGCCTGGAGGGGCGGGGCTCGGCATGATGACGCAGAGCCGCCGGCCTTATATGCAGGCGCACGAGTCGCCTCATCGTGGGGTTAGTTCCCACATCGCCTGATGTATTCTTATTTCGATTCTTTGCTCTGTTACTGAACCGGATTGTATGAGGACCCTGATTGTTGCTGACTCGGACTGCCTTCCTGACTATTCTCTTTCTGACCAAGTCTGTATGTTTGTTATGCCCAGAGCAGACTCAGAGTGCATGCTGGTCTTACCCCATGCTGACTCAGAGTGTATATCGATCCTGCATAACGCTGACTCAGAGTGTATATCAATCTTGCTCTTCCAGACTGTTACCCAAAGGCATTTGATTAGTCCTAAGATTACCCAGGTAAAGTTCGAATTTTTCATTTTTTTGCAGCTTTACCCAACGGTTTTGGGTAATGTCAGGATTACCCGGGTAATTTTAAGATTAACCACACTTCGGGCTTTAACCGTAACATATGTACATATCTGGGATGTGTAAATGACTCACAGAAGTGAATACACCCCTCACATTTTTGTAAATATTTTATTATATCTTTTTATGTGACAACACTGAAGAAATTACACTTTTTTTTTTTTTTTGAGAAAGGATTTTACCAGGAAGGATACATTGAGATTTCTCTCATTTTCAAGTATAAAGTAGTGAGTGTACAGCTTGTATAACGGTGTAAATTTCCTGTCCCCTCAAAATAACTCAACATGCAGCCATTAAAATCTAAACCGCTGGCAACAAAAGTGAGTACACCCCTAAGTGAAAATGTCCAAATTGGGTCCAATTAGCCATTTTCCCTCCCCGGTGTCATGTGACTCGTTAGTGTTACAAGGTCTCATGTATGAATAGGGAGCAGGTGTGTTAAATTTGGTTTTATTGCGCTCACTCTCATACTGGTTACTGGATGTTCAACATGGCGTCTCATGGCAGAGAACTCTCTGAGGATCTGAAAAAAAGAATTGTTGCTCTACATAAAAGACGTGGGGAGGAAAAAAGAGGTTTGTGAGGGTCTTGAGAACGAGCAACAGTACTAGTGGCCTGCTCTACAGTGGGTGCCCGCTCAGGTCTCACAAGATTTTAGCTTGCTTGTGCCATTACAGGGACGAATGCTCCATATGCAAATCAGCCTACTCTCACCCAGAAAGGGTGGCCAGTACTGATTGCCAAGAATGTCATCCCTGCATGAGAGGTGCAGCAACCCCCGACTATTGTTTCGGCCTTGTAAGGCCTCATCAGGAGGGTATAGCTGACACCCCTCTAGGCAGGGGCGGACTGACAACTAATGGGGCCCCCGGGCAATAGGAGGCCCCCTTGTTCTGCACCCACATGAGGTCACACCCATAAAAACCCCACCCCCTACAACGCAACACCCACATGTACATTATTGTGCTGAAGAATTCATTTATGAACTCCTAAAAATAATCTTTTTGAAAATCCACTTGGACCCAGCAGTGAATTGTGCCCCCCCCCCTCCATACTTACAGATGGCCACCGCACTGCTACAGCAACCATCACCCACTCATTGCAGCTAACGCTACACCCCGGCACAGAAAGTCCCTGTGGAAAATGTGGGAAACTGACGATCACTTTAACAGATACTGTACAATCCTGACACACTGCACATTACAGAGCTCCACAGCAATAAAACTCCCAGTAATGTGCAAAGTGCCTGAGCGTATTACAGAGCTGCACAGCAAAAAACCTCAGAGTAATGTGCAGTGTGTATGAGTGTATCACAGAGCTCCACAGCAATAAAACCCACAGTAATGTGCAGCTCACACATGGATATATATTGCCCCCAGCAGCTCACACATGGATATATATTGCTCCCAGCAGCTCAAACATGGATATATATTGCCCCCAGTAGTTCAAACATGGATATATATTGCCCCAGTAGCTCACACATTGATATTTATTACCCCCAGTAGCTCACACATTGATATATATTGCCCCCAGTAGCTCACACATTGATATATATTGCCCCCAGTAGCTCACACATTGATATATATTGCCCTGAGTAAATCACACATTGATATATATTGCCCCAGCTCACATATGGATGTATAGTGCGCCAGCTCGCTCATGGATGTATATTGCCCCTGCTCACACATGGATGTATAGTGCCCAGCTCACACATGGATGTATAGTGCCCAGTTCACACATGGATGTATATTGCCCAGCTCATACATGGATGTATAATGCCCAGCTCACACATGGATGTATAGTGCCCAGCTCACACATGGATATATACTGACCCCAGCAGCTCAGTTTTGTAAGGGACGTCCCTACTTGACCACGGCGGCGCACAAACAAACCGGCTCATCGGCGGTGCTCCAGCGTGCCTTCCTGAGCCCCACGTGCTCCTGCATTGACGCCACCCCCCACGTGATGCGCTCGCTTCATGTGAGGGGGCGGCATCAATGCAGGGTGCATGTGGGGCCCAGGAAGGCACGCTGGAGTGCCGCCGATGAGGCGGTTTGTTAGTGCGCTGCCGTGGTCCCTTACAAAACCGGGCCCCCACTGACCCGCGGGCAGCGTCTGAGTGCCAGATGGGTCAGTCCACCCCTGCCTCTAGGCACATCAAACAAGGGGTTCACGTCTGGATTACCCTGTAAACTAATAGTGAGGAAAAAAGAGGTTTGTGAGACCTGAGCGGGCCCCACCATAGAACAGGCCATTAGTGCCATTGTGCGTTCTCAGGACCCTCACAAACCCCTTTTTGCTCACTTTAAGTATACAGGGTAATCCAGACGTGGACTCCTTGCTTGAGGTGCCTAGAGAGGTGTCAGCTATACCTTCCTGACGAGGTCTAACAAGGCCAACACGACCATCGGGGGTTGCTGCATCTCTCGTGCAGGGATGATATCCTTGGCATTTCAGTACTGGCCACCCTTTCTGGGTGATTGCAGTCTGATTTGCAAATGGAGCAGTTATCCCAGTAATGGCACAATCGAGCTAAAGCTTTGTGAGACCTGAGCGGGCCCCACCGTAGAACAGGCCACTAGTGCCATTGTTCGTTCTCAGGACCCTCACAAACCCCTTTTTGTTTACATAAAAGACGGCCTAGGCGATAAGAAGATCACCAAGACCTTAAACTGAATAACAGCACGGTGGCCAAGACCATACAGCGTTTTTTACAGGACAGGTCCCACTTAGAACAGGCCTCGTCGTGGTCGACCAAAAAAGTTGAGTGCACGTGCTCAGCATGCCAACCACATTCCAGTCTCCCTTGTATCATTGCTATATATACATATTCCTATGTTTCTTTGTTTATATCTGTTCCACCCTTCTTTGTATTACTCCAGCCATTATCACTTGCTTCCTTATTACATGTACTCAATAAACCCTCTTTATACTCCGATACTTGTGTAGCGCTGTTTAAAACTCTGTTGCTGCATTGCTCAGTTTTGGCCACCAGAGGGAGACAAGCGCAATGTAAACTATACTGGACAAAATGGGATTACGTTTTCCAGCATGCTTTGGGGCAGAGACAGGAAGTGGGTGGGGAAGGAGGAGAGGACATCCGCAGCCTCGTGGAAGGAGAGCCAGTGTGAGCCGAGGGGTGAACAGAGTAAGACGCACGTGAGACTGTGAGCGATTGTTACCAGGCCGGAGAGCAGGCGCTGTCTTGCCGACGCTGGGGATCGATACAGTGACTTGCCAGAGACCTAGTAATCCACCACTGAGAGGTTTGCACAGACACAGAGTTCCAGATTGGACCCCGAGTTAGGAGACCGCAATGATCCACTGGGAGTGCAGGCGATAGGCCGTAGATCCTGTTAAACAAGATGGACAAGCAGGAGAAGCGGATTCGGTGGCACAGAGTCCCAGTGTAATTCAGTGGAGTGGCATCCTTGATCGGGCAGCGGAACAGATTGTCTGGCGGATGGGTGAGAGGCCTTCCAGGCCACAGTCAGAGTTTAACGAAGCACACTGCAGTATTGCTTAAATCTACAGGGCCCCACCGTGACTAGTCGAAGATTTATTAAATCCATTCACTGGCCAGTCGAATATAGTACCCGGGTACCTGAGCTCACACACACACACTTTTTGGGACATAACCTGCACGGGACTTACACTCCAGAAACAAAGGGTTTAAACTTTTCTTTTACCGCTGCACGTTTCTCGCATTACGAAATCCTGTTTTCTATATACCGTGCTTACATTATATATGCCGCTTTATTGAGACCAGTAAAGTATATAATTTATAAAATCCACAACAGTGCTGGTGTATATTTATTCCCCAGTGCGGAGAGACTAACCCGAGGTTAAATTCAGCGGCTCCTCTGGGAGTGAGCGCTACAAGTGGGGGCTCGTTTCCGGGATACAGTCTCTAGAAAAACCACATTTAAAGGTTTAAATATGGATCCAGACACTGCTGCCAAATGGTGTGAGGAGCAAAGTAGTCAGATAGAGTTATGCATAGTCATGGATATTCCTGCAGACACTTGGGCCGAAGATCAGATTCGCCAGGCCATGGCCGCGCTGACACCAGATCATCGGGGGTTAATCCGGGACATTAAAGCGAACCCAGATACCTCTCACACGTATGTTCTTTTTGAGTGGAGAAAGGGTGTTCCAGTGTGTTTTCAGGGCGCGAGCGTGAAGCTGACCGATGAGGTGGAAGTTCAACTGATTCAGCCAAGTGCGCCACGTGGTGATCTCGCGAGTGTTCCCGCGCCCAGTCCGCTGGCCATGATCGGGCCTGAATTTATAGTGGCTATTGGAGATTTGCTGGCTAAATGTCAAAGAACAAGCCCTCCACACACTAACTTTGGTTATCGACGGTTGAGAAATTTTACAGGAAACGTACCAGCTCCGGCGGGAGAAGAAACCTTCGAAGAATGGGTAGAACAGGCAATGCAGGCTCTGGATGAGTGGGACGTCCCTGAAGCGCAGAAGAAGCAAAGAATTACTGAGAGCTTAAAGGGACCTGCGTCAGAGGCTGTCAGAAACCTAAAATTGAGTAAACAAGACTGCACTGCTTTAGATTACCGTAAACGTATTACAGGAAGTCTTTGGGCGAACAGAACAGGCTGCTGAGCTCATGTACCAGTATGAACATACCTACCAGCGAAAAGGTGAGAAAATGACTGAATATATGAGGCGCCTAGATAAGATTCTGCACCAGATACTTCTTAAGAAAGGGGCCGAACCAGCCACAATAGATAAAATCCGAATGCAGCAGATATTGAGGGGCGCTCAACCTCTAGATCCTGTAATGCTACAGCTGAGAACCAGAGAAGGTAACCAAGAGTTGAAATACCTGGAACTGATTCGAGCTGTGAGAGAGGAAGAGGCTCTGCTGGAAGAAAAGTCCTTAAGGAGAGGAGAAAGAGCTTATGCACAACCAGTAAGGCATAACGAATACCTGTAACCTGAAGATGATTCGTTGGACGCCTATGGATCTGAAGTTGACGGACAAGAGCATCTGTTAGTTCCTATATCCACAGAGAGTACTGCCAAAGAACCAACCCTCCCTGCATATAGTGAGTTACACAAAACCGTTAAGAAGGTACAAGAAGCTCAAGCTGAGCTGAAACAAGCACACACTGATCTGTGCCGAGTACTTTTGAAGGTGGCAGAGACACAGACTGATATGCAGAAGTTCCTTACTGATATGCGGACAACTGGAGTTGCTGTGGTGTCTGGCCATGGTCCTTCAACCGAGTCACCACATGCAAGTGCGTCTCCGTCTTCAAAGAAGAGATGTTTTAGTTGTGGGGAAATGGGTAATTTCTGAGCACAATGCAAAAGCCAAAAGTCTGAAGGAAATAGGGTAGAAGAGTTCCTAAAAGCCTTGGAAGGGCTGCTATCTACCTCACAGGCGGGAAACGCCAGAGGGCCCAAGTGAAGGAGCAAACTAGGTGCCCAATGGTCGAAAACCGCTCCAAAATCAAGGCAGAACTGAAAGGCCGAGAGGGCCCAGAGTTTTGCCAACTGCTGAGCCTACCAGGACTGAAAGAGTTACTCCCTTAGCATCCGGTCCTACGTCATGGGGAAGCAATGCACATCCAAAACCTACACGGGTCAAGAAGAAGGCCAGGGTACAGTAAACGGGGTCTAAATTTCCTGCTGCTACAACAAAGTTTCCTGACCAGCTGATAGGTCCTTCTCCCATCGTTCCAATCCAAGTAGAGGGAGTCTACACCAAAGCTCTGTTGGACTCAGGGGCTCAAGTGACATTGATCTACCGAGACTTCTGTGAGAAGCACTTGAAGTACATACCTCTACAGAAATTAAAGGACCTTGAAATCTGGGGTATCGGAACTGAGAAACTTCCCTATGACGGATATCTACAGGTGAAGTTAGAGATCGGATCCGAAGTCATTGGACAGTCTTGGGGTTGTGATGCATTGGCCATTGTATGTCCTCGGCCTTCAGGGGCCAACAGAAGTTCGATGATAGTGGGGACGAATACTGATCTGGTGCGACGTCTCCTGACTCCTATAGTAATGGAAGAAGGTTCTACCAGGGGAGTACACCGATGTTGCGTCCAGTCTATCAGCGAATGGTCGACGAACAGAAGGCACCTGCCGAAGTGGGGCGCCTGTGGAGATTGGGAGAAACAGTGAAGGTTCTGCAATCAGGAGAAGTGGCGAGTTTCCGGGCTTCAGTCAAGTTGAACGGATCACAACCGGGTCTCTATGTGGTACTGTAAACTGATTTCAATCATGGGAGTGAAGCCGGAGTAGAAGTAATCCCATAAATAATCTCCACAAGAGCTTTGAAACGAACACGAGGAAGAGTCTCAGTTAGTGTATGTAATGTGTCTGATTCTCCAGTGATTCTGAAAGCACGAATGCCTATCGGGCAAGTAGCGTTCCGCTACGCCTCTCTCCCCTACCGATCTAGGAGGGGGAGTGAATAAAGAGATTCCAGCTGAAAGGTTCTATCTTAAGGAAGCTCCCATCTCACTTGAATGGAAGAAACGCCTTCAGTCCCAGATCCTAAAGTGGAGGGACTTGTTCTCGAAGGACGAGTTCGACATGGGAATAGCTAAGAGTACTGAGCATCGCATTCGACTACAGGAAGATAAGCCGTTTCGAGAAAGGTCAAGACGAGTTCCGCTGGGAGACTTGGATGATCTACGAGAACAGCTGAATGAACTGCAAAGAACTAAGGTGATTCAAGAGTCCAGGAGTCCTTATGCAACTCCAATAGTGATGGTCCGGAAGAAGAATGGCTCTATCCGTCTATGCATAGACTATCGCACGCTAAATCAGAGAACCATTCTGGATCAATATGCCACTCCTCGGATAGAAGATATCTTACAGTGTTTGTCTGGAGCAAAATAGTTTAGTGTACTAGACCTGCGAAGTGGGTATCACCAGATACCAATGTATCCTGAAGACAAAGAAAAGACTGCGTTCATCTGCCCACTGGGGTTCTTTGAGTTCAACAGAATGCCTCAAGGCCTTACGGGGGCTCCAGCCACGTTCCAACGGTTAATGGAGAAGACAGTCGGGGACATGAACCTGATCGAAGTGTTAGTGTATCTGGATGACATTATTGTGTTCGGGAAGACTTTGGAAGAACATGAGCAACGGTTGGAGAAGGTCTTGAAGCGGCTCCATGAAGAGGGGTTGAAACTGTCTCTAGAGAAGTGTCAATTCTGTTTACCTTCCGTTACATATCTGGGACATGTTGTTTCAGCAGAAGGCGTTTCGACGGATCCTCGAAAGTTGGAAGCCGTAGCTTCCTGGCCTAGACCTCGAAATGTTACTGAACTTAGATCTTTCTTGGGGTTCTGCTCCTATTACCGAAGATTCGTAGGAGGATTTGCCAAGATAGCTCAACCACTGAACAAGCTCCTACAGAAGGAAGACGCAGAAGAAGGCCACAAGGCCTCTGATCGAAATTCATCGGCTCCAGGGCCAAGGAAGGCTCGAGAATCCATCCAAGAAGAATGGACTAATCAATGCGAAGGTGCTTTCATGAAGCTGAAAGAGAGTCTAACTCGAGCTCCTGTCTTGGCTTATGCTGATCCTCATAAGCCGTACGAATTGCATGTGGATGCCAGCAGAGAAGGTCTAGGGGGAGTCCTATACCAGGAATATGGCAGATTGTTGAGGCCTGTAGCATATGTGAGCCGAAGTCTTACGCCTTCAGAAAAGAACTATCCTACCCACAAGTTGGAGTTCCTAGCCTTGAAATGGGTGATAGTAGACAAGCTGAAAGATTATCTGTACGGAGCCGAATTTGTGATAAAGACTGATAACAATCCTCTTACCTACGTCCTTACTACTGCGAAGCTGGATGCAACGGGACATCGGTGGTTGGCCACTCTGTCAGGGTTTCGGTTCAGCCTGAAGTATCGCCCTGGATTGAATAATTGAGATGCCGATGCTGTCTCAAGAAGACCCTACACTACAGAATGGACTCAGCTAACTCCAGATGGGGTGCAAGCTTTATGTCAAGGAGCAGAGCGCTGAGTCAAGGGAGGGATTGAAGCAGAAGCCATAGGAGTTATGGTTGCGGCTGTTCCAGAGTTCTATTGTAATCCTACGCAGCTGAGGGATGAAAGTTTGCCTACCTTCTCGAAACAGGACTTGAGAGTCGATCAGGCTAGAGACCCTTTGATTGCATTAACTGTGAAGGCCCTAACCGCGAACCAATGGGAAATTCTACTGACAAATTCCCCAGAAGGAGCCCGATTGGTATACAAAGAGTGGGAACGGTTGAAGATGTTGGATGGGGTGGTCTACCGAAGGGGCCCCTCAAACAATGCTGAAGAGACCCAACAATTGTTCCTTCCCACCAAACACAGAGAGGGTGTGCTGCGGTCATTACACGATGACCATGAACATTTGGGTGCAGAGAGAACTTTTAAGCTAGTGAGAGACAGATTTTATTGGCCCTGTATGAGATCTGAAGTTGAAAGTTACTGTCATTCGTGTTTGAGGTGCATCCAGAGGAAAACCCTACCAACCCGAACCACGTCAATGAGTCACCTGCAAAGTCAAGGACCCGTGGATTTGGTGTGCATTGATTTCCTGTGCTTAGAGCCGGATGCTAGTGGGCAGGGAAATATTCTAGTAGTGACTGATCATTTCACGCGTTATGCCCAAGCTTTTTCTACGAAAGACCAACGTTCTCCTACGGTGGCAAAGGTTTTAATGGAAACGTTTTTTGTTCACTATGGCCTACCAAGGAGAATACACTCGGATCAGGGCAGAGAATTTGAGAGCAGGCTTGTTGGGCAATTGCGGAACTACTAGGGATTCAGAAGACCCGAACTACACCATATCACCCTCAAGGTGATGCTCAACCAGAAAGGTTTAATCGCACGCTGCTCAATATGTTGGGGACATTGTCGAACAAAGAGAAGCAGAGCTGGAGTCGTCACATAGCTACGCTGGTGCATTCGTACAACAGTACGGAGAGTGATGCTACTGGATACTCACCGTACTGTCTTATGTTCGGAAGAGAAGCTCGACTGCTTGATTTGGCGTTTGCGCTATCTCTGGATCAGACGTCTGTAGCCTCTCATAGAAATTACGTGGATAGACTTCGGAAGAATTTGGCCTCTGCGTTTGAACAGGCCCGTTTGACTTCAGGAAACAGGGAACAGAGGAATAAGCAAAACTACGACTTGAGAGTTCGGATACAGGATCTACAACCCGGTGATAGGGTTTTGTTGAAGAACTTGGGTGCTTCAGCAAGGCATAAGTTGGCGGATAGATGGAGTTCTCAAGTCTACATTGTCTGCAAGCAACTACCGGGTTTGCCAGTTTACCAAATCCGACCGGATGGAAAGGCTGGGCCTCTTAAAAACTGGCACCGAAATCATCTGTTACCTGTGAGGGAGGCTGTAAGTTGGAGACAAACTTTCTCTACCGAACCCGCCTGCTCCACGCTCGGCTCCCATTACTCGGTCTCAGCAGACACGGGTTGTCGAAGAGAGTGAAGAGGATAGTGAGGAGGGAAGTTTTTGTCTGGACTGGGTGCGCTCACCAGAACCTGAAGAGGTCATTCCAGTTCCCGAACGGTGGGAAAGTAACCCGAGGGCTGAGGCTCCTGAATTTCAATTGGAAGTTTCCGAAACTTTAGAAGTTCCTGTAGTTCCTGAAGATGCGTCCTATGATTACAGTTCTATGCCTTCACTGGAAGGATCATACTCTGAAGAGATGTCTGTTCCAGGTGTGGACGAAATAATTGAACCCATACCTGTAGTACTTCCACCTGAAGAGGAGCTGATTGAGCCTGAATCAAAATGCTCTATCCAACCCCCCCAGAGACTTACCTATGACTCACCAGGACATAGCACTGAAGAGGCTGTCACCACAGTGCGAAGATTGCCCGAAGTGTCTGCTATGTTAGCTGAGCTAGTCAGGAGCATGAGTCAACTTGAGGATGTATATCTGACCCATTGTATGTTTGCTGATGAACCTGTATACATTGCCTAATGTTATGTAATTGTTATACCTCCTTGGAGAGACCCAAGAGTTATAGGAGGGGGAGAGTGTAGCGCTGTTTAAAACTCTGTTGCTGCATTGCTCAGTTTTGGCCACCAGTGGGAGACAAGAGCAATGTAAACTATACTGGACACAATGGGACTATGTTTTCCAGCATGCTTTGGGCCAGAGACAGGAAGTGGGTGGGGAAGGAGGAGAGGACATCCGCAGCCTCGTGGAACGAGAGCCAGTGTGAGCCGAGGGGTGAACAGAGTAAGACGCACGTGAGACTGTGAGCGATTGTTACCAGGCCAGAGAGCAGGCGCTGCCTTGCCGACGCTGGGGATCGATACAGTGACTTGCCAGAGACCTAGTAATCCACCGCTGAGAGGTTTGCACAGACACAGAGTTCCAGATTGGACCCCGAGTTAGGAGACCGCGATGATCCACTGGGAGTGCAGGCGGTAGACCGTAGATCCTGTTAAACAAGACGGACAAGCAGGAGAAGCGGATCCGGTGGCAGAGAGTCCCAGTGTAATTCAGCGGAGCGCCGTCCTTGATCGGGCAGCGGAACAGATTGTCTGGCGGATGGGTGAGAGGCCTTCCAGGCCACAGTCAGAGTTTAACGAAGCATGCTGCAGTATTGCTTAAATCTACAGGGCCCCAACGTGACTAGTCGAAGATTTATTAAATCCATTCACTGGCCAGTCGAATATAGTACCTGGGTACCTGAGCTCACACACTTTTTGGGACATAACCTGCACGGGACTTACACTCCAGAAACAAAGGGGTTAAACTTTTCTTTTACCGCTGCGCGTTTCTCGCATTACAAAATCCTGTTTTCTATATACCGTGCTTACATTATATATGCCGCTTTATTGAGACCAGTAAAGTATATAATTTAGAAAATCCACAACAGTGCTGGTGTATATTTATTCCCTAGTGCAGAGAGACTAACCCGAGGTTAAATTCAGCGGCTCCTCCGGGAGTGAGCGCTACACTTGGCTTTCCCTTTGGTATTATTGCAGGTTGGGCTGGAACCCTCTGTACAACTGACACAGGTTCCCCCTGCCACCACCCTCCTATTAGGAACATAGCTGTTAAAAAATAACAACATTTCTAGGATTATTTATTTCCCCTGCCACATGCTGAGGATTTTGGTGGGCCTTTTTATAGAAATAAAATGAAAAACGCAAAGCATTTTTTGTAACGTAAATTAAATATTTTAATTGCCAAAGCGCTTTCTCGTTTAGAGACGGGCGGCGCCAGGGCCAGCCCAAGACATTGTGCTGCCTGGGTCCAAGGGTGGAATGCTGCCCCCCCCAAAAAACCCACACCCACCAAAACATACCTACGTACCACAGAGCTGAAAGGCAATAAAGCTCACAGTAATGTGCTGTGTGTATGAGTGTATCAGAGTTCCACAGCAATAAAACTCATAGTAATGTGCGGGGTGTATGACTGTATCAAAGAATCCATAGTAATAACATTGACAGTTAAGATATGGCTGTGTGTGATATGGCTGTGTAATTAAAATTATTGTTAAATCTTTAGATGAATTGAAAATGTACAGTAGGATGTTAGAACTTTGTTTTATGTAATGTAAGTGACTGCATGTTATTCACTTTTTGTAGAGCGTGATAGGTCTAGGCAGACTTAAAGGAACACGCTAATGAAAAATAGTGTTTTTTTTCCTTAAATAATTGGACAGACGATGCTTACAGCCTCTGTCCAATTTTTATTTGTTTTTCTTATTTTAGATGATTTTACTCACCTTTTGTTCCTCGACGCGCGCTGCTCCTCCTCTTCAGCTCAGGGACTCCTGAACCCAGAAGTCACTGAGTCTTTTCTGCACAATTTACATTCGCTGCTCTACTTGCGTAGCATATAGAATGCAAATTGTGCCCCGCAACGGGACTTGTGAACTTCACATACGCAAGTCCCATAGCGCCTGCGCAGAATGATGGATCAGAGCTTCACAAATGCGCAGCTCCGGTCCATCCCGGCCTGTCTTGAGACCTATCGTTAATGCCAGAAAACCAGAAAATGAACTAATCCTCAAGAAGTACTGAACAATAAGCAACAAAATAGGAAAGCACACCAGATGGTAAAAAATATAAGTTTATTTAAACCCAATATAAAAAAGATGATTTACTACTGACAGCACTCAAACACAAACATATATTGTGGCATGTCACAGGCAAAAATGGATCTACAGAACAGTACTCGAACGGTATATATATATAACTCCACAAAAGGAAAATCGAGGCAAAACAAATATATAAACATATATCCACATATATCCAAACATGACTAAGTTTGGTGTAAAAAAAAAGCTAAAACAAAAAAATAAAAAAATATTCGTTTTTAAAAAAAAAAAAAAATTGTCTAGGGGGTTTAGTTAAATAGGACCTAGGCTGTCATCTAAAAATAATGGGCATAAAACGGTCAGAATGAGCTCAGCGCACATAGGTGAACTGGCTCAGCAGTGAAGGGGTTAAAAAGCAAAAACATGTAAAAATTGGGTATTTCTATTCTCGGGACAAAAATTGTGAAACTATTTAGCTGTGGTCTTTTTTGGCGGTTGTAGATTTTGGGGATTAAATTACGAAAAAGTGTTTTTACCATTTTTTTATCATATTTCATATTTTTATTATAGTAAATTATAGGATATGATGGAAATAATGGCATTTTTAGAAAGTCCATTTAATGGTGGGAAAAACGATGTATAATATGTGTGGGTTGCATAAACGAGTAAGAGGAAAATTTGACCTAAACACGAACAGCGCAGAAACGTAAAAACATCAGCGGTCACTTAAAGGATGGATTTGTGTAAAAGCGCCCGGTCACTAAGGGGTTAATAATAGAGTCCCCTACCACCACAACAATACCTTCGCTGCAGAGGGATTTAGATTGGGGGACTGGGCACTTAAATAGCAAATTAAATTTAATGTAGATAAAGTTATGTAGATAAGTTATGCACTTTGGAGTGAAGAACACACAAGCAATTTATACCCTAAATGGTACAGAGTTAGGGAAATCCAAGCAGGAGAAGGATTTGGGAATAATCATAGACTTCAAACTAAGTAACACTGCGCAATGTCAAACAGCAGCCGCCAAGGCCAGCAAGGTATTGGCATGCATTAAAAGGGGAGTTCACTCTCGGGATGAAAACATCATTTTGCATCATCACTTTGCCTCTGTATAAATCAATGGTAAGACCGCACCTTGAATATGCCGTGCAATTTTGGGCACCTGTCTTAAGAAAGGATATAATAGTGCTAGAAAAAGTGCAGAGACGAGCGACTAAATTAATAAGGGGAATGGAAGGTTTAAGTTATGAGGAAAGACTAACAAGCTTAAACCTGTTTAGTGTAAAGAAATGGCGCCTTTCCAATGATGTCCAACATGACCCTCTAGCTGCCACGGATCGGGAGATAAAGGGATCCAAAGGATCCCCCTATCTCCTTGGCAGCTATGGGGTTAACTGGCCCACTGATATCCTCACACATATGGTGGGGATGTCAGTGGGTGGGGGGGGATCCATGGGTATAAATATGGGTATGGATACTAGGTTCTCATCACGCTCTGGACGAAGCCACTCTCTGTTAGTGGCGAAACGCGCGTCAGCGTTTGCTACTGATGATGATACTCTGATTTTAGCAGTTATCAGGCACCTACATATTGTTGACTCTGGCGATATGACTAATATACTAATTGTTTAGCCATTGGGGCTATTTTGCAGCAATAATTTGACAAATTATGTGTGTTGATTTATGGCGTTACGGGTGACACGCTTGGTGTGTTGGCTGGTGATCTAACTAATCATATTATCCTTGTAGCCATTGGGGCCATTGTGCAACAAATATATGACCACCATCTATGTTGCTTTGTGTGACCTTGTTTAAGATCAGTTTAGACTACATTACCAGATTGAGGAAAACCTATGGTTATTTCACAACGCTATTTTTAGCGATGTTTCTCTCCATGGTATGAGCCAGCGACACACATGCCTACGGAATTGTTGAATACTATTGCCATTGCAATCCTTATTTAATATTTATGGTATGCTGACTAATGTGATCGGTCATCTGTAAGGGGCACATATGGTGGGTATTAGGGATGTGCAGCGATTTTTTTTTCGGTTCGATTCGATTCGATTTTTCGAATTTTTAAACTTTTCGATTCGGCTCGGTTCGACCGCTTTCTGTTTCGATTCGGTTCGGTTCGATTCATTTTTCGGGTACATTTATTTTTCGGAATATCGACCATTTTTCGTATTTTCGTGTCACTTTACTCGTTTTTGGTATCTACTTTTCGTGATTTCGGGAAATTTTCGTTTTTCGGAATTGTACATGGTTTTCGGCATTGTACATGGTTTTCGGAATATCGACCATTTTTCGTATTTCGTGTCACATTGCATTTCGGAAATTTCAAAGCTGTCTAACTCTATTCGTTTTGATGTAAACTACTATGGTTTACTTTTTTAATCCTACTTTATATATTTTTTTATAATAAACTTTTGGTTTGTTTTTCGGATCCGATAATTCATTCTGTCGATACGATAATTCTGGCGATTCTATCGTGTTTTTTAATTAACCCTTTCGCTGCTGAGGCTTTTCCCACCTCTGTGCTGAGGTCATTTTTTTTACCGGTTTTGCTCATCATGTTTAAACGCATTTTGAAGGCTTATTTTAGTATATGACCCAGACATATTATATATATCGTTCTTTCCGTCAGACTCGTCAGATTCATAATATGTCATTATTATATGTATACGTCATGACCTGTCTGTATATTATAACAAAAAATGCAATAAAATATGATTTTTCAATAATTTACAATGTGTAAAGTTTTTTTTTTCACATTTTAACATGCGAGCCATTGCGGTTATATTTTGTATGGGGTGCGCTTGTTAAAAAAATTAGAGATGGGGTCTCGTTACATTTTTTTTTGGGGAAAATTACACGATTTTTAACAAACGCACCGCATACAAAAATCGTTAGTGCAGCATCATTGTTCACATTATAATTGAAATGGGAACAATATTGCTGCATTAACAAACCAAAAAAAAGAAAAAAAACTTGTTTATTTTTTTTTTATACATTTTTTAAAATATTTTTTTAGTTTTAATTTTTTTACAAACGTTTTTCACATTCGTGTTTGGTATCGTTGAAACGGCCATGCTCTGGCCGATCCAACAATACCAAACTTTAACCCCTAGCTGCCACGGATCGGGAGATAGGGGGTTCCAATGAACTCCCTATCTCCACCGTTGGTGGCAACTAGGGGTTAACTCCAGGACTGGCGTCATCGTGCTATGCACGATGACGCCAGTCCTCAGGGGGAGTTCCCGGAAGCTTGGTCGACATCCGACATCCTCATGGATATGCCCCAGCTCCTCATGGATATTGCCCCAGCACCTCATGGACATGCCCCAGCTCCTCGTGGATATTGCCCCAGCACCTCATGGATATGCCCGTGCTCCTCGTGGACATGCCCCAGCTCCTCATGGATATTGCCCCAGCACCTCATGGATATGCCCCAGCTCCTCGTGGACATGCCCCAGCTCCTCGTGGACATGCCCCAGCTCCTCATGGATATTGCCCCAGCACCTCGTGGATATGCCCCAGCTCCTCGTGGACATGCCCCAGCTCCTCGTGGACATGCCCCAGCTCCTCGTGGACATGCCCCAGCTCCTCGTGGATATGCCCCAGCTCCTCGTGGATATGCCCCAGCACCTCGTGGATATGCCCCAGCTCCTCGTGGACATGCCCCAGCTCCTCGTGACATGCCCCAGCTCCTCGTGGACATGCCCCAGCTCCTCGTGGATATTGCCCCAGCACCTCTTGGATATGCCCCAGCTTCTCGTGGACATGCCCCAGCTCCTCGTGGATGTGCCCCAGCACCTCGTGGATAATGCCCCAGCTCCTCGTGGATATTGCCCCAGCACCTCCTGGATATGCCCCAGCTCCTCGTGGACATGCCCCAGCTCCTCGTGGATATGCCCTAGCTCCTCCTGGATATGCCCCAGCTCACACATGGATTTGCCCCAGCTCCTCATGGATATGCCCCAGCTCCTCATGGATTTGCCCCAGCACATGGAATGCCCCAGCACCTCATGATAATAGCCCCAGCTCACCTCCGCTGCCTTTTTCACTCCCTCAGAGCGTCCGGCGGTACGCAGCTTCCTGCAAAGATGTGACCATGTTGGCGGGCAGCGTCTTAGCGGGCAGCGGTGGGAGAGAGAGAGCTCATAGCTGGGAGGAGGTGTTGCGTGAAGCTGCAAACAGGGACAAATAAACTAGACCTGAGCCGCACTAAGGATCTTTGGGTTGTGTCGGAGAAGACTTCACGCAGTGCTGCCATCAATATTTTTTGATAAATTCTTGGTTATACAATGAATGTGACTGTGGACAAAAATCCGTGTTGTTGTGACATCGCATAAGCTTAACAAAACCAGGCCACGTCAGTAATCAAATCTCAAGGCAGTACAACAAGGTTGTGTTAGTGTGTGACATTGTTTGGCCAGGCAGGAAGTGTAGAATGTGCACAGTCACATTCATGGCCACAAATATGTTGACAAATTTATGACAAAGGGTCCATAGAAATGTCAATAAATTTATGTACATATAATTTTAACAGTGTGGAAACCAAGCAATACATAAATTACTTATTAACGTAAAGCAACGCACACAAACAGGAAAATATAGAAAAAATAGAAAATTTATTTACAACATGGGGAAGGGAAGGGAAGGGAACATGCCAAGGATGGCAAACTGCCCAACAGGGGCACAAACAACACAAACAAACATACAATGGCGGCCATCTTCCAAGCCAGGAAGCTTCCAAGCCATCAGCGCCGGCTGCACATTGGAAGTAGTGCCGCCGGCTGACGCGCCCACACACATGTGGCCAGCCGGGGCAGGAGTGGCTGTGGAGGAGACGAGAGCGGGATTATGGCACTTGTGGGCAGATCCTTCCCCAGCTCGTCTCCCGCCGGACCAGCAGCAAGTAATGTAGCCTGGAGGCTGTAGATGATGGGCCGTGCTGGTGGTGGACCCTCTGTCTTCGGGAGCAGCTCTGGATACCAACGATGGACATGTGCTGGTGCCTACTAAGTTTCGGGGGTCACAGTGGCGGTGTCTGTGATGACTGCCACGTGTCCCCGGGCCGTGCTATGGGGGACTGTCCGCCGTGGGTTGAGGTCCCGTCCTTGGTCCCGCAGTGTGGCTCCTGCAGGAGCTGCCTTCCCCCGGGATTATGGCGCTTGTGGGCGGATCGTTCCCCAGCTCGTCTCCCGCCAGACCAGGAGCAACAGCAGGTAATGTGGGTGGTGTGCGCCACACGCAAATGTGTTATGACATGGAGGCAATTTCTTCCGGGCCTGCATAATCTAGGCTTGTATTCATGTAAAAAAAGAAATTGGATTGGGCCCAGCTTTCGAGCAAGCCGTCCGGTTTTCTGGGAGGCCTCGGCTCAGGCTTACCAGGCAGGCAGAGACTAACATTGTCTCCAACTAGCATGTGTAAAGTAATACACATGTGTGGGCTGGTGTGGAAGGTCTGATCTCTCTGGTCAAAGATCCTCTGTGCTTGTGCATTCTTATCAGAGAGTCGACTGATCTGCCCTTAAATTCTGACCCTGCTCTTCTTAAAGAAAACAGCCCTTGTCCCCTATACAGGCCACATTCTGGATCCCTGTTTGGGCCAACTTATTGAATATGAACTATGAAGATCATTGCACTTGGCAATACATTAAAATACACATCATGCCAGTCAGGCATAACAGAGAGGATGCAGGAAGGAGGTCTTACATTACAGTAAAAAAAATAAAAAAATAAGGGACATTGCAGTCATCTCTGAACTTTCCCCAAATCAATTCAGCATGATTAAACATTCATTCTCATAACTAAAGTAATTTGAAATAATTAATATATATGACATTTTTATTTTTTTGATTTGATTTTTTTTCTATCTGTAGTGAAGCTCTTCCCACCAGGGTGAAGAATTGAACTCATTTTTTCTTGGATATATATCTCCTTGATTGCTCTCTGATATACCCTCAATTATTTTCACACAATAATTAACCTTGCTATAGATGTAATTTTTTCGATGCTACCAATTATGTTGTGTGTATGAGGGTAGCTGAGTGGTACTTGAGTGTGTGTTGCGGAGTTGGATGGCTCTCCAACTAAACAGACTCATGGAGGAGCAGATTGTGCTCGTCCCTCCTGGCAACTGACTCCCCGTGGATCAGACCAGACAACCGGACAAGGTATCATATCTGGGGTCTCTCTGGGTATACATGTATCTGGGGTCTGTGTGTGTATATATATATATATATATATATATATACACACAGTATACATATATAGAGAATGAGGCTATATATAAGTACACAGGGTACACAGACTACATATACACAGCCTCTTTCTCTATGTGGAGCTCTGTGATACGCTCATACACACTGCACATTACTTGGGTTTTATTGCTGTGGAGCTCTGTGATACACTTTTTTTATGGTGGGGGGCAGCATTTCATCCATCGCTCCAAGCAGCACAGTGTCTTGGGCCGGCCCTGACCATTGGTGAGCCTCAAAAACAGGAAGGCCAGATTAGAGTTTGCCAAACAACACCTAACAAAGCCTTCACAGTACTGGAACAAGATCCTATGGACAGATGAGACTAAGATCAACTTGTACCAGAGTGATGGAAAGTAGGGATGTGCGTTTCGGAATTTCGGAATTTTCCCGAAATTTCCCGATTCGTGTCTTCGGATGCGGCCGAATTTCCGAAAAATTTTAGATCCGAAAATTTCAGATCCGAAATGTTTTCCGAGCCGAAACGAAATATTTTCGGATTTTTCGAATGGACTTGAAATGTGTCAAACGAGGAGAACAGATGTTCCGAAAAACGAAAATTTTCCGAAAAACGAAAATTTGCCGAAAAACTAAAATTTTGTAAAACGAAAATGTTTTGAAAAACGAACATTTTTCGAAAAAACGAAAAGTCGATACAAAAAACGGGCAAAATGACTCGAAAAATACGAAAAATGGTCAATATTCCGAAAAATGTGCAATTCCAAAAAAACGAAAATTTCCGAAATTACGAAAAGTCGATACAAAAACCGAGCACAGTGACACGAAAATACGAAAAATGGTCGATATTCCGAAAAAAAAATGTACCCGAAAAACGGGCCGAACCGAATCGAATTGAAACCGAAATCGGTCGAAACGAGCCGAATCGAAAAGTTTAAAAATCCGAAAAATCGAACCGAATCGAACAGAAAAAAAATCGGTGCACAAGCCTAATGGGAAGAGAAGAGTATGGAGAAGGAAAGAAACCGCTCATGATCTTAAGCATACCACCTCATCAGTGAAGCATGGTGGTGGTAGTGTCATGGCGTGGGCATGTATGACTGCCAATTGAACTGGTTCTCTTGTATTTATTGATGATGTGACTGCTGACAAAAGCAGCAGGATGAATTCTGAAGTGTTTGAGGCAAATATTATCTGCTAACATTCAGCCAAAAGCTGCAGAACTCATTGGACGGCGCTTCACAGTGCAGATGGACAATGACCCAAAGCATACTGCAAAAGCAACCAAAGAGTTTTTGAAGGGACAGAAGTGGAATGTTATGCAATGGCCAAGTCAATCACCTGACCTGAATCCCATTGAGCATGCATTTCACTTGCTGAAGACAAACCTGAAGGGAAAATGCCCCAAGAACAAGCAGGAACTGAAGACAGTTGCAGTAGAGGCCTGGTAGAGCATCACCAGGGATGAAACCCAGCGTCTGGTGATGTCTATGCGTTCCAGACTTCAGGCTGTGATTGACTGCAAAGGATTTGCAACCAAGTATTAAGAAGGGAAAGTTTGATTTATGATTATTATTCTGTCCCATTACCTTTGGTCCCTTAACAAGTGGGAGACACATCTGCAAACTGCTGTAAGTCCTACACCGTTCACCTGAGTTGGATGTACATACCCTCAAATTATAGCTGACAGTCTGCAGTTAAAGCACATTGTGTTTGTTTCATTCCAACTCCATTGTGGGGGTGTTTAGAGCCAAAGATGTTAGAATTGTGTCGATGTCCCAATACTTCTGGACCTGACTGTTTGCCTCCAGACCAAGCAGCGACCGAAACGTAAAATTCAACCTATATACACGTATCATCGGTCCCTTCCGGTAATACAAGAACGAAAGAGCAAACATGGTGCCCCTGAGCTCAAAGGCACCACACCAAACCCACCACCCCTGTCCCACCACTCCCCTCATCATACACAGGTTGGATCCCGGCAAGAGCACCTCTCCAGTAAGTGTCCTTGGGCAAGACACCTAACGGTACGAAAGAAATCTCAATGAAATCTTCCTGGTAAAATCCTTTCTCAAAAAAAAAAACGTGCGTGGAGATACAGAAACCTCCAGGAAGGACGCGGGTGAAAGAACCCATACCCTCCCACCACCCCACACAGAATGAAAACTGTACAATATACATAGGTAGATAATTCTTCTATGCAGTCCCCAAGATCATCCAGCTATCTCGGCCCCCCCAACATGATCACTCAACCCCTCCCGCAAAGACTCCATAGCTTAAAATCCCCATAGTTAAAGAAATGTTTGTTCAGGTGGTAAACTAATGTTTTTTTTTCTCCCCCCTTCTATAAATTATTTCTACCATTTGTTAAAATAATAATAATAAAAAAAAAATATTTTGTTTATATGATTTTTTTTTAAATTATTGCTATAAGTAAATTTATTCATTTATATTCTTGTTTGTTTTGTTCTGTTTCGTTTTACCCCTCCTCCCCTTTGTGCCACGACCTTCACTCCCCCGTATGTTGTTCATGTCGCTGTATACCTTAACCCCCTCCATGAGATGTACACGTCTATTGAACCGAGTATCTAAAGGAATCGTCATGAGACACTGCCCACACTCCTGCCCTCCCCTTAGCATCCCCCGTCCTCCCTCCCTCATCTCTCAAAGGCGGTCATTAAGCAGTACCCCTCCTCGTTCCCCCTCAAGCCAATGTGGACATTCCGGAGCATGTCCTTGACAATGACTAGCAGTCGGCAGCATCATCTCCCCCCATCCATGACCCCCAAGAGAATCCCCATCCCCGACAGTTCCCACACAGGTATCACAGCCGTGACCTTAGGGTCCCCATCAAATGTACATAGGCGTAATACAGTGACAGCAGTATGAGCAGGAGCCCAGCAATCCAGGATGCCAGTGGGGAAATATGGAACGGGTCGCGTCCAGTGGCTGTCCCCAAATAGAAGGGAGATGAGTCAACATCGGTCGCCTCACAACCCATTCCCCTGCAATTGGTCTGAAGAAAATCAGTCCTCTGAAGTTAAGCAGTTGGTGGGAAAAAATACCGCAAGAAGGGCTCCACGTCCGAAAAGTCCGGGTCCCCCCTCCTAGAGCATAGATCAGCAGCGGGACAGGGACCGTACCCACGTCAGGGTGTGGAAAGGGGAGTAGATGGAGCAGATCCGGGAGAGTCTGGGGAACAAAATGGGAGTGAAAAATGAAAACGGTGGCTCACCAGGTCGACAAGGTCCGGCCTCCAGTGGAGTAGCACCAAGAAACCCACCACTCAAGTGATTTAGACATCATGAGCCTCAGGGGACGGTGTGCGGGAACGCTCAGCCCATTGAGGCTGGGGTCTGCATGGCGGGCATTGCGGCCTGGCCCCCATGTTGGCCGGGTGCTCCATAAGGCCTCCAGCCTTCCAGTCAGATACAGGAGTAGGCGGTAGGGCAAGTTGGGTGGGAAAGCCAGGAACATCCACCAGCCTCCGAATCGTGGCTGTAAGCCCATCCATGCGTACCTGGAGGGAGAAGGGAAAGCCCCAGTGGTAGGCAATGCGATTTTGGCATAGGAGTTGCGTGACAGGTCGCAGTTTTCGCCGAGCCGCCAGCGTGAATAGAGATAGGTCTTGGTAGAGCTCCAGGTGGCAGTCATCCACCTCCCACTATTTACGCGTGCGAGCTGCTGTCATTAAACTGTCCTTAAGGGCATAGCTAGTGACCTTGCAGATCACGTCCCTCGGTGGGGCCCCTACCGGGGAAACTGGGCATAGGGCACGGTGGTAGCAATCTGGAGGGATGGCAGTGATCAAGGGGTCATCCAGTATGTGAAGGAAGACTGCTTGCACCCGTTCCCGAGATCTTCCAGGTGCATCGACTCAGGGAGCCCCCGTATGCGCACATTATGCCTCCTACCACGATTGTCTAGGTCATCGAGCCGCCTCCGTATATCCAATAGGTCATCGTCTAGGGAGGCCGGCAGCTGCCGCGGCGCATTGGTCTGGCTTTCAGGGCATCCGTGCACATGGCAAGGTCTGTGACATCCGCGTGTACCTCCTGGAGATCCGACTGGAAGCTCGCCCTGAAGTCCTCCATCATTGCTGTGAGATCAGTCCGGGTAGGGAGCACTGCCACCATCCTCTCCAGATGGCATATAGCTTGAGTTGGATCCGAGAGCTGGCCATGTAAAGGGTGCCCCTCTGCCATTTTAGGTGGCCCAGGAGTACAGACCGCTTTCGCGGCACGAGGCTGAGTTGGGTGAAGGTAGTCGTCCAGGGGGCCGGAAATCAATCTGGAAGTCCTGCGTGGGATCGAGGTGGTGCCAGTAGCTCTCCTGCCACGCACCATGGCCCAAAAGCTGTGAAAAGATGTGATAAAGTTGGAGGGGACAAACGAGCTACCCTAACAGGTGACCAGCTTGGTCCAGAGCCAAACCACCATAGCGTCCAGGTTGCTGATCTGGCCTTAAATATATAAATTCCTGTTTTAATTATGTTCATTTATCAAAAGTAGTCAAGTCATAACAGAGAATTCAGGAATATAACACTAAAAGGAGAATTGCTTAAGTCTGGTTGTGAACAGGTTAATTTCAGGACTTATTCTTGCTTTTCTTTCATCCCTGTCTTAGAGATCGAATTTATGTTAAAGCTGCTGAATAAGATGTGGTACTGGAAAGATATGGATAATAAGATTGTAAATAATCCAAGATAGATCTTTCTGGGCTTCTGATGTGTCAGCAATTCAGGATTTTAGTTATGGGTTTCAATACAATATATGTGTGTGTAGATTGGACACTCTTATCCACATTGAAATTAAACGATGTCGCTAAACAAAGGTTATCCTCATTTACATGATGAAGACTGTCAAAATCAATGGTGTGGACAAACTATGAATAGTAAAATGTCACAGAGAATCAAACAATATGCTACAAGATGATAGCTTTATAAAAGGTAGCTGAAAAATGATGAATTGGTTTTCAGATGTATTTGTGGAAGTGTTTAAAATTCTGCTTAGCTTCAATGTGACTCTTGGTAAATTGCATTGCTTTTCTATGACCTCACTTTATTATATTTATTTCAACTTGTAAAGTAGTAATATTTCTCATGTATTTCCTAATGTATCCATGGGCTCATGGACAGAACTACCAGGGGTGCAGAGCGTGCCACAGCACCCAGGCCCTTGAGTCCGAGGGGGGAGGGGGGCACAAACACTGCACCAGAGCCTCAAGCAGGCCTGTTCACCAGGTCTCACGGCACCTCACACAATCAAGGTAGGCCGGACTAGGAGAGCTGGGACCATCTCTGTGGATGTGGATGTGTTGGTATGTATGTGCTTGTATTTGTGACTGTGAGTGAATGTGTGACTGCGATTGTGATATTTGGATATGTGTGATTGTGTTTGTATGTGTGGATATGTGCGTGTGTGTATTTGTGACCGTGTGTGTAGATGTGTAACCGTGTGTGTGTGTGTGGATGTGTGATCGTGTGCGTGACCGTATGTATGGATGTATGGGTATGTGCGTGGCTGTGTGTGTATGTGTTGATACGTGTGTTTCCCTGTGTGTGGATGTGTACTCTGAGTGAGTATATGGACACTATGTGACACTTTGAAATGTAACAAATAACCCAGTCATGTTTGGTATTATTAGAAAGTCTCTATCCTTTATGGTTGCAAAGATACAGGGGTCCAAAGGATCCCTGTATCTCTTCCATAGGGAATCCCCAGCCTGGTCAGAGGGCGATCCCATTTTTGACATCATTGCACACATGCGTTATGACGACAGTGAGTGGGGGAGGTCCCACGGCATGGCCTGACTTCCAGGATGTCAGACCACTGCTGGATTCCCCCTGGATCGGCAGAGATCTCCCCCAGAGCTGCAGGTACGTAATGACATGTGGGAGACATCCTCTGCATGTTGCAGTGAAAGACTAGGACATCACCCATACTTCATTCGCAGCCAATGGATTATGGTTATTTTTAGGCTGGGGTCAGATGAGCGTTGGAAGTAAGAGCGGAAGGAACGTCAGTGAGAGTGGACGCTCCTTCCACTCAAAACCCATCTGATGCCCGTCTGGTTGCCTCGCTGAGCACAGTTAGTGCGCTCAGCGCTGCAAGGCTCGATCCTCCTATGGAGGATCGCGCTTTGCAGCCCCGTCAATGCACGTCCTAGCACTTTGATGGGGAGGCCTGATGCAAGACACAGCACAGCCGCTGTTGCGCGTGGAATTCGTGGGCACGCAACAGCATGTGGCTGGCAACGTCGCAGTGTCACAACACTGTGACAGACACCAGAAGGCACGTTAGTAAGGGCGCACATAGTGCGCTTGTCTGACCCCAGCCTTAGGGTTACTATTTCTGCTTGCTTTAGGACTAGGGTTAGGGTTACAATTTCTGCTTGTTCTAGGATTAGTGTTACTTTTATGGTTAGTGTTGGTATTAGGATAAGGGATAATATTAGGTTTAGCTTTACTATTGTTGCTCGTTTTAGGATTAGGGTTACTATATGTGCTTGTTTTAGGATTAGGGTTACTTTTAGGCAGTGGCGTAGCGTGGGTTGTCAGCGCCCGGGGCCAGCCAAGAATTGTGCGCCCCCCCAACCTGTGGACACGTTATCGATATTGCCCCAGCTCTCACATGGATATTGCCCCAGCTAACACATGGATATTGCCCCAGCTCACACATGGATATTGCCCCAGCTCACACATGGATATTGCCCCAGCTCATGGGATTTGCCCCAGCTCTCACATGGATACTGCCCCAGCTCACACATGAATATTGCCCCACCTCTCACATGGATATTGCCCCAGCTCATGGGATTTGCCCCAGCTCTCACATGGATTTGCCCCAGCTCTCACATGGATTTGCCCCAGCTCTCACATGGATTTGCCCCAGCTCTCTCATGGATTTGCCCCAGCTCATGGATTTGCCCCAGCTCATGGATTTGCCCCCAGCTCATGGATTTGCCCCAGCTCTCACATGTATTTGCCCCAGCTCTCACATGTATTTGCCCCAGCTCATGGATATGCCCCCAGCTTACACATGTATTTGCCCCAGCTCATGGATTTGCCCCAGCTCTCACATGTATTTGCCCCAGCTCTCACATTTATTTGCCCCAGCTCATGGATATGCCCCCCAGCTTACATATGTATTTGCCCCAGTTTATGGATTTGCCCCCCAGTTTACACATGTATTTGCCCCAGCTCATGGATTTGCCCCCCAGCTTACACATGTATTTGCCCCAGCTCATGGATTTGCCCCCCAGCTTACACATGGATTTGCCCCAGCTCATGGATTTGCCCCCCAGCTTACACATGGATTTGCCCCAGCTCATGGATTTGCCCCAGCTCTCATCTGGATATTGCTCCGGCAGGGGTTGAGGGGACCCAGATGCCGGGCAGCGGGAGTGCCTGCCCGCCGCCCGGTCCTGAACAGTCCGTCCTGTTCTTGAAGGGGAGGCGGCTGCGTGCAAGCGCAGGTCACGCGGTCCGGCCAGTCAGGTGGTACAGAGACTCAGTACCACCTGATTAACCGGACCACGTGACCGGCTGCACCTGCACGCAGCCGCATCCCCTTCAAGAACAGGACGGACTGTTCAGGACCGGGCGGCGGGCAGGCACTCCCGCTGCCCGACATCTGGGTTCCCTCAACCCACGGGACAGTTTTAGGGGCGCAAATGCGCCCCTAACAAAACTGCGCCCGGGGCCACGGCCCCCCCAGCCCCCCCACGCTACGCCACTGCTTTTAGGGTTAGGGATAGTAGTAGGATTAGGGATAGTATTAGGTTTAGTGATACTATTTCTGCTTTCTTGTTAGGATTAGAATCAATATTAGGAAGACTTTTAGGGTTACCTGTAGATACTCAAGTATACTGCTAGATTTTGGTGACAAAAATTTACCTTAAAATTGGAGGAGTCGCGTTATATTCGAGACATCTGGATCGTGTGTAAAGAAAACAAAACACTAGTCTTGCACTGGATCCCAAGTCTCACAGAAGTTCCGGTAGTCTCGCTGAAGTGAATGAGGGTTCCCTGATGCTTGCAAACACTTCAGGAACTCCCAGATTCGGGAGAGGTGGGATCCATCACTGCTAGAGGGCACACTCGGTTTAAGCCAATCTTTCACCTTGCTCTCCTCCGCCGGCCATCTAATCGCTAGTAAAGAAGATGGGTGGCCGACGGCTTCATACTTCGTAATAACTGCAATCGTTCTAGAGCAGAGCACCCTGACCTGAGAGGTATCTTGACTGTGTTAAGAGATCCTGTAAGGATCTTAATTGTTTACTGGTACAGTAAAAGTTTGCTCCTCACGTTATATTCGAGTCTTCGAGTCTCATTTCCATAATAAATCTCTATCCATCGCATTATATTCGGGCCGCGCTATACTCGAGTATCTACGGTACTATCTCTGTTTAGGGGAACTATTTCTGCTTGTATTAGGGTTAAGGATTTTGCATTGCACAGTGACTGCGATTTTTCCCCAGTCATTTGAATGAAACTGAATACATTCAGTACCATTTATTTCAGATGTGCTTCAATTTGGTAGTTTAGATTTTCAGATGTATTTCAATGTCAACAAACTGAAACATACCTTTATGGTCTATATCTGTGCATGTGTATCTCTGCCTTTGCATGAAAACATATTTTTGTCTGTATGTCATTATATATTTGTGTTAATCAAATGATAAAAAAAATTATATATTTTATTCTTCAAGTTTGTGTATATTTTTATATTTTATATTTTCACAGAGTTGAATACTGCATTGTAAGACACTGTCCAACAAGAAGATTAATTTGTTCTCAAAACGTTGTGGTCTCCCATAATTCAATTTCATCGCAGGCAAAGCTTTTATTCTATCCATTAAAGTACCAAGCACGATCATTTTCCTGAATGTTTGGGACAAATCCTACATATTTCTTTTCCTAATCATCATCTGGCAGCTGCCAAGTTTTAAAGCTTTCTAATAAACAGCCTGTCCTTCACACTGGGGCAGGTTAACTTTAATTACAGGTACTACATACTTATGATTAAGTGTCGAGAAGCAAAGGAGTTGGCTAATTAATACTAGTCAGTAAATAACCTTATTAACATATTATGTGTCTCACTGTGTGACGAACCCTTTTATGTCCTGTAATAACATGAGTAAATTGGCCAGAGAAGAATAATTTTATAATCAGTCAATTGGAATAAACGATATAAATATGCTGGATTACTCCCACAGGAAGAAATGAATGCTTAGTATAATTCACTCAATATCTTATTTGACATATGAACACATGGTTAATGGAATAATTATGAACACAGTATTAGAGCATATCATCACAGAGATCCTATGAAAGTAATATCAAAATGTGCAAATATTTAGACATAATTTTTTAACCACTTTAAGGGGAGCTTAACAATACTTTATAATACTATTTCAATTTTCGAAGCAGCTTTATGTTGCCGCTCAATTTTCTTTCTAATATTCTTCGTATTTATGGAGATAATGTAATTTTACATCTTTACAAACACCATCTGAAAGTCTGAAATTAAAGGGATCCTTTGAGCGTGAAATTAACCTTAGCAAACTCAACCTTTCTCAATGAAAGGTACCACTACAGTGCCAGTGGGTTAAGCTGAATGAAAAATAACATTTATTGGTATTCAATTAAAAAGAATTGACCAGTGCACTAGACTCCACATACATTCAATAAAAATCCAACTGCTCTATAGTCGATATATTCCAAGAAATTGTATCTCTGTCATAATTGGCTTACATAGCTGTAATTACGTAGTGGTAATATAGATAGTTAGAAATTAACAATTACTGGTTCAGCCAAAGATACATATTTACTGCATTGCTATTTATTGCTGGTTTACTCATGCCTCTTATAATCATAAAATGAAAAGCAATAATATTATGTGCAATCAAAGTAACGTGAGCAGGATTATGCCTGATGTTTAAATTACACCCATTCTCTGTATATAGGATAATTATTTAGTGCAGATAGTTCATACACGGTAATGTGTGAGTATTAAATATTTGCTTACACTTTGCTCGAACCACTACACAATAAAATTGTACTGCAAAATCATAATATTAAGGGTCATAATATTTAATATGTGGGTAAAAGCTTCTTGATCCACGGAATATCTGACTGTCATTCTAGGGTCAAGAAGGAATTTTTTCCCAGGATGTTGCATATGGTGAGTGCTTCAGACTGTGTTTTTTGCCTTCTCTTGGATCAACAGCAGTAGGTGATGGGTGAAAGGCTGAACCTGATGGACGCATGTCTTTTTTCAGCCTATGTATGTAAAAGTAGAGTCCTACGAGCAGTAACGTTAAATTCAGAATCTGCCACTCAGTAAGTACTTAGTAAGTTCTATATTAAATAACCAGTAGGCTGTATAAAGAATAACTTCAGTGCAACTGAATCATACAAAGTAACCACATAAATGCTGGATATTTACTTACAATCTGCTCCTGCACGAGCAGTAACGTTTAATTCATAGTCTGCCATTCAGTAAGTATCTTGTAAATTCTAGATCAAATACTCAGTGAGCTGTAACTTCAGCGCAACTGAATCATACAAAGTGACCACATAAATGCTGGATATTTACCATCTGCTCCTGCGTGAGCAGTAATGTTTAATTCAGAACCTGTCACTCAGTACTTTGTAAGTTCTATATCAAATACCCAGTAAGCTGTATAGAGAGAAAGGCTACTGCAGCTGAATCATACCAAGTGGCCACATGAATGCTGGATATTTAATTACAGTTTGCTTGTGCCACTCTAGAATAAAAGCAGAGTCCCAAGAGCAGTAATATTTAGTTCAGAGTCTGTCACTCAGTAAATACTTTGTAGGTTCTAGATCAAATACCCAGTAAGTTGTATAGTGTTACTGAATCATACAAAGTAACCACATAAATGCTGCATATTTACAATCTTTTCCTGCGTGAGCAGTAATAGTATAGGTCTCTCTGGCTATTTCATCAAATTCTCTGGAAACTGCCGGTGACCTTGCCCTGTCAGGAGAAAGGAGATTACCTCAGGAGTGAATTCAAGTTGATCAGTGTCTGTCATACATATACTTGGTGCTGGATATCTTTTGTGGGGATTCAAGTTCCAGGTCATGGAGCATAACATCGACACCACTGGGACGCCATTCAGGAGCTCGTTGGGCACTATCTGAACTGCCGCAAACATGAAACAGGTGCCATAGAAGGCTCTGAACTATATAAGTAAGGTCCCTATGGGACAATATGTACATAATATTACGAATGATTCATGAGCAGACGTATTGCCCTATGAGTTTTTTGTTTTCTCCCTTGTGTTGTGACAGAGTTTAAACAGCATACAAGAGAAAAAGGGAGAAGCCAACCCTATTGGTCTCAGGTGGAGAGCCACGGATTTTTTGGCTCTACAAGACATGAGTGTTAGGCCCGTGTCAGACGAACGCAGTGATCACGTCCTTGTTGCCGCACAGTTTAAGATCCATCATAGCATAGAATCATGAGCAATAGAGACCCACACACGCAGTACCTGTGCACCGAACTGCGCACGCACAACACATGTGGCAAACGGATGCAAGTTAGGCAAGAACGTAAAACCACTAGACGGACGCGTAGAGTGTGCCACGTCCGCGTAGTGTTCTGTGTGAGTGATTTTTAATTTAATTTTCCATAGTTCCCTTTTTTTCCAACGTCCGTCAACAGAAACAGAACATGTGGTGTCTACAGTACGTCTGTCCGCTGCGCACGCACACAGAATGCGTTCCGACTGCGTCCGTCTGACATTAGCCTAACTCTGTGGAGGGTAATATTGTGGAGCACGTAAAATAGACTGTGCTGGGCAATTGTTTTTCCCTTTCCATCCAGGATACTGCTAAAATGTGTCTAAATATAAGTAATTACCTTGTGTGGTTTGGCACAAATATTGGTGAATTGCTAGTAAAATACATTGCAATTCGACGACCTTCGGCGGCAGTGAAATTCCCCAAAGAGAAGTAATGGTTAACCTATTCAAAGAATACGAACAGCACCAAAAAGTTGGTAAAATGCCCAGATTTTCAGTGCTTTTGTTCTACAGGTTTAAACAGGCGAATCCCATAAGTTTAAATTTTTAAAAAAAAACAGTTTTTATGTTTTTTTTAAACTATTTATTCTTTTCATTTGCAGCAAAAAGTCATTTTATTAATATATATTTAATAATTTTTTAGGCATTTTTCAGCAAAGTTTTCCTTTAAATTATGTTTTTTTTGTATTCTTTAACAGACCTTTTTATTATTATTCATAGGACCTTATTTATTATTTCCACGCTTTTTAAAAACTGCTTTTATTTTTTTTACTACTGTTCAGCGGTTAATCGACTTTTTTCAGCTGCTGGTCGGAGGCGTTTGGCAGATAGACGCCTGCATTTGGCAGGTAGCAGCTGCGTTCTGCGAACAGTTGGCAGATCGTCGGCTGCGTTCGGCAGTTTATCGGCTGCGTTTGGCAGGTCCATTCGCCGCACTTCGGGGACCCATGCAATGAATGCTGAATTTACCACAGGGTTGGCAAATTGAGCTCACCAACAGGCGTAGAACGAGAGAGAGCACTGAAATTTCGGTGCTCTCTGAATAACCCCCTATGTCTACACAAATAGAAGACATTAATATCCAAACTGAATTTTTTTGTTCCAAATCAGCCCTATTCATTAAAGACAGAATAGGATTTTATACTTCAGTGCATGTATTTAATGACAGTTCCAAAGAACAGAGACAATAATAAAACTAGTGGTTATTTTACATTTTCCTGATGCAACGGAAACATTTTCAGGAAACAAAGTACAGATTAATATAATGCTTAGGTATTAGATGTGCCATATTAATTGTGCCATTTTCATGGACTCATTGAAGCTATTAGACTATAGAGTGTTATAGACTATTATGTAACTTAAATTGTGAATTTCTTTCCCTTTGTACATGAACACTTATCTGTAAGATTTAAGGGGGATTATTTTGCAAATCTGATTCGTGTGCACTTGTGCCTGAGCATTAACAAAATCCTTTTCACATTGTTTCCGCATTCTAAAAAAAAAGCATTATCTTTTAAGAGGTTTAAAGTAATATTCTCCAATAACCTTGCTGGTGTGGGAAGAATCAAATGAACTTGTGCATAATTTGCACAAAACATCTCAGTAATCCAAAATTTTCTACTTTAGAATAAAATTTACATGTTAATTAAAAGTTATGACAGCAGCTATAATCATGCATGGACTTAACATACCATAAATTGAGAAAACAAACTGTTATGTTGTAAACTTACATCTATAATTACAAGTCACCTTTACTTTGCTGCACAGACTTCTCTCAATACCTATGAACCTTTGCCTCCTATCACCTTTCCGGCTATTACATAACTTGTGCTTCCCTCAACATCTTACTAAATCAGAGATCTTCAATGGCCATCTACGGAGTTACTGGATTAGTTAAAGGATGAAACTATAGCTCACTATAGCTCTGTCGAAGCTGTGGCTTTCACATGTCCATGAGGGGACTGAGCTCAAGATACAAGCACATTGAGACAACCTTTACTGGTCAGGAATGTACTGATGTACTTAAATGTTCATTCCTGACCTAAATCCCAGTAGCCTGAACAACACAAGTTGATAGTTGTAACCAAAGCTCCCTCTACCCTTGTGCCCTCACCCTCCTTGGCACCCTTGCCCACACTTTACATGGCCTCTATGCCTGTTAGAGAGGTGTGGATGCTGTCCTCCTGCCAAGAGATTGTGGACCAACTTGGAAAAGCCAAGGACAATGGGCATAGGGGTCACCTAACGGTTAATGGGTTAGAAATACATTTATCCTGAAACTGTATTTTAGGAGTTAGTTTGTGATACAGTGTAGACATATTGTTCTCCTATCTGTATGTTCTTAGATTAATCTGATGCTCTGTGTTTGTTAGTTCTGTCTATTGTGTAACTGATTAGGTTTCTGTGTCTTCTCTAAGAATTCAACTCCCCTTCATGTAGACAGTGTATTCAGTTTATTGTGTCATGTTACCCCACCCCCTCTCTGTTGTCCATAAAACTGCTCTCATTTTCATTAAAGTTATCCATTCCCCTGCACTAAGTGTGTGTCTGGTGTTTTGGGGAGAGATACATATAAATATATTGCACTCCTTCAAGTTCTGGCTGAGGGTTGTGAGAAGAGAAGCTGCTTCAGATCAGCTTGTCTGAAGAAAAGGGACAGACGCTGTAACAGGTTAGAGTCTGGTTCTCAAACTGGACACCAGTAAAACCTCAGTTGCTGTTACAACAGTATTTTAAGCAGGAAGAATCTTCCCCACTTGGGGGTGGGGGCTCAAGCAGCTTTCTGGGGCTCCCCCTGTAGAGGGAGGACACACAGGTCACTGAATATTCAAACAGCCAAAAATGTCCCTATAATGTTGACTGGATTTGAAACTTTCAAGTTTTAAGGAGCTGTCAGCCTCTGCCCAATTATTTGTTTTACTCTGGGTGTGATTTTACTCACCTTTTGTCCCTAGGCATGCATTGCTCCTCCTCTTCTGCTCAGGGACTCCCAAACCCGGAAGTCCCTGAGTCTTTTCTGTGTAATTTGTTCTCCCTGCGCTACTTGGGTTGTGTAGGAAACGCAAATTGCGCACCGCACCGGGACTTGCAAACTTCATGTACACAAGTCCCGTAGCGCTTGCACAGAATGGTGAATCGGAGCTGAGCACTTGCGCTGCTCCGATTCATCGCAGCCTCTCTCGGACAGATTGCTAACGCAATTGGTCTCAGAGGGCTTGATGTTGGCACGTCTGAATGTGCGGATGTCCCGAGTGACTGACCTAGTGAATGGCTCTGGAAAATTCAAATCTCTCGGCTGCCTGGTCCAGCGGGGGTGGAGGAATCTCTCCACTTCACCCTGCTTTTTACAGAGTTCGGGGCACTTGGGAGGAGGGGGGAGGATACTCCAGACACCCTGGCCACTTTAAAAAGCTACAGTGATCGGGTGTGTAGAATATCCCTTTAATTCACATTTAAAAAGGTTAACATATCTTACAGATCAACAGATGAAATATATAAATTGCAGCCCAGCATAGCACAAAGAATTACAGGAGGCCAAATTGTTAAAGCCTATGTAAAACAATGTTTGGTACAGGTGGTGATTATTTGAACTTATACACCCACAACTTTATTTGATGGAAACCAGCTTGTTCTATTAATGTGGCATATTATACTTTAATGAACAGCATATACAATAATGACTGTAATCTCCAGGAGAACATATAATTGGATAAGCCCCCAGCAGTAGGATGAACAGGTATGGCTACACGCAATAAATCAATTTTGTCTTCAAATCAAATTACAGAATGAAACAACTATTTCATTGCAAAGCACAGTGTGCTCTCTATATTTCAATTTAAGATGTAAAGATGTGAATCGTTGAAGCTAAAACACTGTGTTAAATACATATATTTTAATATGATGGCATATTGCACCTGAAAGAATTGACTTGTATAATGTAAATTTAATCTGTTATGTAATTGTGTTTACAGCAAAGTGGTTATTATTCAAGCAAAGCCACTCAACTTTTTTGATTTTAAAATATCCAAGAGTAGAACATAAAAGAAACAAAGAATAAAGCTAAAGTACATCACTGAGAATAACATTCAGAAGATAAAGTGACAACATCACAGCTTCCAATTGCGTAGCTTTGGAAAAACATAAATGGTTTAAATACAGAACAGGTCTCAATATGGACAGCCATGACTCTACCACGCTGAGATACTGGAATGCTACTAAATATGCAATAGAAAACTAAAAATTACACAAAATATTAGTTTAGAAAGAGCAAAGCAGATGAAAGATACATATAAAATCCATGTACAATTACTTACATATTTATTTTCAAAACAAAGAAATGTAGATTACTATATTTCATATTTATAAATAGCACAACTGCATATTAGCTACAATTACAGTACAGAAGTATCTTCTCCTGCATGTTACATTATGTTTTTACATTCTGTCCCCAAGCTTTTCTTCAAATATTATGATTTACTCATTCTTTATCGCCAATGTTGCAGTGCAATTTGGTACGTGACGCTACTATCTCTTTTCATAAATAAATAGAAAACCTATAAATCTGCTATTTATAAACAATCAGAAATAATTAAAGTGATTACCAATCGGGCAAATTTGGGAATACATATTTTTTTGTTTTGTAAATGCTACGAAGTTTACCAGTCTAGAAAAATAAATTTTTGGATATTTAGTTTTATATGTTCTTCTGATAGAAGCACCTCTTAGTACGTAGGACTAAAATGTTAATTTTAACTTCAGAGTCAACTACTTGTCTAGTTTTGCAATACCTACCACTCACCTAACATTTCAAACTAAGGTTTGACAAAAATAAATAAATAAAATCTGATAAAAATCAAAGTATGTCAAAATTAGATGCTGTGTTGCTTCTCATCTGTCACACTCTTTTAAAGAACAAAAATCATTGAGTGGATATATTGCGACCAATAAACATGATTCCAAATATTACTGTTTTCTTTCCTACAGCTTAAAATAAAGATATGTTATGCATGCAATAGGAGCCAAAAACCATTGCTATTTTTTTGGGGGGGGGGGGGTTTAGGAAAAAAAAAAAACAATACAAGGGTACCAAAGATATACCCCAACATAAATCTGCTAATTTCCAAGGCTAAAGACAGAGACACTGGCCAGTGACATATCATAATCTCTAGTCCCTCTAATGGTAGGTGGTAGTTATTATTTAGCAGTGGTTATTATATATGATTAGCGTACAACATTTGCGTTAAAACTCCATAAACAATTGAAATCAGATAATTCTATTCATCAGATTGTCACCCAATCCAATTCTGCATTATAGAGATGATTACATTTCTAAGTACACTGAAAATAAGACCTTACCTTGTTTCTTAAATAAGTTGCTGCAAACAATCTCATTCATCGACGTTACTTTTTGCTGCTGTAACTTGTCCGGAGGTATACACGTGTAGAATTCATACAGAAGTTGGCTAATGATAATATAGAAAGATAAGCAAATTTAATGATAGCAGTTTGGAATATTTACTATTAAATAACATTTCAGTAATTGTGCCATTTCACAATTTCATGAATGTGCAAATTTGATCATGTCTGTATAGGTTGAAATTGGATATCTTTAAAACAGCCATTGTCATTTTATTTTTAGTTTTATACTCTCAAGACCTTTTGAAAGACTAGGCTACTCTACAATAATGCCTTGGTGGCTCATAGAGTTATTTGTAAAATTCACTATGATTTTATGTACAGATATAATATTTTTGTTCGGGGAAAAGCCATGGGGAGTAAATCCCACAAACAGATTAATTATGCTGAGGTGTGAGCTGCGAGCATCCCGAGGCTTAGCGCAGGGTTACGGTGCAGGTTGCTTGATTAGGGCCTGCACCGTAATATCATGCTAAAACAGGGGACGCTAAGGAGAAACCTGCAGGCACCGATTTTTCTCCTTGGTGTCCCCATTTTAGCATGAATATTGTAGTATGGCTCTATGCTTTTACATAAGAATAACGGTTGTAGCATTTCATTCCTGTTCACAATTATTTGCATCAACTTTGCCTGCTGGTGTGATATTTTCATTCTCTGGGTAACTGATGTATATCGTAGTTGCAACAACCAATTTTTATCGATGTCTGAAATAGCAGTAAACATGTGTAGCGCTGTTTAAAACTCTGTTGATGTATTGCTCGGGTTTGGCCACAAGGGGGAGAAAAGCGCAATGTAGAGTAAACTGGACATAACCGCTCTACGTTTTCCATCATGCTTTGCGGCGGAGACAGGAAGTGGGTGGGAGAGAGCGAAGGACATCTGCAGCCTCGTGCGAAGGAGAGCCAGTGTGAGCCGAGCGACGAAAGGTGGAAGACGCACATGAGACTGCCAGAGATTAAGACCAGGCCGGAGTGCAGGAGCTGCCTCGCGGGTGCTGATAATCAGAGACAGTGCTGGCGGAGATCTATCCACACATCGCTGAGAGGTTTTTGCACAGACACAACGTTCCAGGTTGGACCCCGAGTTAGGAGACTGAGATGATCCACTGGGAGTGCAGGCGGTAGGCTGTAATTCTCATTACCGAAATCGGACAAGCAGGAGAAGCGGATCCGATGGCACAAAGTTCCAGTATAACCAAGCGGAGAGAGATCCTTGATCGGACAGTGGAACAGATTGTCTGGCGGGTGGGTGAGAGGCCTTCCAGGCCACAGTCAAAGTTTAAACCAAGCACGCTGCAGTATTGTTTAAATCTACAGGGCCCCAACGTGACTAGTCGAAGATTTGCTAAATCCATTCACTGGCCAGTTGAATATAGTACCCGAGTACCTGAGAACACACACACACACACCTTTTTGGGACACTACTCTTATGGGACTTACACTCCAAAAACGAAGGGGTTAATCTTTTCTTTTTGCCGCCACGTGTTTCCCGCATTACGAAAATCCTGTCGTTCCTATACCGTAATTGTATTATATGTGTCACTTTATTGGGATCAGTAAAGTATATAATTTATAAAATCCACAACAGTGCTGGTGTATATTTATTCCCTAGTGCGGAGAGACTAACCCGAGGTTTATTCAGCGGCTCCTCCAGGAGTGAGCGCTACACATGTTTCATGAATTAACCTTTACGTTACACGTGTATTTATATATGATTGTCTTTATAAATACAATGAGATTCACTGTTTTTGTAAGAATTCTCTTCTGGACATTTTTCATATTTTGTTAAGAACCACAAACCTTACAGTTAATGCTATAAATTAAGAGGAATGCAGTTTAATTACAATCACTAGCTTTCAAGTAAGGCTAGGGTCAGACGAACGCATTTTCGCGTTGTCTGTGAAAAAGTGCGTTCGAACGAATGGACGCATTTTTTCACGGAGTACGCGATAGCGGTCATACGATGCGCATTTGCGTTCGTGATTTTGTACGGATCATCAATAAAACAGTTTTGCATCTGGACGTTATGTTGGCCGGACATTAGCAGTGTCTGACATCTCCAAATCACGCACACACGCCGCTAGCGGACGCAGCGCACTCTGTACGTCAGTACTAGCGGTTTCACGTTCTCGACAAAATGCGTTCGTTTGCCACTTGCGTTGCGCAGCCGGACTTTCGTGCGACCGTACTTCGTGTGTTCCCCGGCATTGGACGTCATTTGCTGCTAGCACGGCCGTGATTTCGTGCGTCTAAACGCACGTTAAAACTGCTTTCGTCTGACCCTAGCCTTAGCCAGCATAGTCGACAGTTGAACTCCTTTCACCTGAGGTATTTATTGCATGTAAAACCGGTGTCCATCTGCTATTTTCCAACTGAAAACACTGTGCAAATATAAAATGTTAAATGATGGTAGAGCTCAGTAACTGTATGATTTTTATTATTTTGTAATGTACAACAATACACACCTCAGTGGTTTCTAATGACTTATTCGAGCTACAAAGTCATGTTAAAATACTAATTAAAAAATCAAACTCATGAACGCAATAATGATCACATAAGGCTTTAGGCATCACTTTTTAACAGACGCAATCTCCAAGAACAAATATTTGAAAAATTAAGCACAGGAAGAAAAATAAAAAAGATATATATAACCATTAAAAAGTGAAAAGTTATCCAACATTGCCATGTGAATTTTATAAGATACCTAGAATCCTTTACTCCTACTTGATGGCTGTTCTATATTGATGTTAAATGTCTTTCGTGTGAAAATGTCCTTGAAATGATGTTAAAAGATTCTGTTTTCATGCACTTTTTATTATGATCTATAAGTGTTTGGAAAATGATAAACATTCACAAAGGCCTAGCTTCAATAGTTTTCACATAAAAAATTCATCAATCAAAAATTGTCAGAAAACACTAGAGCACTAAGACACTTATAAACTCACAAGAAATAATTAAAGTAGGAATAATTAATGTCTAGGCATGAATTAGTGAGACTATGGGCAAGATAATTTTGTGGGGGCTCATGACACACCTCCATATACTCAGCCTATTTTAAGATCTACTTCACACAAAGGAAAAAAAAAGGCAAACACAAAAGCCAAAAACAGTAAATAAAAAATCAAACAATATGGTGGTTATTTAGGAAGCACTGGTGTTTACAGTAGTTTACAGAAAAAATCATGAAGCTTCTCCTTCTCCAATTTTAATTTTGAAACCTCGAAATTTGTTGCAATTGCAACTACGGTGAACGACCACCATAGGGTCCTATTACAAATCTAACGCTAGCGCTCTGATATCTGAGCATTAACGCTAGGTTAAGTGACTTTAACGCATGCTCCCCATATTACAACCATAGTGCTAACGGGTTAATAAATCCCACTCAGAGCATTGTGGCCTGCTCTACGGTGGGTGCCCGCTCAGGTCTCACAAGGTTTTAGCTTGCTTGTGCCATTACAGGGATGAATGTTCCATATGCAAATCAGTCTGCTCTCACCCAATGAGGGTGGCCAGTACTGACTGCCAAGGACGTCATCCCTGCACAAGAGGTGCTGCAACCCCCGACGATCATTTCAGCCTTGTTAGACCTCATCAGGAGGGTATAGCTGACACCCCTCTAGGCACATCAAGCAAGGGGTCCACGTCTGGATGACCCTGTAAACCTATAGTGAGAGAAAGGAGGGGTGTGAGGATCCTGAGGACATTTTGACATTTATATATGTCAAAATCGGTACATTTATTCAGTCCCCTGGCGGTATTCCCGAGTGTGGTTCAGGGTTAAATTTCAATGCCGAAAACAGTAACCCTGAAGCAACACTTGGGTTGATACATACCTGTCCCTGTGTTCCCTCAGTGTCTTCCCGCAGTCACTTCTGTCTGATCGCGGCGTCCTGCTTCCCTTCTCGCATGAAGGGATCCAGGACATAGGCATCGCTACGGGGGGCAAGGGGGGGCAATTGCCCCCAGGTTATATCTTGCCCCCCGTTTGCCCCCCGCCAGAAATCGGCAAGGCTGCTACTATAGGCGCTGCTTAAACCAGGCCCCAGACCGCCGCCGCGTTTGCAGTGCGAAGCGGCGGCCGCCAGCGTACGATTAAAGATGGCGGCCGGCCAACATCCGGCCCCCTCACATGGCGTGCGTCACAGCCGGTGCGCCTCGTAACTTCCTCGTCAAGCCACATGCCCTGTCCCAGCCGCACCCACCATAGGCTGCCTGGCTGACGCAGAGAAGAGGAGCGCCGAGCGGATCAGGGGAGACAGAGAGAGACCCTGACAGCCCGCAGCAGCAGCACTAGACAGTAGACAGTCGAAGCTGGTGAGTGAGATCAGATCACCCCATGTCATGGCCTGTTTAATAATTTAACCCTTTCGCTGCTGAGGCGTTTCACGCCCCTGTGCTGAGGTCATTTTTACCGGTTTTGCGCATCATGTTTAAACGTGTTTTGAAGGCTTATTTTAGTATATTACCCAGACATATTATATATCGTTCTTTCCGTCAGACTCGGTAGATTCATAATATGTCATTATTATATGTATACGTTATGTCATGTCTGTATATTATAACAAAAAATGCAATAAAATATGTATTTTCAATAATTTACAACGTGTAAAGTGTTTTTTTCACATTTTAACATGCGAGCAATTGCGGTTATATTTTGTATGGGGTGCGCTTGTTAAAAAAATTAGAGATGGGGTCTCGTTACTTTTTGTTTTGGGGAAAATTACGCGATTTTTAACAAACGCACCGCATACAAAAATCATTAGTGCAGCATCATTGTTCACATTATAATTGAAATGGGAACAATATTGCTGCATTAATGAACCAAAATAAAGAAAAAAAAATGTTTATTTTTTTTTATATAATTTTGTTTTTAAATATATTTTTATTTTTAATTTTAATTTTTTTTTTTTTTAAAAACTGTTTCACTTTCATGTTTGGTATTGTTGGAACGGCCATGCTCTGGCCGATCCAACCATACCAAACATTAACCCCTAACTGCCACGGATCGGGAGATAGGGAGTTCATTGGAACTCCCTATCTCCACCGTTGGTGGCAGTTAGGGGTTAACTCTAGGACTGGCGTCATCGTGCTACGCACGATGACGCCAGTCCTCAGGGGGAGTTCCCGGAAGCTTGGCCGACATCCAAGATGTCGGCCAGCTCCGGGAAAGTATCGCGAACCGGCGCTTTTCAGCGCCGATTCGCGATCCAGCTCCCCAGGGGTTAATGCCAGGCACCATTTGGAAGGGCAGGCTGTGCCCTTCCAAATGGTGCCTGGGTTAACCCCCGCAGAGCCGCCGATCGGGAGGGAGAGAGGTCCGAAGGACCTCCCCCCTCCCTTTCAGGCGCCTCCTCCGCACATGCGGGGGGGCGCCTGAATTAGGTGTCATCGCGCTGCCGCGATGACACCTAATTCCAGCGGCTGCGGTCCCGGATGCCGGGCTGACATCGAGGATGTCAGCCCGCACCGGGGGGGCCAGCAATCGGCCAGAACCGAACCAGCGGTAATGCGGAGGACGCGCTGAGCGCGTCCTCCGCATTGAAGTGGTTAAAAAAAAAATCAACCCTAACCCAGCAAAAAAAACAAAGAAACCCCAGACTGACTTCATTTGCAGTGTATATGAGCGTGTCACAGAGCCACAACTATAAATCTGATGGGCAGTGCAGTGTATGAGCGTGTCATAGAGCCACAACTATAAATCTGATGGGCAGCGCAGTGCAGTGTATATGAGCGTGTCACAGAGCCACAACTATAAATCTGATGGGCAGCGCAGTGCAGTGTATATGAGCGTGTCACAGAGCCACAACTATAAATCTGATGGGCAGTGCAGTGTATCGGCGTGTCATAGAGCCACAACTATAAATCTGATGGGCAGCGCAGTGCAGTGTATATGAGCGTGTCACAGAGCCACAACTATAAATCTGATGGGCAGCGCAGTGTATGAGCGTGTCACAGAGCCACAACTATAAATCTGATGGGCAGCGCAGTGCAGTGTATATGAGCGTGTCACAGAGCCACAACTATAAATCTGATGGGTAGTGCAGTGTATGAGCGTGTCACAGAGCCACAACTATAAATCTGATGGGCAGCGCAGTGTATATGAGCATGTCACAGAGCCACAACTATAAATCTGATTGGCAGCGCAGTGTATATGAGCGTGTCACAGAGCCACAACTATAAAACTGATGTGCAGTGCAGTGTATGAGCGTGTCACAGAGCCACAACTATAAAACTGATGTGCAGCGCAGTATATGAGCGTTTCACAGAGCCATATCTATAAAACTGATGTGCAGCGCAGTATATGAGTGTGTCACAGAGCCACAACTATAAAACTGATGTGCAGTGCAGTGTATGAGCGTGTCATAGAGCCACAACTATAAATCTGATGGGCAGCGCAGTGCAGTGTATATGAGCGTGTCACAGAGCCACAGCTATAAATCTGATGGGCAGCGCAGTGCAGTGTATATGAGCGTGTCACAGAGCCACAACTATAAATCTGATGGGCAGCGCAGTGTATGAGCGTGTCACAGAGCCACAACTATAAATCTGATGGGCAGCGCAGTGCAGTGTATATGAGCGTGTCACAGAGCCACAACTATAAATCTGATGGGTAGTGCCGTGTATGAGCGTGTCACAGAGCCACAACTATAAATCTGATGGGCAGCGCAGTGTATATGAGCATGTCACAGAGCCACAACTATAAATCTGATTGGCAGCGCAGTGTATATGAGCGTGTCACAGAGCCACAACTATAAAACTGATGTGCAGTGCAGTGTATATGAGCGTGTCACAGAGCCACAACTATAAAACTGATGTGCAGCGCAGTATATGAGCGTTTCACAGAGCCATATCTATAAAACTGATGTGCAGCGCAGTATATGAGCGTGTCACAGAGCCACAACTATAAAACTGATGTGCAGCGCAGTGCGTATGAGCGTGTCACAGAGCCACAACTATAAATCTGATGTGCAGCGCAGTGTATGAGCATGTCACAGAGCCACAACTATAAAACCGATGTGCAGCGCAGTGCGTATGAGCATGTCACAGAGCCACAGAACTGTAAATCTGATGTGCAGCGCAGTGTATGAGCGTGTCACAGAGCCATAACTATAAAACTGATGTGCAGCGCAGTGCGTATGAGCGTGTCACAGAGCCACAGAACTATAAATCTAATGTGCAGCGCAGTGTATGAGCGTGTCACAGAGCCACAGAACTATAAATCTGATGTGCAGAGCAGTGTTTAGGAGTGTATCACAGAACTATAGCTTGCTTGCGGTGTGGGAAACGAGAATGTGAGTAACAGCAGCAGTGGTATGGCTCATTTTATATGTGACAAATGGCTAATGTCAATGCTTTGGGACAAAAAAGAAATAAATTAGAAATGATTTAGTCTAGGGCCAGACGAGCGCATTCTGAGTGCACTGTGCGTCCATGCACAACAGATGTACTTTCTGACTGACGACAAGGTAGTGGCCACACGGTCCGTTTTTGTGACTGACATTTTTTTTTACTGTTGTAGATGGGAAATAAAATTAATATGAAAAAACATTTTGTCCGTCAAAAATGCTGGACGTCAAAAATGCAGTCCGTCTGACTACGTTCCATCACTCACACACAAAGCTACTATGTGGACGTGGCGCACTCCGCACGTCCGTTCTAGCGGTTTTACGTTCTTGCCTAACTTGCGTCCGTTTGCCGCATCCGCACTCCTGTGCAGACGTACTTCGTGTGTGGGTCTCTATTGATCATAATTGTATGTTACCACAAACATTAGAATGTGCGACAACACGGACGTACTCTGTGCGTTCGTCTGACATGAGCCATAATGATTGTGTGGTTTCTCGAACATGGTTTGTTTGGTTTCACACAACTCTCCTTTCAGTGACTGTTTATCTGGCATCTCCTCCTGGATGGCCTCCCACCACCTAAAGATCAACATGTCAAAGACTGAGCTCCTACTTATTCCTCCCTCCAATGCCTCCCCACCTCCTGACTTCTCTATCACGGTGGAGGGTATCACCATCTCCCCATCAAACCAAGTTCGCTGTCTTGGAGTTACACTTGACTCTGCTCTTTCCTTCATCCCCCACATCAAGTCTCTTTCCTCCTCCTGCCGATACCAACTGCGTAATATTTCCAGAATTCGGCCATTTCTTACCGCTGTCACCACAAAACAACTCATACACGCCCTGGTAATCTCCCGACTCGACTATTGCAATAATCTCTTATCTGGCCTCCCTCTGTCCCGCCTCTCCCCCCTACAATCCATCCTGAACGCCTCCGCCAGGCTAATTCACCTCACCCGCCGCTCTGTCTCTGCCGCTCCCCTCTGCGAGTCCCTTCACTGGCTCCCCATCCACTGCAGAATTAAGTTCAAAATCCTTATCCTTACCTACAAAACCCTCACTAACTCAGCTCCCCACTACCTGTCCTCACTAATCACCAAATACACCCCAGCCCGCTCCCTAAGGTCAAACAGTGACCTGCGCCTAGCTTCTCCCCGCATCACCTCTTCCCATGATAGACTGCAGGATTTCTCACGCGCAGCCCCCACTCTCTGGAACGCTCTCCCTCGTACTGTCAGACTTTCCCCTAACTTCTCTTCCTTCAAACGCTCCCTTAAAACGTTCCTATTTAGGGAAGCCTACCACCCAACTCACTGACGCAATCATCAATCACTCTAACCTTACAGTCCTCTCCTCCTGTTTCCAACCCCAACCCTCCCAGATTGTGAGTTCCTACGGGAATAGAGCCCTCATCTCCTCCTGTACTGTTTGTCAAATGTTGTTCAATGTATTGCAACCCTGTCTATACTGTGCTTATTGTACAGCGCTGCGGAATATGCTGGCGCTTTATAAATAAAGAATAATAACAATAACTCTGACCTGTCCAATGACACCTAACATGACTTCGTGGGATGTAAAGAATGGAAATGCAGGGGTCCAAAGGACCCCCTGCACCCCTCGCAGCATTGCCCTGGTTTAGGTTTTTGATGGAACAATGCGTAATAACGCATTATGTGATCACCTCCACACTTGGCTGGCATCGTGGGAAATGTGACGGTGAGTTAGTGCAGTATCGCTGTTCACTTTATAATTGTGCCTGGGATTTGTTGAGCCTTGGATTAAGCCAAACTTTGGTAACTAGCTAGTTTATAAAGTGTGACTGAATTGACAGAAAGGAGCATTTCCTTTTTTGTATTCTAGAACCTGTAGAAGACCAAAATAACATCAGACGATGGATATACGATCTTATTATTCATCTTTAACCAAAAAGCAGGCATCAGATTCTGCTGCAGAGAAGGAGCAACAGGATGAAAGTCAGATTTCTAAGCATCCAGATTTAGAGATTGAATACGTGGAAGTTGATTCCCCAGAAAGCGATTTTTATTTTGCTGAAGAAGAAGATGAGGAGGACCCTGAGCTGTTACCGCAGGTCAATGAATCAAGTTTGCCATCAACAAGCTCGCATAAATACAGTGCTCATGGGGAATCCTCCCAATCCTGTGATTATGATCAGTCTTTGGTACATAGACCAACTGGTGGCATCAAGAGCAAGCCACCAGGGCCCTGTGACATCAGTCAGTGTGCTACTGAAGGACCAAAACAACCAATACTGAAAAAATACCAACAGAAAAAAATTGGAGCAAGCTTTCGTTCTTTCCGACCTCAGTGGCTGGAATACTCAATTTCACAGGATGCAGCATATTGCTTTTCATGTTGATTTTTTTCTGTGTCCAAATATATTCACGGAGAAATGAAAAAGTACCTTTTGTCAATGTTGGTTTTTCCAACTGGAAAAATGCAATGGAAAATGAAAAGGGTATACCGCAACACGAAAAGTCTACATCCCATAAAGAATCCTCTGTAAGCTGGCAGGATTTCAAAAGTAACGAAGAAAAGGATACAACCATCATGAAAGGCCTAAGTAAAGCACATGCCAGAGAGGTGGAAGAAAACCGCCATTATATTAAGACAATTGCTGAAGTCCTTCTTTTAACAGCAAAAAACAAAATTGCACAAAGAGAGCATCGCTACAACTCCGATGATCTAAATCATGGAAACGTGAGAGAGATCTTGTACTTGATTGCTAAAAAAGATCGCATTGTAGAAAAAAAACTTAATGGACCAAGAAACGCTCGGTATTTACATCCGTCCATTCAAAATGAACTTTTAGCAGTTATGGCTTCATTAGTTAGAGAAGACATAGCAGACAGTGGCGTCGTAACGTGGGGGCGGGGGGTGCGGCCCGCACCAGGTGACACCCTCCGCCGCGTATTCGCTCCCTGCGAGCGTCCGAAGCACGCAGCTTCGGCGCTCGCCTGGGGAAAACACGTCACCAGCCAATCACGGCTGGTCACGTGGCTCCCCCAGGCGAGCGCCCAAGCTGCGTGCCACCGGACGCTCAGAGGGAGCGAACACACGGCAGAGGTGAGCTGGGGCCATTATCCATGAGATGCTGGGGCATATCCATGAGGAGCTGGGGCATATCCATGAGGAGCTGGGGCATATCCATGAGTTGCTGGGGCATATCCATGAGGAGCTGGGGCATATCCATGAGCTGCTGGGGCATATCCATGAGCTGCTGGGGCATTGTTTTTTTTTTTTTTTTTTAATATCTTGCATTGTATTACTTTGTATTTCTGTAACTGTAACACTTCATTGTTCTTGAACCCAGGACATACTTGAAAACGAGAGAAATCTCAATGTATCCTTCCTGGTAAAATCCTTTATAAATAAATAAATAAATAAATATCCATTAGGAGCTGGGGCATATCCATGAGCTGCTGGGGCATATCCATTAGGAGCTGGGGCATATCCATGAGCTGCTGGGGCATATCCATGAGATGCTGGGGCATATGCATGAGCTGCTGGGGCATATATCCATGAGGTGCTGGGGCATATATCCATGAGGTGCTGGGGCATATATCCATGAGGTGCTGGGGCATATATCCATGAGCTGCTGGGGCAAATCCATGAGCTGCTGGGGCATATCCATGAGCTGCTGGGGCATATCCATGAGCTGCTGGGGCATATCCATGAGCTGCTGGGGCATATCCATGAGCTGCTGGGGCAAATCCATGAGCTGCTGGGGCATATCCATGAGCTGCTGGGGCATATCCATGAGGTGCTGGGGCATATCCATGAGGAGCTGGGGCATATCCATGAGCTGCTGGGGAAAATCCATGAGCTGCTGGGGCAAATCCATGAGCTGCTGGGGCATATCCATGAGGTGCTGGGGCATATCCATGAGGTGCTGGGGCATATCCATGAGCTGCTGGGGCAAATCCATGAGCTGCTGGGGCATATCCATGAGCTGCTGGGGCATATCCATGAGGTGCTGGGGCATTCCATGTGCTGGGGCAGTATCCATGAGCTGGGGCAGAATATCCATGAGCTGGGGCAGTATATCCATGAGCTGGGGCATTATCCATGAGCTGGGGCAGTATATCCATGAGCTGGGGCAGTATATCCATGAGCTGGGGCAGTATCCATGTGCTGGGGCAGTATATCCATGAGCTGCTGGGGCAGTATATCCATGAGCTGGGGCAGTATCCATGAGCTGGGGCATATCCATGAGCTGGGGCAAAATCCATGAGAGGAGCTGGGGCACAATCCATGAGAGGTGCTGGGGCATATCCATGAGGTGCTGGGGCATATCCATGAGCTGCTGGGGCAAATCCATGTGTGCTGGGGCATATCCATGAGGTGCTGGGGCATATCCATGAGCTACTGGGGCAAATCCATGAGGTGCTGGGGCATATCCATGAGGTGCTGGGGCATATCCATGAGCTGCTGGGGCATTCCATGTGCTGGGGCAGTATCCATGTGCTGGGGCAGTATCCATGAGCTGTTGGGGCAGTATATCCATGAGCTGGGGCAGGATATCCATGTGCTGGGGCAGTATATCCATGAGCTGGGGCAGTATATCCATGAGCTGGGGCATATCCATGTGCTGGGGCAGTATCCATGTGCTGGGGCAGTATCCATGAGCTGTTGGGGCAGTATATCCATGAGCTGGGGCAGGATATCCATGTGCTGGGGCAGTATATCCATGAGCTGGGGCAGTATATCCATGAGCTGGGGCATATCCATGTGCTGGGGCAATATCCATGAGCTGGGTCAAAATCCATGAGAGCAGCTGGGGCAGTATATGCATGAGAGCAGCTGGGGCAGTATATCCATGAGAGGAGCTGGGGCAGTATATCCATGAGAGGAGCTGGGGCAATATCCATGAGAGGAGCTGGGGCAATATCCATGAGAGGAGCTGGGGCATATCCATGTGTGCTGGGGGCAGTATCCATGAGAGCTGCTGGGGCAATATCCATGTGTGAGCTGGTCTAGGGCAATATATCCATGTGTGAGCTGAGGCGCAATATATCCATATGTGAGCTGAGGCGCAATATATCCATATGTGAGCTGGGGCAATATATATCCATGGGTGAGCTGCTGGGGGCAATATATAACTGTGAACTGGGGCAATATATCCATATGTGAGCTGGGGGCAATATATATCCATGGGTGAGCTGCTGGGGCAATATATATCCAGAGCTGCTGGGGGCAATATATCCAGAGCTGCTGGGGGCAATATATATCCATGTGTTGCTTTCACTGCCTTCGAACAGGCAACGTATTTTCTGGCAGTTGGCAAAAAGTTGTGTGAGCATATGAGAGAGCTGCACAGCAATAAACCTCACAGTAATGTGCGCTGTGTGTATGAGCATTCAGTGTTATATGGCAGTACTGATTTAGGAGTAAGAGTAGTTAAAAAAAATCTGTAAAACTCGGGGGGGGGGTGACACCATAAATTACCGCACCGGGTGACACCAACCCTAGTGACGCCACTGATAGCAGATAGCCTAAAAGACAGCCCTTTTTCTATCCTGGCAGATGAGACCAAAGATCGTAGCAAAGCAGAACAGTTGTCTGTTGTTGTAAGATATTTTTTTGATCAAGCTGTCCATGAGAGGTTTTTGAAATTTTACAAAGCAGATAGCCTTGATGCTGCATCATTGACAGATTATATATTCAATGTTCTTTCCTCATTAGGGATTGATAAAAATGAATGTGTTGGTCAAGCTTATGATGGGGCTGCAGTAATGAGTGGAAGGATAAATGGCGTTCAAGCAAGGATTCAAAGAAAGGTGCCTACTGCTCTATATGTCCATTGCATGTATCATCGTCTTAATTTAGCTGTTGTTGACACTGTTAAAAATGTGGCTGAAGCAGCTGAATTTTTTGCAAAGTTGGAAAAGCTTTACGTTTTTTCCAGCACATCCGTGGTTCACTCAGTGTTTGAAAGAGTTCAGAAAGAGATGTGAACAAAACCCGTTATTAAGCTAAAACAATTAAGTGATACAAGGTAGACATGCCAATATGCTGCATGCAAAGCTGTACTTCAGACACTCGAGCCTCTCCTGGAAACTCTTAAGTTATTATCTGATGGGAAAAATACAGAAAGAAGAATTGAAGCAAATTCCATCCTTAATTTCATTGACTTTAATTTCATTCTATCACTTGTGCTTTTTGAAAACATATTAAAAAGGACACGGACGTTATCCTTTGGCATCAGCAGTCCTTCTCGTCCGGACTGTTATTGAAGAACTTGAACAACTACGAAATGGAGACAGCACCCCTACAGGATCAGTACAATCTTCCGCAATAGAAAAGGTTTGGGTGGATGCAATAAACTTGTGCATTAAATGCGGAATAGAAACTCCTGACTCTGGAGAAGATAAACCACCTCGCAAACGAAGAGATTGCCGACCACCTTTAACCCTTTCGCTGCTGAGGCTTTTCCCGCCCCTGTGCTGAGGTCATTTTTACCTGTTTTGCGCATCATGTTTAAACGTGTTTTGAAGGCTTATTTTAGTATATGACCCAGACATATTATATATCGTTCTTTCCGTCAGACTCGGTAGATTCATAATATGTCATTATTATATGTATACGTTATGTCATGTCTGTATATTATAACAAAAAATGCAATAAAATATGTATTTTCAATAATTTATAACGTGTAAAGTGTTTTTTTCCACATTTTAACATGCGAGCAATTGCGGTTATATTTTGTATGGGGTGCGCTTGTTAAAAAAATTAGAGATGGGGTCTCGTTACATTTTTTTTTGGGGAAAATGACACTATTTTTAACAAACGCACCTCATACAAAAATCGTTAGTGCAGCATCATTGTTCACATTATAATTGAAATGGGAACAATATTGCTGCATTAACAAACCAAAAAAAAAAAAAATTTTTTTTTTTTGTTTTAATTTTTTTTTTTATTTTTTTTTTTTTTTTTACAAAATTTTTCACTTTCATGTTTGGTATCGTTGGAACGGCCATGCTCTGGCCGATCCAACCATACCAAAATTTAACCCCTAGCTGCCACGGATCGGGAGATAGGGAGTTCATTGGAACTCCCTATCTCCACCGTTGGTGGCAGTCAAGGGTTAAGTCCAGGACTGGCGTCATCGTGCTACGCACGATGACGCCAGTCCTCAGGGGGAGTTCCCGGAGGCTTGACCGACATCCAAGATGTCGGCCAGCTCCGGGAAAGGATCGCGAACCGGCGCTTTTCAGCGCCGATTCGCGATCAAGCTCCCCAGGGGTTAATGCCAGGCATCATTTGGAAGGGCAGGCTGTGCCCTTCCAAATGATGCCTGGGTTAACCCCCGCAGAGCCGCCGATCGGGAGGGAGAGAGGTCCGAAGGACCTCCCCCCTCCCTTTCAGGCGCCTCCTCCGCACATGCGGGGGGGGCGCCTGAATTAGGTGTCATCGCGCCCCCGCGATGACACCTAATTCTGGCGGCTGCTGTTCCGGATGCCGGGCTGACATCCAGGATGTCAGCCCGCACCGGAGGGGCCAGCGATCGGCCGGAACTCGGCCGAACGCTGACCCCAATGAGAGGACGCACTGAGCGCGTCCTCAGCACACCAGCGGGAATGCTGAGGACGCGCTGAGCGCGTCCTCAGCAGCGAAGTGGTTAAAATTAAGGGACAGCCTTATAATGGAAACAGTGGGTCAACGAACACAACTGTGCAAAAAGGAGGATTTTATACAGCATTTTGTCTATGTTGTTCTTGACAACATAATATCAGAACTAAAATCACGTTTTTCAAGGGATTCTTTGGTGGTAATGGAAGGCATTCAGGCACTTAACCCAAAAGCAGATTGTTTTTTGAATTTTCAAAAGCTGACTTCAATGGCAAAATTCTATGGCTGCAATTTGGAGTATTTAGAAACAGAACTCAAGCAGGCTCTTGTGACTTTGAAGAGGAAAGAAGAATCAGAAGGCATAAACGTTAACACTGTCTTGGAGTTCACAAACTTTCTGCAACCCTATGCTGTCCCCTTCTTTGAACTGTACAGACTGTGTAAAATTGCATGTGTTTTGCCAGTTAGCAGTGCATCTTGTGAGAGAAGTTTTTCAGCACTGAAATTAATAAAATCCTATTTGCGTACAACAATGACAGAGGAAAGGCTGTCAGATCTTGCCACACTAGCAATTGAGTTTAGGCTTGCAAACAAGATAAACATGGATCAAGTCATTGACAGGTTTGCATCAATGCATAAAAATTCACGTATAAATCTATATTGACTCAAATCCATAGATCTATAGAATCATTTGCCTGTGTAATTCGAGTTATAATGGAAAGACAGATGCGATTATCACAGCGTACAAGAAAAACTTTACAGATAAACCAGTGGCTAAACACTATTTGGAAAAGAATCCTCCTTTATGTTCATTGAAGTTTATGGCCATTGAAACAGTTCCTCTACTTCCACAACAGGGAGACCAAGCTAAATTACTTGAACAACGCAAGATGTTTTGGATCAAAATGCTAAATACCCTTTCACCGTATGGACTTTTCGAAGAGTTTTCAATCCGTTCTTTTGTTAAATTTGCGATTTTGGTACTTTATGTTTTTATTTATGCAGGGTTTCGTATTAAGTATAGACATTATACATAGTAAGTTAGTAGTTCAGTGCCGGCTTAGGGCTCTATTCCATAGTTGGTGCTAATTTAACCAGAGCTGTTGTAAATTTAACAACTCCATAGACTATATTGGCTTTGGTAAATTTACAACAGCTCTGGCTAAGCTTGCACCAATTTTTTAATCCAGCCCTTAGGATTTGTTTTTGATAGTGATCCATGTAATATGTATCTCTTTTGTGATAATAATCGGCTACAGAAATGTGCTGAAATGTTGATATGCAGAGATTTTTGAATAAATATAATTGTTATCCTTGTATACAAGTCCTCGAGTGCTAGTTTTTTGGTGGATTTTGGAATATCTATATAAAGCTATATGCTCTTCTCAATACAGGGAGCTCCTGTTTGCTTCTGAGGGCTATTAACAGTCACATACAGTGAGGTGTGACTAGGGCTGTATAAATAAAGTGATTTCAATCCTAAATATCAGAATAGAGCAGTGAGACTGCAAGGGCATGATCTATACACCAAGCAAGAGTACTTTATTAAGCTAAGGTTGTTTTGCCTATAGTATCCCTTTAATGCTGACTACAGAAACTAAAACGTTACATTATTTAATTTCTGTTTGCTGAAATTGCTTTAAACTATGAAAGATTAAGCTTTGGAGTTCCCTCTGTCTCAGGTCTGAAGCAAAACCTGAGAAAGAAAGGAAAACTCTTGAAAGCTTGTCTTTTAAGTATCCAGATATTACAATGAAAAGGTATCATTGCACCACATTACTCTGGGATATTGGAATTTTATTTATATATACTTATTTCGTTATTTTTCAGTGGTATGGATTTAGTAGCGAAAATTATTAGTGCCCCCCCAGTTTTGACTGTGGTATCTTGTGTGCCCCTCCTATATATTATTCCTAGAGTCGCCACTGATCCAGGAAGCAGGACGCCGCGATTGGATGGAGGTGAATGCAGGAGGATATCGAGGGAACGCAGAGACAGCTATGTATCAGCCCGAGTGTGGCTCAGGGTTACCATTTTCGGCATTGAAATTTAACCCCGAGCCCCACTCGGGAATACCACCAGGGAGGTTAAAGGGACTGTGATTGGATTAAGAGGGGAAATGTCACCCCTATTGACCTAAGGCGAGATTCACAGAACCGATATTAGTGGCTCTGAAAACTTTAACAGTGTGGATATATAAATATTGCAAAAGACTGCACGCGGTCATCAATGCTAAGAGAGCAATACACAATATTAAGAACTAAGGGTATGCAGACTTTCATTTTTTATTTGTTGCCTTGTTTTATGATTGTGCCATTCTGTTATAGGATACATATTTAACTGTAGGTCATAAAAATGAAATAAAAGAAAGGTGTTTTTCCTGCTCATGTTTACTTTAAAAATGGTACATATATCACCAATTCTCCAAGTGTATGCAAACCTTTGAGCATAATTGTATAGTGAAATGGGTGTATGGTGAAATGGGGCATAAAAGTAAAGATGAGCCAGAGATAGCAGGCATAAAATGAAAGGTGGACATGAAATGTGGCATAAATTGAAAGAGGACATGCACGAAATGAGATAGTAAATGGGGGCATAATGAAAATTGGGCAAAAAACAGGTAAGATGTGTGTATGTAGGAGTCATAAAATGAAAGAGCAGGAAATGAGGAGGCATAAAATGATATGGAGGAGGCGTTAAAATTAGGGATGCACCGATACCATCGGTGCCGATACTGTCGTTTGCACGAGTACTTAGTACTCGTGCAAATGGCCCCCCCCCCCGATACCGGAAGCCAGAGCTGGGCCGGCTTGCTGGTGTCCACGGGGCTGGGGAAGCTGGCTGCGTGCATGAAAAGCACGCGGCCGGCTTTCCCCTCTGGCGGCTGCAATACTCACCTGCTTCCGAAGGTCCGGTCGCGCTGCTGTGGCGTGATCACGTGGCCACCGGCGCTTCTGTGATGCTGCCTCCAGCTGAGAGGCTGCTGGAGGCAGCGTCACAGAAGTGTCGGCGGCCACGTGATCGCGCCACAGCAGCGCGACCTGACCTTCGGAAGCAGGTGAGTATTGCAGCTGCCGTAGGGGAACGCTGGCTGCGTGCTTTTCATTCACGTGGCCAGCTTCCCCAGCGTTCGATGGGGGCATATCCATGAGAGCTGGGGGCATAGCTATGAGAGCTGGGGCATATCCATGAGAGCTGGGGGCAAATCCGTGAGAGCTGGGGCAAATCCATGAGGGCTGGGGCATATCCATGTGAGCTGGGGGCAAATCCATGAGAGCTGGGGGCAAATACGTGAGAGTTGGGGCATATCCATGAGAGCTGGGGCAATATCCATGAGAGCTGGGGCATATCCATGAGAGCTGGGGGCAAATCCATGAGAGCTGGGGGCAAATCCGTGAGAGCTGGGGCATATCCATGAGAGCTGGGGCATATCCATGAGAGCTGGGGGCAAATCCATGAGTGCTGGGGCATATCCATGAGAGCTGGGAGCAATAGCCATGAGAGCTGTGGCATATCCATGAGAGCTGGGGGAAAATCCATGAGAGCTGGGGGAAAATCCATGAGAGCTGGGGGCAATATCCATGAGAGCTGGGGGCAAATCCAGGAGAGCTGGGGGCAAATCCAGGAGAGCTGGGGGCATATCCATGTGATCTGGGTGCATATCCATGTGATCTGGGTGCATATCCATGAGAGCTGAGGGCATATCCATGTGAGCTAGGGGCAATCTCCATGTGAGCTGGGGGGCTATTTCCATGTGAGCTGGGGCATTCTGTATATATATATATATATATATATATCTCGGGGGATATATACATGTGAGCTGGGGGCATTTTTATATGAGGTCTGTTCTTATTGGAAAGCGGTCACATGAGATAAAATAAAAGTATCGGTACTCGGAATCGGTGAGTACTTTTTAAAAAGTATCGGTACGCGTACTCGGTCTTAAAAAAGTGGTATCGGTGCATCCCTAGTTAAAATGGATCTTCACCTGTGTAACCACAAAATCTTTTCAAAGGCCCTGCTTCACTGTCCATCCCACAGCCATTGCCTCCCAAGCCACTGACCTCACCACCTTGGTGTGTAAATGTTTTTTTTGGAATGTAATCAAAGCCTCAATAAAAACTACTCCTTATCCCTATGATCTAGTTTGTGCAAACTGTGCACGCATGGAGAACAGTAGGGTTTTTTTGTGCATGCAAATTTATTTATGATAGGCCTGCTGCCAATTCTTGTGCACAAAAAACTGCCTACTCACGTGTGAATCTGTGTAATGTGCGTTATTACACGTCCAAGTTACACCAGCATGCATTCTGCATAGATTCACCGACATCTCAGAAAGAGTGAAGCAAAAAATCTCTTGATTGCCTAACTCCAGACTCATCATAAACTCATTTTCATCAATCTTATTTTGAATGTTAATAAATTAACTTGGTTATATTGCACTACAGGTTTTAAAAAGGGAATAACTAAGGGTTTCACCGCTAGTGTTTTAAAGCATACCATTAACAAATTAATATTGCATTATATAAAGGAAATAGAAGTATAGAAAATGCTATTTAAAATATTTTATGCAATCCCTATGGGAATAATTTCAATTTATTTATTAGTCAGTTACCTTAGAAGCCTGGCATCAAATACGGTTTCCACATCATGTAGGACCGAAGGTAGATATTTCAGAGCAGCAACCTGAAAATATAATAAATCAACAAAACTGTTAGCAATTTTATGTGTTCCCACAGGTCTACCTTCTAACACACTGACATAAAAATAGTGCCAGGAAATCTTGATAACATTGCACTATCTTTAATGTATGAATCAGCAAATTACTTGTGCTCCATAAATGTTTGATAACATTCTATTGATGGGTATTTGAAAAGGCATCCATTTTCATATATTGATACTATACTGTTTCAAGAAGTGCCATTAAAAAAAATCTTCTAAAATTAACATACTGTATATTTGATAATTACTTTTAGCAAGAAAATACATTGTCCAGAGAAGCTGCTCATATTGTACTTTGCACTGCAGTCACATGACAATAAAAGCAGCACAATAATAAAACAAGTGCTCTGTATAATTCTCATTATATTCACTTTGCTGTAGAATTTGTCCAATGTTTTGATTTCACCATCCACATTGTCAGGATCCGTGTCTGCAACAGCTACTTGTAAAATGCTGCTGAACACCTGAAACAGTTAATCACAGTACACACACACACACACACACAACAACACTGCTTGAATAAAGGTCCACTCCCCCTATCCAACTTGGCTCTGCAAGTCTAATTCTGCTGGTGTTCAGACCTATTCTTCGTTACTTATGATTTACCGTGTACCAGACTCCCTGCTTACCTACCGATTGCCACCCTATCTGAATACAGAGACTTTGACAGAGACAGAAACCCATTGTTTTTAACTCATTGGGACTGTAAGGTCTGAAAATCTGGTTTCATTGGGGAAACCACCAAGAGGGGATATAACGATGTCGTAAAGTGATTGTTGTTTTGGTGTGACGCTCCACTTTTTCTCTTCCAATACCCTATACCAACCCTTGACTATGGATCGCCCCCTGATTACGCTCCCTGGATATACCCTCTTGTACAGCACCTTCGATCTCCTCTGTGTATGTTTACCCAAAAGGCACCATCTGTGTGTCCCTGCACACTGGGCACGGATCCCCTAAACCTGAACTTGGGTCCCTCCGTGGAACACGCCAGGTGCCACTCCGACACACATACAATCGATCACAAACATCAGCTGATGTAAACTTCAAGAAATAAAAGGAAAGGTGTATGTGTGACTATATTCCTACGGATAGGACGGGATTCAATCACAAGACTTTTGTTCGGTGTTTATTGACAGTGTTATCCATAAACATTTTGGCACCCTAAAGCCTTGTAACCTCAATGAATACCGATACCATTTTGAATACTGTATACATGGACACAGAAGTTACACGAATATGAAACCTCACATCTTATAGATGTATTCATAGTCATAGACCAGCAAATGAATAGATTGATGCCCTTGTCAGTCAGTGTGGGGAAGCTCCGCTCTAGTAGCCCATCTCATGACCAGTACGTGTGTAAGCCGCTGGAACGGACTCCACTCATGCAAAGGAGTCATATAAATCAGAGCTGCTAGCCAGGTGTGGAGGTGGCTGATGACTTCTCACAGTTATAGTTAAAGCATACCATTTACTGGGATTTCTATCAGAAAGCAGATAAGAGCAATGACAATGGCGGTCCTATGTTGTTGTTGCCAATGAGCCATTATTATTTCAGTAGATTTTATATCCCATTAATCTAGCCAGGCTGAAGAGTTGACCGCTAATCTTGCCTGCAGGCTGGCTGAAAATAGTGGGAAATGTAATAACGAAAATAAAAATTGGTACATGATCCCCTAGCATTGTCATCTTGTATCCACCTGCTCACTACTTGCACATGGCCATAATTTTGTCTGCTGCGCTCTGATCAATGTCTCACTCCCCCCTCCACTGTGTGAGGCCTCTCTCTCCATGGCCATAAGCAAATGTCAGAACCATGTATAAAGTGGGAACGAAACGCTTACACATCATTGTGGCAACTTAATAGCAGAACGCTCTTGAAGTGACAGATCATGTGTAAAAGGCTCTCAGACAGAGCAGAGGAACAACCGCCCATATTGATTTTCAAAGCATTGTTATCTGACCTGCTCATGCCATCGGTCAAGGGGTGGGAAGCAGTGGTTTCATTCTTTTTTTCTTCTTCTAAATTAAACACCCTGTTCCCCAGCCTTAAGATTCAGCTTGACCGAAATACTTCTATCCTTTTGATTTTGTTTAATTATTGGAAAAAAAAACCTGTGGCCCCCTACTTCCCCACCTTTTGTCAAATTTAACCCTTTCGCTGCTGAGCCTTTTCACACCTCTGTGCTGAGCTCATGTTTACCGGTTTCGCTCATCATGTTTAAATGCGATTTGAAGTCACATTTTATTATGCGACCCAGACATATTATATATCGTTCTTTCTGGGAGACTCGGCAGTTTCATAATATATCATTATTATATGTATACGTTATGTCCTGTCTGTACATTATAACATAAAATGCAATAAAAGTTGAATATTCAATAATTTACAACTTGCAAAGTGTTTTTTTACACATTTTAACATGCGAGCGTTTGCGGTTATATTTTCTATGGGGTTGTGCTTGCTAAAAAAATTAGAAACGGGGAATCGTTACCTTTTTTGGCGAAAATTACGTGTTTTTTAGCAAACACCCCCCATAGATAAAATTGTTAGTGCAGCATCATTATTCACATTATAATTGAAATGGGAACAATATTTCTGCACTAATAAAACAAAACAAAAACAAAAAAACTTTTTTATATTTTTTTTAATTTTATTTTTAATTATTTTTTTTACACTGTACATGGTCATGTTTGATATCATTGGAAAGGCCATGCTCTGGCCATTCCAATGATATCAAACTTTAACCCCTAGCTTTCAGGGATCGGGAGATAGGGGGTTCATATCTCCACCATAGGTGGCAGCAAGGGGTTAATTACGAAACTGGCACCATCGCGCTATGAACGATGACTCCAGTCATTAGGGGGATATCCCGGAAGCTTGGCCGACATCCAGGATGTCTGCCAGCTCCGGGATGGGACCGCGATACGGCGCATGTTAGCGCCATATCGCAATCTAGCCCCATAGGGGTTAAAGACAGCCACCGCTTGGAAGGGCAGGCTGTGCCCTTCCAAGTGGTGGCTGCCTTTACTCTCTGGCCTGCACGGATGGGGAGAGGACCTCCCCCTCCCCTTCAGGCACCTTCCCCGCATTGGCGGGGGGGGTGCCTGAAATAGACATCATCGCGCAGGCACGATGACGTCTATCGTGCCCGCCGGGGTCCCGGAGACTGGGCTGACATTGATGATGTCAGCCCGCACCAGGGGGCCGCCGCGATCGGCCGGAATCCAGGCCGATCGCCGCTGCAAAGGGAGGACGCGCTCAGCGCGTCCTCCGCAGCGAAGTAGCCATGCGGCAGGACGCGCTGAGCACGTCCTCCACATGGAAAGGGTTAAAATACCTGAAATAAACCTTTTAACTCTGAATTGGCTCTGATCTGTTGAACCGTATGCTGGACAAACAAAAAACACCCATATTCCTTTCTTCCTTTATCAATACAATTATAAACTGTGGCTTAACCTAATCAGTGACATGTGAAATTTACTTAAAGCCTCTTACCTGTCAGAGCAAAATATTCTGCACCACATAGCAGCCTCCACATATATGACATCATTTTATATTAGTGTTATTTCAAGCATTATTTGTGACGTAATTCAATAACCATCATTTTAATGTTTGATTATGCTATGATTGGTAATAATGCAGAAGAGTCCCCTATAGCTAGTCAGAAAATTAACTGAAACCTACAGTATGTCTTTTATAGCTTTTTTCTCTGAAGCTATTACCAATAATAACAATTGAGAACTATTATAAACCCCTTAAGAACCAAGGGTCTTTAAAGTCAATGCATTTATGACATAAACGTTACGTCATTGGTTCTTAACCACTTCGCTGCTGAGGACGCGCTGAGCGCGTCCTCAGCAGTCCCGCTGGTATGCGGAGGACGCGCTGAGCGCGTCCTCCCATCGGGGTCAGCGTTCGGCCGGGTTCCGGCCGATCGCTGGCCCCTCCGGTGCGGGCTGACATCCTGGATGTCAGCCCGGCATCCGGACCAGCAGCCGCCAGAATTAGGTGTCATCGCGGGGGCGTGATGACACCTAATTCAGGCGCCCCCCCGCATGTGCGGAGGAGGCGCCTGAAAGGGAGGGGGGGGAGGTCCTTCGGACCTCTCTCCCTCCCGATCGGCGGCGCACAGGAGGTTAACCCAGGCATCATTTGGAAGGGCACAGCCTGCCCTTCCAAATGATGCCTGGCATTAACCCCTGGGGAGCTGGATCGCGAATCGGCGCTGAAAAGCGCCGGTTCGCGATCCTTTCCCGGAGCTGGCCGACATCTTGGATGTCGGCCAAGCCTCCGGGAACTCCCCCAGAGGACTGGCGTCATCGTGCGTAGCACGATGACGCCAGTCCTAGACTTAACCCCTAACTGCCACCAACTGTGGAGATAGGGAGTTCCAATGAACTCCCTATCTCCCGATCCGTGGCAGCTAGGGGTTAAATTTTGGTATGGTTGGATCGGCCAGAGCATGGCCGTTCCAACGATACCAAACATGAAAGTGAAAAATTTTGTAAAAAAAAAAAAAATGAAAAATAAAAATAAAAAAAAATTTAAAAAAAATATTAAAAAAAAAAAATAAACACTTTTTTTTAATTTTTTTTGGTTTGTTAATGCAGCAATATTGTTCCCATTTCAATTATAATGTGAACAATGATGCTGCACTAACGATTTTTGTATGCGGTGCGTTTGTTAAAAATAGTGTCATTTTCCCCAAAACAAAATGTAACGAGACCCCATCTCTAATTTTTTTAACAAGCGCACCCCATACAAAATATAACCGCAATTGCTCGCATGTTGAAATGTGGAAAAAAACACTTTACACATTGTAAATTATTGAAAATACATATTTTATTGCATTTTTTGTTATAATATACAGACATGACATAACGTATACATATAATAATGACATATTATGAATCTACTGAGTCTGACGGAAAGAACGATATATAATATGTCTGGGTCATATTCTAAAATAAGCCTTCAAAACACGTTTAAACATGATGCACAAAACAGGTAAAAATGACCTCAGCATAGGGGCGGGAAAAGCCTCAGCAGCGAAAGGGTTAAGGGTTAATACGCATTGTCACAGTCAGAAAGTCTTTGAATTTTAAAGCACTAATAGTATAGTATAGCTAATAATTACCGTATTTTTCGCTCCATAAGACGCACTTTTCTCCCCCCAAAAAGTGGGGGGAAAAGTGGGTGCGTCTTATGGAGCGAATGCCCCATGATATGCCTCAGCTCACCTGCCGCCGCTGCCGCCGCGTTCGTCTCCCTCTGAGCGAGCGTCCGGCAGCAGGAAGCTTGCGCACTCGCCTGGGGAGCCACATGACCGCGATCTCGCGAGATCGCGGTCACGTGGCTCCCCCAGGCGAGTGCCCAAGCTTCCTTCCCGCTGGACGCACGCTCAGAGGGAGACGAACGCGGCGGCGGCGGCAGGTGAGCTGAGGCATATCCATGAGCTGCTGGGGCATATCCATGTGTGAGCTGGGGCATATCCATGTGTGAGCTGGGGCAAATCCATGTGTGAGCTGGGGCAAATCCATGTGTGAGCTGGGGCAAATCCATGTGTGAGCTGGGGCATATCCATGTGTGAGCTGGGGCATATCCATGTGTGAGCTGGGGCATATCCATGAGCTGGGGCATATCCATGTGTGAGCTGGGGCATATCCATGAGCTGGGGCAAATCCATGTGTGAGCTGGGGGACAGTATCCATGAGCTGGGGCATTATCCATGAGCTGGGGGACAGTGTGCATGAGCTGGGGCAAAATCCATGAGCTGGGGGACAGTATCCATGAGCTGGGGCAGTATATCCATGAGAGGAGCTGGGGCAATATCCATTATTACACTATTTGATTCAGAATATTTATTTTCCTGTTTTCCTCCTCTAAAAACTAGGTGCGTCTTATGGTCAGGTGCGTCTTATGGAGCGAAAAATACGGTAGTTAGTCTTGTAAGACATTTAATTTTGTTTCAAAAATGTGATTTTCCCCACTCCTATATTTCTGAAATAGTTGTCTCTCCCCGTCTGATACAAAGTGGATTAGATTTATAAAAAAAAATTCTGAAAAGGGCCCTAGATATTGGCACAAAAGACCAGATAGTTATGGGTCACCAATTGCTTTCAATTCCAAGCAAGCGTGGTTGGTATACTTTGAATTATATACGTCAAATAAAATACAGACTTTTCAGAACTTGTGTAGGTCACACAAAAAACGAAGCTCAATTGCTCTAACAACGGAGCCTTGCATGTGATGAATCATTTCGCAGTGGCTCGTAGGTGCTATGTTTGGAATGCCAATTCATAAAAAAAAATGGCGTATAAAGGAGCAGCAGCATTATCAGAGAAAGCTAACATCTACTGCCGAGCTTATGTTACTTTCATCATCGTTTTTGAAATGCTCTATAAAGTGCGTATTTTCTTATTTATAATGCTGAGAATCTCTTATATTGCTTTAATTGCCAAGAACAGAGTTATAGCAATGCAGAGTGACATTCATAATACAGCTAAAAAGCACACTGTATTCAATGTAAGGATATTTAAATGGTTTTGAAATGTTCAAATTAAACGGCAAAATGACTTATAAGTTTAAGGATAATGAACATCAAGCGTGTTTAATTTTTTTTTACCTCTTTGCTTGTACTCACTGTGTACAACTATAGCCAGAACAGCAGATGGTATTTTTGAATATCAAAGATTTAAATCCGTTTCGTACCAAAAACATTTATTTTTAATATAGCATACATATTTTAATAAAATGAAGGAGCGCTAGGGTTACTCAATTTATTCTTGTTGCAGCCAAGTCAAGTTATCCTGCATCTCTTACAGGCCTAAACCGCTTACCAAGCCTGCACCGCTTATCAGACCTGCCTCACTTGCAGGTCTACACTGCTTACCAATAGGGATGGGCTGCCGGTTCGAATCGGTTCGAAGTTCGATTCGAACATAGGCTGCTCTTAAGTTTACGAATTTTCGAACTTTTCGGGACGTTCCCGGAAAGTTCGAGGAAAAAAAAGTTTTCAAAAAAATTCCAAAAATTGCTTAAAAGATCCTAAAAGATCTAAACATAAAGAGACTCTTTACTGCAGAATATTATAATAAACGGTTTATTAAATATTGTATTAAAACGGGAATATTTTTAACCTTGAAGCCTATGGGATTTCCCACTCGTTGTTGGTCAAGCATTTCCCACTACTTGTTGGTCAAACATTTCCCACTCGTTGTTGGTCAAGCATTTCCCACTCCTTGTTGGTTAAACATTTCCCACTCGTTGATTGTCAAACATTTCCCACTCCTTGTTGGTCAAACATTTCCCAATCTTGTTGGTCAAACATTTCTTACTCCTTGTTGGTCAAATATTTCCCACTCATTGTTGGTCAAACATTTCCCATGGCTTCTAATCGCATTTAAACATGAGCATAAGCGGTAAAAATGAGCTCAGCGCAGAGCGGTGAAATGGCTCAGCACTCAGCAGTGAAAGGGTTAAAAACCTTTTTTTTAACCACTTGGCTGCTATGGACGCGCTCAGCGCGTCCATCCAAGTGGTTCTCCTGTGCTATGGACACGCTGAGCGCGTCCATGCACAGGAGGCAGCAATCCGGCGGATTCCGGCGGATTGCTGCGCCCCCCGGTGCGGGCTGACATCTTGGATGTCAGCCCAGCACTCCGGGACCCAGCGGGGCCATTAGATGTCATCGCGGTGGCGCGATGACGTCTAATTCAGGCACCCCCCACGTGTGCGGAGGAGGCGCCTGAAAGGGCCTTCGGACCTCTCTCCCTCCCGATCGCCAGGGTGCACAGGGTTAATCCAGGCACTGTTTGGAAGGGCACAGCCTGCCCTTCCAAACGGTGGCTGTCATTAACCCCTGGGGAGCCGGATCATGATTCGGCGCTGAAAGCGCCGGATCGTGATCCTCTCCTGGAGCTGGCCGACATCTTGGATGTCGGCCAAGCCTCCGGGAACTCCCCCTGAGGACTGGCGTCAGCAGGGAAATAGCACGATGACGCCAGTACTGGAGTTAACCCCTAGCTGCCAGCAATGGTGGAGATAGGGGGTTCCAATGAACCCCCTATCTCCCGATCCGTGGCAGCTAGGGGTTAATGTTTGATATCGTTGGATCGGCCAGAGCATGGCCTTTTCAATGATACCAAACATGACCGTGAAATTTGTTTTTAAAAAAAATTAAAATTAAAAATAAAAATAAAAAATATTTTAAAAAAAATATATAAACAAGCTTTTTTTTTCTTTTTTTTTTGTTAATGCAGCAATATTGTTCCCATTTCAATTATAATGTGAACAATGATGCTGCACTAACGATTTTTGTATGCGGTGCGTTTGTTAAAAATAGCGACATTTTTCCAAAAAAAAAATGTAATGAGTCCCCATTTCTAATTTTTTTAACAAGCGCACCCCATAGAAAATATAACCGCAAACGATCGCATGTTAAAATGTGAAAAAAAACACTTTACACATAATAAATTATTGAAAATTCTAATTTTATTGCATTTTTTGTTATAATATACAGACAGGACATGACGTATACATATAATAATGACATATTATGAATCTGCTGAGTCTGCCGGAAAGAACGATATATAATATGTCTGGGTCATATATCAAAATATGGCTTCAAAACGCGGTTAAACATGATGAGCGAAAATGGTAAAAATGACCTCAGCACAGAGGTGTGAAAAGCCTCAGCAGCGAAAGGGTTAATGTCATTGTCTCCTGTCCCCCAGGGCAGTACCCGGACCCCCATACACCTTTTATGGCCAATATCTTGCATATATGCCCTATTGGAGGGGACCTTAATTTTCGAACGTTTGAGCCCCATCGAATTGCATGGTTTTCGAATTGTGTTTGAGTTTGCGGTCAAACTTTTTCGGGTGTTCGAGTTTGAACATGGGGGTGTTCGGCCCATCACTACTTACCAAGCCTGCACTATTTACCAGGCCTGCACGGCTTGCCAAGTCAGCATCGCTCATCAGAACTGCATCGCTTACAGTCTTACCTCACTTACCACGCCTATACCGCTCACCAGACCTGTACTGCTCACCAAGCCTGCACCGTTTACCAGGACTGCACCGTTTACTAGATCTGCTCCACCTTTGCCTCTGCTGTGTCCATCATTGCCCTTGTCTTTCCTGTGTCCATCCTCGCTTCTGCCCATCCTGCCCAACTTCGCCTCTGCCTCTCCTGTGCCCATCTTTGCCTCTGCCTCTCCTTTTCCCATCTTCGTCTGTGCCTCTCTTGCGCCCATACATACCTCCTTTCTGTGTATCCTTTTCTGATCTTGCCTTGTGGTCAACCTTATTCCTGCCCCAACTATTTATATATTTTTTTCTGTGTTATATTAAGTTTGTTATTTGTACCTATTCCTTCCTCCATTTATTTTTACTGCTATTACAATAAACCTTCCTTATTACCACTACACCTGTCGACCCCTTTTTGTTTTACTGCATATTGGACTCAAACCCACCTGCACATGTGACACTATTTGGTCAGTCATTAGGACTGCAATATCCTTGCAGTATAGGATTAGGACAAATTAAATGTTGTACACATACAGGACTTTGCTAATAAAATAAAAGAAGATTTATGTATGCTATATTGAACCAATTTGCCGGTGACGGTAATTAATTCAAATACAGTTTTCATGGAAACTGTCATAAATGAATGGTACTTTTTATCATAATAAAAGCAGTATGAGTAAAATATTAATCAAATTCACATATTGTTATAGTTCACTGCCTTAAATATATTTATCCATTTATTTATTGTTTCTGTCTTAGACACAAGATTCAGACAAAGGAAGCATTTCAGGTTCCACCTGCAAACATGCAAATTTTCTAGATTATAGGCAAAGTGTATATGAGGTGGTGATTGAAGCATTGTGATTATTGAATATTGAATATAGTGAATTTTACAGAATTCACTTAGCCTGGGTAACAGGCTTTTGAATTGAAGTTCAAAATATAAATCACACCCGATTACAAACAACTTGAATTCATATGCTGTATTGTCTGCTACTCACATAGAAAAATCACAGAATATTTTTTTATCTTTCAGAAAATTAATATTCATTTGTAGATATAAGAGGAATTTGCGCTTTCCAAGAACTGATTTTGTCATTACAGTTGATAACTTAGCCCATGGAATTAGAATTAATTTACATATTTGTTAAATATAATTCCCATTTTATTGTTCAAGATCGTTTTTTGAAAGAATTACAACTATTTAAACACTGACAGTGTAACCGGCTTCAGCAGAATCATACTTTTAAAGAGAGTGTGGCTGGAGTTGCCAGCGAGTGGCCGCATTACAACCTTTGATGGTGGGCACTTGCTGGAATGCGGCCATCCGGAGTGGCCTTGCAGAAAGCTGTAGAGCATTCTGCCAGCCGCCCCAGTGTCTGTATCTAAGGTCTGGGATGTGTGCATATACACACAAGATATATATATATATCTTATTTGGGTTGTGGTGGAGGGAAAAAAGGGAGACCCAGGATGCAAAAAAGTGAGACAGATGTCATTTGCATATCTTACCCAGAGTTTTGTGCTGCATGTGGGGAATGTAGCATAGGAGCTCTGGGATGCAGTTCTTTTAATTGCTGTGATGCGCAAGTGGCTTCTGCAATTATAAACCATATATATATACAGTTGTGTTCAAAATTATTCAACCCCCACTGAAATTGAGTGTTTTGGCCAGTTTGACATTGATTTTGATCATTCAGTCATCTTGCTTACAATTAATTCAAAGAGGCACGTGTAGGTCAGATAAATATAACATAACATTTATAATGAAATAACCACAAATGTCTTTTCTGTGCTCACATCATTATCAGTTTTATTCAACCCCAAGTGACATTCAATCTTAGTACTTAGTACAACATCCTTTTACAGTTATAACAGCTTTTAAACGTGAAGCATAGCTTGACACAAGTGTCTTGCAGCGATCTACGGGTATCTTCGCCCATTCGTCATTGGGCAAAAGCCTCCAGTTCAGTCACATTCTTAGGCTTGCGCACTGCAACTGCTTTCTTTAAGTCCCACCAGAGGTTCTCAATCGGATTTAAGTCAGGTGACTGCGATGGCCACTCCAAAATGTTCCAGCCTTTAATCTGCAACCATGCTGTAGTGGACTTGGAGGTATGCTTGGGATCATTGTCCTGTTGAAAGGTCCAACGTCTCCCAAGCCTCAGGTTTGTGACGGACTGCATCACATTGTCATCCAATATCTCCTGGTACTGAAGAGAATTCATGGTACCTTGCACACGCTGAAGCTTCCCTGTACCTGCAGAAGCAAAACAGCCCCAAAGCATGATTGACCTCCCGCCATGCTTCACAGTAGGCAAGGTGTTCTTTTCTTCATAGGCCTTGTTCTTCCTCCTCCAAACATAGCGTTGATCCATGGGCCCAAACAGTTCTAATTTTGTTTCATCAGTCCACAGAACACTATCCCAAAACTTCTGTGGTTTGTCCACATGACTTTTGGCATACTGCAGTCGACTCTTCTTATTCTTTGGAGACAGCAAGGGGGTGCGCCTGGGAGTTCTGGCATGGAGGCCTTCATTACGCAGTGTGCGCCGTATTGTCTGAGCTGAAACTTCAGTACCCACATCTGACAAATCTTTTCTCAGTTCCTCAGCAGTCACACGGGGACTTTTCTCCACTCTACGCTTCAGGTAGCGCACAGCAGTCGAAGTCAGCATCTTCTTTCTGCCACGACCAGGTAGCGTTTCAACAGTGCCCTTTGCCTTGAATTTGCGAATGATGCTTCCTATCGTCTCTCTTGGTATGTTTAACATCTTTGCAATCTTCTTATAGCCATTGCCCTTCCTGTGAAGAGTAATCACCTCTTCTCTTGTCTTCCTGGACCATTCTCTTGACTTCACCATGTTTGTAACCACACCAGTAAATGTCTAGAAGGAGCTGAGTATCACAGTCATTTTAAAGCTGCCTAATTGGTGCTTATTATGCTTTATTGCTGCCCCGTGACATCCACAGGTGTTTTCAATACCTGATTGAAAACACTTGAATGAACCTCTTTTCTTCAGAGTGGTAGTCTTTAAGGGGTTGAATAATTGTGTCAATGAAGAATTCACAAAAGAAACATTTACTACTGTATTACAAAACCAATTGATGTCATTTTAGTTGCATATGGTTCTTTAAAAAGTCCTTGTAGGATTTCATTCTGAATACAATTACAAATGTACACTAAATTCCCTAAAACCCTTTACAGCATTGGGGGTTGAATAATTTTGAACACAACTGTATATATATATATATATCTAAGGTCTGGTGTCTGCGTGTGTGCAGGCCTGTGCAGTGTAGGTAAATGGGGTGTCTGGCCATACATTTCAATATTAATATAAACTGGACAGACTTTCATCAAAATCCTAAATTATTTATTGGAAAGAGGTCACATGACATTAAATAAAAGTTATTTGTATATTAAAATGCAATACATGCCCTCTGATGAGCACAAAAGCCTGAGTTTGCTGATGGAGTGGTGACATCAGTGTGTAGAAGATATGTCCTGTAGGACTGTCATCCCACAAAGTCCTTATAAGGGCCTAATTATCAACACTGACTATGTTTTAAATAAATATTGAGGACCAATTGTGCTGTTTAGTTTGATTTCCCACATTCTACAACACCCATAAATGAGGAAGTTGGAGGCATCTGACACTTGAGTCAGGTAAGTAACAGTTTGCAATATATTTTCTATCAGTAAGATATCGCATTAAAGAGAAAATCAACTATCAGGGTTATTCAGAGAGCGTGAAAAGCAGGAGAATGACTGGAGAACGACTGGAGAATGAAAAATTCTAGGTCAAAATAGCCGATTTGGAAAGTGAGATGAAAGGGAGGATTTTTCTGGTTTGGCTATTTTGACCTAGAATTTTTCATTCTCCAGTCATTCTCCTGCTTTTCACGCTCTCTGAATAACCCTGTAAGTGTGGCACCAACACCTACATGAAAAGTGCATTCCCATTCACCATGTGGGTGTTCCCTCTATCACTCCACAAATGTTCCTCCAAATACAGCATGCAGTGGCACGGCATAGGCTTAATATAGACTATAATGTGAATAAAACACCCTTTAAAGTTTAGAATACATACATTTAGATAATGAAGCCAACTCATAATTTAATTCCTATGGAACGAAAAGCTAAAACATTTAGATAGCGTGACATGCACACAACAAATATACTTAAGTTATAAAGTCAGTATCACACTGATGTATCATGAGCCCGTATTGGCTCTGCGCTTAAGGGCATTATATCCAGGGTCCCCAAACATCCCTTCAACAACAGAAGAAGAATTCAAACTTGGGTTCTGATCAAAGTCAGGTGTCCTGGCAGCACTTGGTAAGGTCCTCGTCGTGGTAGCGAGTACCTCCTCCTCCTGGGCACTTCACTTGTTACTTTTTATCTCAGGCTTGTCTGATGCAGGTTCCACCAGTACAGATGCAGTACTGACAGTACTGCATTGTCTGATGCAGGTTCCACCAGTTGGTCACCGGCTCCAGATATCACATTAGTCTATATTATCAATGTGATATCCATTGCTCGAGGGAACATCGCAAGGATAGTGAACTTGTTGAGTACAAGTTAACCTTTTCTCTTCCTAAACCTTTATTTCACCCATTCCTAAAATCCATAAATTTTAGGCTTAATAAGCATAATCTCTCCAGAACCTTTCACTAATTCACATCTAAATCTCATGATGTTAATATAAAAATGAAAATTTGAACATTTGAAAGTGTCCAAAATGCAACCCTGTAAGGCTAGGGTCAAACAAACGCATTATTCGCAGTGACGTCAAAAAGTGTGCCCGAACGCATTGACGTATTTTTTTCACGTAATGCGCGAAAACGGTCAGACGGCACTTTATGCGTCTGGACGTTATGTTGGCTGGAGATTAGCAGCATCTGATATCTCCTAATCATGCACACACGCCGCTATGCCGCCACAGCGCACTCTGTACGTCAGTACTAGCGGTTCTGCTTTCTTGAAAAAATGCGTTCATTTTCCACTTGCGTTGCGCGGCCGGACTTTCGTGCAGCCGTACTTCGTATATTGGCCATCATTTGCTGCTACTGCGGCCATGATTAAGTGCGCCTAAATGCACGTTAAAAATGCGTTAGTCTGACCCCAGCCTAACTAAAGTGAAATTTAGGAACCGATGCTTGAGGGGATGTAAGTGAACCCACATTTGGATAACATTCTGCATTGACATCAAGTACCATAGATGCAATGCAAAATTTGTGAGAAAACTAAAAACGTTGTTAAATTAGTGGTGAAAAGTCACTAAAATGTCTCAACAATATGCACCATAATAATCTAAGCTGCTAACATTCAAAAAATATACAGTTATTAGTGGACTTGTTAAATCTGTGAGCTGATGTACTATACCGGTAAAACACACACCAGCAAAGGTTGAACTATTTGAAAACTGAAATGGGCACTTTCCTACCTTGTCTCTACCGCCATGAGTGGCTCTCAGTAACAAAACTACAAAACTGGGACAATCTTCTATAATGTTCTAGTCACCTTTCATCTATTTGTACTAATGTGCTTGCAAGAATTTATTTCATAGACTTTTAATATATTAATTTTAGATAGTTAGGTGTTGTAATATAAATGATAGTAACATTTAAACCCCATTCATTTTATTACATTTTAGAGGATACACTAGGTTTCACTGGGTAATACAAATTTGCAGTTCATCTTTAAATTATTTACTTTTATTTTCTAAATTGTCTTTGCAAAAATCTAATTATAAAAGTGTGAAAATTGTTGCTATTTTTGGGTCAATTGGAAAAATTTGGGATTATTTGAGCCAGTACTACTATAGAGCACATTCCGTCTTATTAGCTTTAAATTTTACATTTAACTAATATTTTCAAATTTACCTTTCATTTGACTTCAAGGACTTCCCATAAACGTAGAAAATTAAATATTCACCTTAGTTATCCCCAGCAGTGTGAAAAACAGCGCGTGAGGTCATTCACCATTTGACAAAGCATGATCATGCATATAAGGAGATATTTACTTGTTGGATTTAAATATAGTTTGACCTCTTAGTAAACAATAGTAAAACTCTGGCTCGAGTTTACAGTGCAATTCTGGTGTGCAAAAGATGTCAAACTAAGTACTTTTCAAAATAGAAAAATGTGTTCAAATTCAGAGATTTAGGTTGGGTGTTGAGAATCCCTTACCTGGAATTACAATTAGTTATGTTCCAAAATAGGAAATTTTACATGCCAACATCAGGATACCAAAAGTGGAAAATTATGCACCAGATATTTTGTATCAAGAGACAGAATTCTTAATATTAGATATAATTACCTTTAGATTAGGTGTATATAAATCATAAATTAATTTATTGTATAGACTACAGTCCCATCTTCAGTATATGTCAATAGTATATTCAAAAACTTTTAAAAATGTAATCATCCTAGATCCAAAACACTTCTGGTCTCAAGCATTTGAGACAAAGGATACTTAACCTGTAACAAACCTTTCTCTCATAGTATAACTTTTTTAAAGGCAAACAAACCTGGTGCAAGATTGTAGTTTTGTGTTCACTGCTCATAAGATTGTTTATGGATTCAAAAAGTTTCCTCATGGATTCCTCAAATTCTGTCTGCTCTTTGCCTTCATATAGCCTGTTTGAAGAAAGATAGTGTCACCATTTTTAGTTCATAATAACAAGATTTCCTATGTTTTTAATGCCATTGTCAATACATTTGACAACATATTGAATTGCTTTGATGTATTGTCTACATTTGAATAACCATATGATTATTTTCGCTTTTAAAATATATTCTTGTACCCTTAAGGTAAACTACACCATAATGCGCTTAACCCCTTAATGACGTGTATTTTTTTCCATTTCCCATGCATTAATGACTGAGACAATTTTGGTACTTTTATTGGTTTCCCTTTAAACTATTCACTACCGTCAGCTTTTGTTAAATAAAAAAATGCAAGATTTATTTTAACCGGTTGAATGCAAAAGACATGCAGGGAGCGTCCTCCCATTTCACTCCCGTGCACGGAGGACGCTCCCCGCACGTCTTTACAGGGTAATTCAAAGAGAATCGAAAAGTCACGCACGTTCGGTGACTTTTCGTTCTCTTCAATTCGGTTTGTTTTGCCGTTCCCATTTCGGCGACCCTGTGGTGTATTCAGCAAGCACCACAGGGTCCCCGAATTGCAGGAAAAGGCCGCCGCAAACCTGACGAAAACTAACCAAGGCCAGCAAAGTATTGTCATGCATTAAAAGGGGAGTTCACTCTCGGGATGAAAACATAATTTTGCCTCTGTATAAATCAATGGTCAGGCCGCACCTTGAATATGCTGTGCAATTTTGGGCACCTATCTTAAAAAAGGATATTACAGCGCTAGAAAAAGTGCAGAGACTGGCAACTAAATTAATAAGGGGAATGGAAGGTTTAAGTTATGAGGAAAGACTAACAAACTTAAACCTGTTTAGTTTAGAGAAATGGCGCCTTAGAGGGGATCTGATAACCTTATATAAATATATACGGGGCCATTATCAACCATTGTCTGATAACCTATTCATTAACAGGACTATACATAGGACATGAGGTCACCCATTTAGACTGGAAGAAAGAAAATTCAGCCTAAAGCATAGAAAGGGTTATTTTACGGTGAGAACAATAAAGCTGAGGAATTCTCTGCCTGTTGAGGTGGTTGGGTCAGAGACTGCACAGACTTTTAAAAAGCGACTGAATGACTTCCTGCAGACACAGAATATTAAGGGTTATAATATTTAATATGTGGGTAAAAGCTTCTTGATCCAAGGAGAAATCTGACTGCCATTCTGGGGTCAAGAAGGAATTTTATCCCAGTATGTTGCATATTGGCAAGCATTTCAGACTGGGTTTTTTGTCTTCTTTTGGATCAACAGCAGTAGGCAATGTAGGAGAGGCTGAACCCGATGGACGCATGTCTTTGTTCAGCCTATGTAACTATGTAACTGCAAAACCGGCGAATGCACGCCGAAAACCCGCAAAAACATCTGGATTAACTCGCCGAAAACGCCGGAAAAACCCGAGCAGGAGCCGATCACACGCAGTGAAGCCGCCGGATAAAGCCGACACCGCAGACGAAGGCAGTGAATAAATTAGAAAAACAGTTTGCTCAAATGTCTGAAAAGTGAAACGCAGTTTGCAAAGAAACTACTGACCGAAAATGTCTGAAATTTACATATGAGGTCCAAGGAATGATAATAAAAAGGGCTGTTACAGAAAAAATAAGTAAAAAAAAAAATAATAATCAGAATTTTTTTAAAACAAATTAAAATCCAGAAAAATGCTTAAAATATCCTAAAAAAATCTATAAATAAAGAGATTTTTTACTGCAGAATATTATAATGAATGATTTATTAGATATTGGATTAAAACAAGAATATTTTTAACATTGAAGCCTATGGGATTCGCCTGAATAAACCTGCCGAATTAAACCACCGAATGGCAGGGCATTTCGGGAACCTTTCACTGCTGGTTTGCGCTCTCTGAATAGCCGAAGCAGTGCTTTTTATGCCCTCTAACAGACACCGAACAGGCACCGTATGTGCAGTGCAGGCAAGTCGTCAGGATTTGGCAAATTGCCTGCTCTCTGGATAGCCGAATGGCCACGAAAGGTAACCGAACGCTGATTTTCAGCGTTCAGTTACCTTTTTCCAGCCATTCGGATCTCTTTGAATTACCCTGTTAGTGTTGCCCCGGTTCAGCTCCTATCTGGAGTGGAGCCAGAGCTTCAAACCAGAGCTTCAAACACAGCATGCTGACATCTTGCATGTCAACCCATGCAGTGGTGTATTTAGGTTTTGTGCTGCCCTAGGCCTGACTAAACTCGTGCACCCCCTAATTTAAATTTGAGGCACCCCCTCCTGTCAAGGGCACACCTCTTCCTGGTTAATCCCCACACTTCCTCTTTAAGCTCCGCCTTTTCCTCTCTTTATATTAAAAGTGGATACCAAGTGCCTACTTGTATATTTTGTATACCATTTCAAATGTATCTATTGAGAAATAAAATTATGAAATGTTTAAATTCAAGCATTTTTACAAAGAACAGCCACGCATGTCAAGTATACTGGAACACAGCCTCTCTAATTGGTTGAACAATAAAATCCACAGAAACGTGCACTGCATATGAACGTATCACAGAGCTGTACAGCAATAAAACTCACAGTAATGTGCAGTGTGTATGAGTGTATCCCAGAGCTCTAGGGCAATAAAACTCACAGTACTATGCAGTGTGTATCACAGAACCCACAGCAATAAAACTCCCAGCAATGCAATGTTTGGTGTGTGTCAGCGTATCAGAATCCACAGCAATAAAAATTCCAGCAATGCAATGTGCAGTGTGTATGAGTGTATCAGAATCCACAGCAATAAAACTCCCAGTAATGCAATGTGCGGGTCAGCGTATCAGAATCCACAGCAATAAAACTCCCAGCAATGCAATGTGCGGTGTGTATGAGTGCATCAGAATCCACTGCAAGAAAACTCCCAGCAATGCAATGTGTGGTGTGTGTCAGCGTATCAGAATCCACAGCAATAAAACTCCCAGCAATGCAATGTGTGGTGTGTATGAGTGCATCAGAATCCACTGCAATAAAACTCCCAGCAAACCGAGTGTATATGAGCACACAGCAATTATTTATTCTACATTTACCGGCCTCTGTCCGTGGTAGGGCTGTGTGCAGAGTCAGCAGGGACTGTGTACAGACTCAGCAGGAGGTCCCTCCAGGCCACGTTAGGATCACGGCTGTGCCTGTGCGTGGAGCCATCTTGTCAGCAGTGGGGTGCCACTGCCAGAGGGTGCACCATGGCTTTGATTCCCTTCCCGGTGGGTGTTCAGTCCAGAATAGAGTGACAGTCCATGTTAACGAAAGGGCGGGCAGCTGCGTGCATGCGCATCACGTGGTTCAGCCAGTCAGGTGGTACTGAGACTCGGTACCACCTGACTGGCCGGACCGAGTGTGACCTGCACGCAAACAGCCTCACCAGGAGCCAGGCAGCTCAATGACAAATTTCTGATAACCCCCCCTTTACCTGCCGTTTACTGTCATCTTCTCTCTCTGGACACAAATCACATCCCCCTCCCCTCTCCTAGAGCTGCTGCGGGGCAGGGGAGGAGCTATGGAGGGAGGAGAGGGGGATTTTTATTCTATTCGATTTTATTCCGTATGCAAACGCCGTGCTCCGCTGCTCGTTGTTTGAGAACACAGCTCAAAGCTGACACACAGTGACAGTGGCACCTCCTAGTACCCCCTAATGACACCCCAATAATCACTGGTACCTGGGGCGGCCCGCCCTCCGCCACTCCTCTAAGTACACCACTGCTCTGGTGATATGCTCACACACAAGTTTGGCGAACTGCCAGCAAGTACGGTGCTGTTTGAAGGCAGTGCAAATCCCCATAGAGAAGTAATGGTTAATCTATTCAGAGAACACCAAACAGCAGAGAAATGTCAGTGAAATGCCCTGATGTTCGGTGGTTTCAATCAGCAGGTTTATTCAGGCGAACCCCATAGGTTTCAATGTTAAAAATATTCCCGTTTTTTTATGCAATATCTAATAAACCATTTATTATTTTAATCTGCAGTAAAAAGTCTTTATTTATTTATTGATTTTTTTTGTACCTTTTAGTGATTTTTCAGAATTTTTTGGGCTAAATTCCCCCCTTTTTTTTAATAGCGGTTCTTCTTTTTCTGTAACAGAACTTTTTATTATCAATCATAGGATCTTATATGTAAATTCCAGACATTTTCGTTCAGTAGTTCTTTTGAAAACAACAGGCCATGGGTTTGCGGTGGCAGCATACAGCGGCCGACTCCATGCACTTTAGGGACCCTGCGGTGAATGGTGAATTCACTGCAGGGTGGGGAAATTTTATTCCCCGAAGTGCAGGGAACTACAGAACACCAAAATGTCGGCGTCATTTCGGTGCTCTGTGAGTAACCCAATTAGTGGTGAGGTTTTTTGTTGCCCCCTGGAAAGTAAAAGCCTAGGCCTTGCCTACCCAGGACATACTTGAAAATTAGTGACATCTCAATGTTTCCTTCCTGGTAAAATAGTTTTCAAAAGCCGCCGCCCCCTGGAAAGTGCCGCCCTAGGCCTGGGCCTTGTTGGCCTAGGCCAAGATACAACAGTGAACCCATGCTGTGGGACTGCCCGTGGGCGTCATCGCGTTATCAGGCACTCCCCTGGCTTGCCTGAAGGGGAGGGGTCATTTTGGACCCCTCTATCTCTCCATCGGTAGGGGCTCAGAAATCACGTATGTTTGAAATTTTAATGGAAATTCACATTTTTTTTTAAATTTTTTGCTTATAGCATTCTGACAGGACATGACGTATACATATAATAATGATATATTATGAATCTGCCGAGCATGCCAAAAAAAGGATATATAATATGTCTGGGTCGTACAGTAAAGCATGACAAATTCGATGAGCACAAAAATAACACAGAGGTGAGATGGCTCAGCAGCAAAAAGGGGTAAACATGGTATGCATTGTTAGCAATAAAATATAGGATAATGTAGTAATTTTTTATGTTTCCTTTTATTATTTTTTCCTTTACAGAACTATTGCTAGGAAAAATGGTTCTAAAAGGCCCCTTATCTTGCACAATTTCAAATGGGGTTTGCAATAATAGAAATTAGAATACACCCAGAATTATTTGAGTCAAATATAACAAATGTGACAAAGTTCCAAAATAAAATTGGAGATTCCTATCTATATGAACCCTCAAAAGCCCTTTTTTTCACTCCTTGAGGAGATTCATTCTCTTTAGGTATTTGGGGCGCTGTGTCACTACTTAATATTTAGTACCGGCTGGGTGGAGTAGAGGTAACATCACTGCTCTATAACCGTGGAGACTGTGGAGACACAGGTTCGATCCCGGCAAGAGCACCTCTCCAGTAAGTGTCCTTGGGCAAGACACCTAATGGTACATACTTGCCACCCAGGACATTCTTTAAAACGAGAGAAATCTCAATGTATCCTTCCTGGTAAAATACTTTATAAATAAAAAAAAATACATCTGAACACTTTTGCACCCTGTTATATTTTGTATTCTTATGGTTGGCTGTGGTGACTTTTTGTTGTTTAGCTTTTTCATCCAGCATTTTCTTTCTTCGTTTCACTTAGAAACATAGAAAAATGTCGGCAGATAAGAACCTTTCAGCCCATCTAGTCTGCCCAATTACATGGATACTTTTCCTGGATTTATCTTTGCTTCTACTTCTTATATGAGCTTGTCTCTTTTGTTAATAGAACATTTGGGGGCCCTATTACAAGTTGGTGTTATCTTAACCAGAGCTGTTGTAAACTTACCACAGCCATTATAGTCTATGGGGTTGTTTAGTTTACAATAGATCTGATTAAGAACACAACAACTTTGGGATAGGCCCTTGGTTTGTACATGCAGTTTTACACTTTACTAATTAAACGTTACCTTTTAATTTTTTCTACCATGTTCATATACATTTTTTCTCGATTAACATGTTTTATTTGCATAAAATCTCAACTGGAATTATGTATTTTGACACTGAAATTTAAGCAAAACATATTTAAAGAGCGATGGAGCTGCTTTAGTCTGTAATTGAAGTTTTGGCTAGATGTATACAACTTGAATACAGATAAAGTATAAAATTACAAACCATTTTCTGGAAACTATAAAAAAGATATAATTCTAAAGCAAAGGACTGTTTTCAGAGCGATACTGTAAAACTATGCTTTCAGTAATCATAAATCACTCTAAACTACCAGAAACCTTGGCAGGAACTACATTCAGTGAAGAATAAAACACCCATTTTCTATTCCGCTTCAAGATTAAAGCATACATTGGTCTCTATTTGTAACCTTAATGATAGTTAAACCCATCTTCAAAATGTCCTTGTGATTTAAATATTAAAAAAATTTTTTCCTGCCTAAACATATATATATATATATATATATACACACACACCACAGAAACCAGATAAAAATCTGCATTTTAATCTCAGCTCTTAATTTATTCCACTCTTTTCTTTCTACAGTGTCCTTCGCCATGCAGCACATACTGTTAAACATTCATGTCACCATTGCTCCAAGAATCAATACGTTCTGTAAAATGAGCACATTATTTTAGGGGAAAAGAAGAGAACAGGTCTGAACAGAATACTAAAAAAATGTTTAACGATACTCTTCTTCTCCAGGCCTTAGTATACGTCTTAATTTGTTTCATATATTATCAAAAATAAATATTTCCCTATATTTCTTTGGTTAAAATTATTGAGATCATAAAAAAGTAATGTGAAGGTATTATTATTATCATTAATATTTAATATTGTGTATAGATTGTAAGCAATTTATTATTTGTATGGATATCTTGATTATACTACTGTACACCATGAGTCAAGAACAATGTACAAAGAACAATGTAGGATTGTTTTGACATGGCATAATATACTACAGACGGGCCCAAAAATGTATACATACTTCAACACTTATTCATCCCCTTTATTTAAAACCCATATTTAATTATGGCAGCGATGTGTAGTATTATTTTTCCTTTAAAGATATCAGTATTCGCACCATTGTTGTCTGGAGAGCGTCAAAGAAGATGGCGGAGGCACCCTTGACTTACCAGCACCGCAAGACCATTTTGAATTGGTTTTGTAAATTTGAAAATGTGTGTGAAGTGCAACGACAATGACGACATGCGTTTGGAACAGTCCTACCTACACGATTAACAATAGAATGAAGATGAGGACTTTGTACAGAAAAAAGGTGTGGTCTGATGAAGCGCAGTTTAAACTAAATGGTACAGTAAACCATCATAATTGTGTTTATTCGGTACATGAAATACTCACATTCATGTGGCCATGGTCAATTTACTGGGGCTCAATGTGTGGTGTGGACTGTCATCCAAAGGTTTAATTGGACCATTATTTTTTGAAGGCATGGTCATGGTCCAGTGTACCTCGACATGCTTTGCGCATCCAATTCATGTGCTTTATGCAGATGAGGAATTTTACTTCCAGCAAGATGGCGCACCTCCTCACTACCACTGAGATGTAAGAGCCTCGATGACATTCTGTCCGGATGTTGGATAGGACGCAGGGTGCTGTTGAATACACTCTATGTTCCTGGGACTTAACACCCCTCGATCTGTGGGGAACACTAAAGAATGTGGTATACCATAGAACAGGGCAAAAAATTTCCACTCACCTGCTCACATTTGGCGAGTGGAAATTAAGTGAGGGCGAGTGGCATGGCTGGTTACACCTGTTCCGTTGAAAGAAATCATTGATGGGTCTCCGCAAGTCAGGACCACCCACCTTGTGATGGGAGGCTTGGCTGCAGGGCTCACTGCCATTGGTGGGTCAGTGAATGTGACTGGCTGCCCGCATGCTCTCCCTCCCTCCCTCTCCACCCCCCTGCCATTGACAGAGACACGCTGGCCACTGGGTCAAGGAATGCAGGCAGGTATTCATGGGACATGTAATACTGAATGTCTGCAAAAGAATATCGAGATACAGTCACTACTGGACTGAGCACAAGGAGGATGCTCCTATATACAGTACATATGATCTTTATGATGAATATAAAAACAATGTTCTGTATTGTAATCACTATATAGGGGTGCCAGGTGTTCTGCTGTATAATAAAGAGGAGATACCCTCTATTGTGCTGGATGAATATATAGGAGTGCTCTTCTACTAGATGAATATGGGATGCTTTATATTGTGCTGGATCTGTAAGGGATGTCCTGCAGTGTGCTATATATAAGAGGATGTTATGTATTGTGTTGGATATGTAGGGGGATGTTCTGTATTGTGCTGGATATATAGGGGTTGCTGTGTATAGTGCTGGATATTTAGGAGATGTTCTGTATCTGTATTATACAATAACTTGTAGCATAAAGTAGTGGCTGTAAATGTGATTTTTCCATGTTGAAGCCATCGTGTCCACCTCCTAGCACTCTGTTGTATAAATGCTGTGCAGGTACATCCTTCTCCTGTTGAGGTTCTCCCTCTCACCCCAGAATGCATACAGTGTGCTTGACTGAGACAAATGGAGGGAATTCATGGCTGACAGGACTGGGATGATTTGATGCTTGGCAGTCACCATTCAGTATAACAGGGCAGGTGATGATGGCTGCATACTCCATTGACCCACCAGTGGCAGGCTTTCCTGCAGCTGAGCCCCCTAACATTATTTGCATGTGTAACAGGTGCGTGACACCTGGCCCCGTGCTACCAGCAGCTCCGCTGCCCGAGCTGGCCTACTGGCACTTGTGTGAGTAAAGCTGCCACTACCTAGAGCGCCATTGAGTAAACGGTGCCTGGTAGCAACCCAGCCGAGTGCTGGGAAAGATGTGGAATTCGCTCTCAGCTTCCGGTTGGTCATGTGATGCGCTGACCAGTCCGGAAGTGGCCGTGCATGATCAAGAACCAAGGGAACTGGACAGATCTTTCTCACTGCCCTGAGCTGCAATTCCTGACTGTGAGAGAGGCTCCTCCACGTGTCCTGACCACAGCAGGGCACGAATGTGAAGGAGAGGTACAAGTTCATGATGGGGCAGGGAGGAATAAAGGAGGATAAGAGGATTTACAAACAAGTATCACAGGGAACAGCAAAGGAAGACTCGAAGGAACTAAGAAAAGTGTAGAGAAAGAGGGGGAGGGCAAATTATGTGACAATGAAAGGGCACAGAGAGCATAGAGGGACACATAAAAAAGATGAGTAAAGTGCCTCAGATAGGAAAAGAGATGTAAACATCATGGAAGAGCACACAAACCTAGGGTCTACAACAGTGAGGCAAGCCTCAAAACACAAGGGGCCAGATCAGTGGCATTTGCAGCCTGTAACATTAGGGTGTGCACCCACAGAAAATGTATTAATTGAAAAGCTGTGTATTTTGTGCAAAAATCTTCTAAACATTTTCCATTAGAAATAACAAAACTGGAATTAGAGATACAGTCACTTTTTATGCTATTTATTATGAACCAGATAAGGGGCATCTAAAATATCAATGTAAGAGGTGACAAAAGGACCTCTTCATCCAACATTAGGGTGTGCCTGGGTACACCATGCACACCCGCTGCGAAAGCCTACAGGCCAGATCACAACCAGGATGCGAAGCAGCAATTGAGCTATAGTTACAGTTACAAGCAGTTTAAACGTGTCCTATTCCATCTTGGACATAGCGTCCACATACTGTACGCTAAAGTCTCCAATACTATGAATTGGAGCCGTTAATGTTCGCAGGGCAGACTGAGAACAAGTTATTCCAACCAGCACATTCCCCATCCACCGGGTTTAGAGCATCTCCGCGACGCACCATTTATGTATCATTTATATATCACTCCATAGAGGGCGCACACCGAACTGCCAGATGCAGACCGATGTGGATGGATCCCAGCAGCTTTCATGCTGTGCTGCTGGGTTTACATTCCATCTGCACCTTCTCTGGGTCTGCAGGGAGATCAAACAGATCTCACCTGCAAGCCCAATGTCCCCCCAACTTTTAACAAGCACCATATACAGATAATCCAACACAATTTCTTTTTTTCATTGTGTGTGAATATGGGGCAGCTGGTGGCAAGTAACTCTTAAGGTCTGGCTTGTAGCTCAGGACTTGAAATTTTGAGCCCTGCAATAGAAAACCACCTACATCGGCTGCACTACGGGAAGAAATTTAAATATCCTGCAGAGCACAACACTCCAGTCATATGTTGTTCAAGCAGTAGTGCACCGAAATCAAGTGTCTGGAAGCTAATGGTGACCACTTTGAGCACTTAATGTGATTGCATACTTTAAACATGACTTACAGCTGCCCTTTGATGTTTATATAAATCTAGTAATAAAATTTTTATGCATATATTTTTCAACCTGAAGTGCGTATACATTTTTTTGGGCCCCTCTTTATATACTAAAAGACGCTTGCCAAGATTGTTTGTGCCCTTGATCAAGTTCCTTGTGCACCATGTGCAGCAATTCTAAGATACATATGTAGGTCAAACTATTTTCATCCTGTCTACAGTTTACAGTGCTTTGACTTCCCCCAGTAAATTATAGTAAAAGAATGTCTGACAATAGACTAGCTTCTGTCTTAAAATCACTGAGCTGTGGATAACACATTTCTTTGTAGCATTCGAAAAGAAAAAGCCTATACTGTACATTCTGTGCAATAAATATCTCTCACTTAAAGGCATATGCATGTCTAGAAATATTTTTTTTAAATTGACATTTAAACACGTATACCTATAGACAAACTGGAATAAAATCAATAAAAGTGTTAAAAATGTGTAAAAAATGTTTATTTTCTTGCTTCAAACTCTGTAATTTTATCTTCTCTGGCGACGCCCCTCAGCTAGGGATGTTTCTTCAGCTCCTACTTCCTGAATATTCCCTGCCTTCTCTCCACCCACTACTCCATCCACTATTCCACCCATCAAAGCTTCACATGAAATACATTTCTTCCTCCATCTTGCCCACAGCCCCCCATACACCCCACTACTTCACATACTCTGCTATTACCCTCACCTAGTGTGTCACCTCTCTCCTATTAGATTGTGAGCTCTTAGGGCAGGGTCCTCTCTTCTACTGTTCTGTGTGTTTAACTTGTATGGTATGGACATTTGTTATTTTGCCTCTCCCATTGTACAGCACTACGGAACTTGCTAGAGCTTTATAAACACCTGTGACTGTATGAACTAACACAAGCTGTGCCTGTTCAGGACCTCAGACTGGGGAAACTGAGGAACTGAATAATAGCATCTCTGCAACTGTGAAAGCAAAATACACTCACCCGCTGACTCACTCATATCTCACACTCTCACACACATACTCACTCACTAACCCACTGACATGCTCACTTGCGCTCTTTCATGTTTACATACTCTTTGTCATGATCTGGACATTCTGTACCCCTGGCACCCCCTTGAATCCTGAATATTGCCACATCCTGCATTTAATATGCAGGTTCCAGGACATTCTACCTATTCTTACGTTCAAGCCTGGAGCCTCACTTGACCAGGGGCGGATCCAGGGGGGCAACGGGGCAATTGCTCCCCCCCGAGAGAAAATATTTCTGAGGAGTGCTCCTGTTCCTGCGAGCGGCCGTCGGCATGAAGCTCGGGAGCACCAGGATCTGGTGCACCTTCTGTATGGTTCTCAGGCGAGCGGCAGAGCTTCATGCCGACGGCTGCTCGCAGGAACAGAAGCACTCGGAGGGGCCTGGCCTGGCAGGAGACCGCTTGGACCATGTGAGCTGGGGCAATATATATATCCATGTGAGCTGGGGCAATATATATATCCATGTGAGCTCGGAACCAATATATATATATATCCATGTTCGCAGGGCAATATATATATATATATCCATGTGAGCTGGAGCAATATATATCCATGTGAGCTGGGGTCAATATATATCCATGTGATCTGGGGGCAATATATATATCCATGTGAGCTCGGAACCAATATATATATATATCCATGTTCGCAGGGCAATATATATATATATCCATGTGAGCTGGAGCAATATATATCCATGTGAGCTGGGGCCAAAATATTTATCCATGTGAGCTGGTGCAATATATATATATCCACGTGAGCTGTGGAAATATATATATCCATGTGAGCTGGGTCAATATATATCCATGTGAGCTGGGGTCAATATATATCCATGTGAGCTGGGGGCAATATATATATCCATGTGAGCTGAGGCAATATATATATCCATGTGAGCTGGGGGCAATATATATATATCAATGTGAACTGGGGGCAATATATATATATATCAATGTGAACTGGGGGCAATATATATATATATCCATGTGAGCTTGGCAATATATATATCCATGTGAGCTGCGGCAATATACAGTCAGGTCCAGAAATATTGGGACATTGACACAATTCTAACAACTTTGGCTCTATACACCACCACAATGGAGTTGGAATTAAACAAACACAGCCTGAAGTCTGGAACGCATAGACATCACCAGACGCTGGGTTTCATCCCTGGTGATGCTCTGCCAGGCCTCTACTGCAACTGTCTTCAGTTCCTGCTTGTTCTTGGGGCATTCTCCCTTCAGTTTTGTCTTCAGCAAGTGAAATGCATGCTCAATGGGATTCAGGTCAGGTGATTGACTTGGCCATTGCATAACATTCCACTTCTGTCCCTTCAAAAACTCTTTGGTTGCTTTTGCAGTATACTTTGGGTCATTGTCCATCTGCAGTGTGAAGCGCCGTCCAATGAGTTCTGCAGTATTTGGCTGAATGTGAGCAGATAATATTGCCCGAAACACTTCAGAATTCATCCTGCTGCTTTTGTCAGCAGTCACATCATCAATAAATACAAGAGAACAAGTTCCATTGGCAGCCATACATGCCCACGCCATGACACTACCACCACCATGCTTCACTGATGAGGTGGTATGCTTAGGATCATGAGCAGTTCCTTTCCTTCTCCATATTCTTCTCTTCCCATCACTCTGGTACAAGTTGATCTTGGTCTCATCTGTTCATAGGATCTTGTTCCAGAACTATGAAGGCTTTGTTAGGTGTTGTTTGGCAAACTCTAATCTGGCCTTCCTGTTTTTGAGGCTCACCAATGGTTTACATCTTGTGGTGAACCCTCTGTATTCACTCTGGTGAAGTCTTCTCTTGATTGTTGACTTTGACACACATACACCTAACTCCTGGAGAGTGTTCTTGATCTGGCCAACTGTTGTGAAGGGTGTTTTCTTCACCAGGGAAAGAATTCTTCGGTCATCCACCACAGTTGTTTTCCGTGGTCTCCTGGGTCTTTTGGTGTTGCTGAGCTCACCGGTGCGTTCCTTCTTTTTGAGAATGTTCCAAACAGTTGTTTTGGCCACGCCTAATGTTCTTGATATCTCTCTGATGGGTTTGTTTTGTTTCTTCAGCCTAATGATGGCTTGCTTCACTGATAGTGACAGCTCTTTGGATCTCATCTTGAGAGTTGACAGCAACAGATTCCAAATGCAAATAGCACACTTGAAATGAACTTTGGGCCTTTTATCTGCACATTGTAATTGGGGTAATGAGGGAATATCACACACCTGGGCAGGGGAACAGCTGAGAAGCCAATTGTCCCATTACTTTTGGTCCCTTAACAAGTGGGATGCACATCTGCAAACTGCTGTAAGTCCTACACCGTTCACCTGAGTTGGATGTACATACCCTCAAATTAAATCCGACAGTCTGCAGTTAAAGCACATTGTGTTTGTTTCATTCCAACTCCATTGTGGTGGTGTATAGAGCCAAAGATGTTAGAATTGTGTCAATGTCCCAATATTTCTGGACCTGACTGTATATATATATCCATGTGAGCTGGGGGCAATATATATATCCATGTGAGCTGGGGCAATATATATCCATGTGTGAGCTGGGGTCAATATATATCCATGTGTGAGCTAGGGGCAATATATTACATGTGAGCTGAGAGGGGGGGTACCCTGGGCCACTGGTAGAGAAAGGGTTCACAGGGTTGCGCAGATGGGGTGCCACGTGTGTCCTGCCAGCATGAAAAGGGTGCACTGGGCAGCCCACACCTGGGTTACCCTACACTGTATAGCTTCAAGGGGTATGTGCTGGGATGGGGTACCCTGGGCCCCTCGAATGGAAAGGGTTCGCAGGGCTCATGAGACACATGAGGACAGACCCTGTGCAATGTCCTGGGGAGAGTGAGTGTAACGAGCACAGCTTACGATTAGGCCCGTCTCTGCCTGTCACTGCGAACTCAACACCAGCTCTTAGCCAAAAATGGTAAAGTGCTCCCCCCGAAACCTGTGTCTGGATCCGCCCCTGCACCTGACTGCACCTCGGACTAATGAACTATGCTTAAAAAGGAAGCAACGCCCTGAAGGCGTTGCTTCCTCATTTGAAGTCCTGGCCTTATCCAAGTCCAGACTAATCTTTCATGAGCTCTTGCCTGTATCATCCTGTTACTTAGACTTTCCTCAAAACCCTCTGCAATAATATTTTGGACATTTCTACCACATCTCCAGTACCCTCCTTTGTCCCCTGTGTCCCCGTATATGCTTGACTTCCTGTGTGTACCAGTCCCCTTGCTCAGACCCTGACTTTTGTTGTATACCTCATGCCTAGACCCCTGCTTGTTTATGACTATTCTCTCTGCCTGATCCATAATTTTACTGTTGCCTGGCTTTTCTGTTATTTGTATTATAGTTTATTCAGTGTTTACCTTTCCTGTATACTGTTAGGTTTCCTTCTGTGTCTACTATTTCTCTCGCCCCTTCTAATACTCAGTCTCCTCTCACTACTCCTTGTTTCTCCTGCGTCCTATCTTCTCTAGTATTCAGTTCTCCCATTACTCTTAGCCATCCTTCTTTAGCCTCAGTCCCTTTTCTGTGTCTCTTCCTTGTTCTAGTTTATTCCTTTAGTGGACTGTCCAGCCCCCTCCTGTTGTTTGGTTTAGATATCCTGTGTGCTTTGTTCTGGTCTCTTGTCTGTTTATATTCTGTTTTACTTAATAAACCCTGTTGGTACCATGTAATCTGTTTATCGATTTCACTGCATCCTGGGTTCACACCAACCCCACCTGCACACAATGTATCGCCCGAAACGTGACATTGTCTCACTCAAACTCCCTCATACAGTCACTCTCTCTCACTATTTTTTGTGCTGTTTGTCTCTTGTGCGTTCTCTCTCTCACTGTACCTTTTCTTGTGCTTTCTCTGATTTACCTTGCTGGTTTTCTCTCTTTACCATTTCACGCTGTGTTTCTGCACTTTTCTTTGTTGTCCCTCTCTCTCTGCTGTCTCTTTTTCTCCGTGTGTGTAGATTTCTTTCCTTCCCTGTCTCTTCAATAACTGGGGATGAAAGTTCAGTCCTGCCTTCCCCTCAGCACACAGTGCAGGAGGGAGGAGGAGCAACTCAGTTGCACATGGTCAGTGTGTTTTTTTATCTATACCTAGGTACACACACTGATTGGTTAGCTTAAAGTCCCTCCGGAGGTGGGTGTGGAAAACACCAAGAAAGAAAAGCAGGTAAATATGAAAGAATATCATATTTACTTGCTTTTTATGTCTGCTGAATAAGACTATTGACTAATTCAAAAGGCATAGCAGGTTATTAAAAGCACACTAGTAAAAGCATGCATGTCCCTTTAAGCTGGGCAAAAAAAGAAATATATTCACTATTTGAAACTAAAACCAGAATCAATTAAACAGCATTTAGAATAGCATAAGATAAGTTAAATGAAAAATAATTCAGCAGTTGCATACAGGAATGGCCTTTATGATCTTTTATTGCTTTTAATAGTTGAGACATTAGCTGAGACAGCATCGTTTGGTGTGAACAGTATCCTAACAAGGACAATGAAGGATGTATGATTATAGTGCTACCTACAGTAATTTGCAGGCAATGCAGTTAAACATTATGAGGCATACATTATATAAGTTACAGTGCAGATTTTATTTGTATTTATGAACCTCAAATGTATAAAAATCATATTAAGCGCAATGACATTTAACAACATCGTTAAAAACAAGCAGAAACTAAGAATATAATAATATATTTTGTATATTATTTCCTATACTGAATGTATTGATTTAATCTATATTTTTCAGTTTGTATAAAACCATTCTATAAAGAAACTCATCTAAAGAGATTGAGTCCAATAACCCACTATATTTAAAAAGGCCTTGAAACCTTCTCTGGCATATATAACACCAATCTTCATGTCCAGAAACTACTTTTTAAAATATGTGATGCATAAAGCAATCTATTAGAAACTGGAAAATAACCCTTTATATAACCCCAAACAAATCCTTACAAATTTATTTTGAGTAGACAACTAATTTTCCCTTTACACAAAACACCTATCTTTACATCGCTTGATCCTCACTATGTGTGGCTTTGACCATAGTATGGAGTCTATAGGTCGATCACTAGCTCAAATCATTGTATTGTGTAGGATGTATTCAAAGGACATCATCGGGGGGTAGATTAGAAGTCTTTTAAGCTCCCTGTTTTATGTCATTCAGCTGCCATTTTTTATCTCGGGTTGCCTGGATCACAATACACCCCCTGCTACCTTATCTAAAAAATCCCTCATCCACCTCATTAACTGTTAAATACTGTATAGGATAAAGCACAGCCACAAAGTCAAACTCATCACAAGATGTTGGTAAATGTTACACCAAGGGAAAAATCCACAAAATGTAAACAGGAGATAAAAAATAAATTTTATTTTTCCTTTTTACATGCAATTACTTCAAAGAAAAAAAAAGCATGTGTTTTATGAGGTGGTGTTGTTTGTAATGCACAAGCCCCTGCTTTACAAAATATTAATAAAAATAAATCTATTTCTATACATTGAACCTTCATGAAATAGATTTGTAGATCACTATGCATATATCACTTGGGACATCTATCAATCTATCCATTCATCCACCAACACATTTCCTTATCTATTTACATATATATTTATATACAATATATAAATTGTAATGTAGAAAAATGTATGACTGCTTCTCTGTACATGATAACATGTACATTACACACTTCAAATACTTGATACAGTTCATCAAACACTGGCTATTTCCATTTTCATAGGAAAAAGTATGTTAGGCCTAAAACAAAATATATATTAAAAAAATAAGGAAGTGAGTTGAGATGAGGGTTTATGAACCTGGCTAGGTATGCGATTTAAATAACATATTACTCATTTATAAACTAGCCATAAGAGACATATACATCATATACACACTGGATATGTATACTTTATACATTTATACATGCATAAAGAATAGGAGTTTGTAAACATGCATTGTGTGTGTGCTTTTTCGTCCACTTCTCTAACTATATATTCATAAATGTTGATCTTTGTCAACAAATATTTTTATTATCTTGTGATTTTGCAGTGTAGATACATTTTGATGGTTTCATCTTTGAACTTATTATAAGCTCCAATTTGACAGGTTCACTTTAAAAGTGAGACACACATAACTGACAATACGTATTATGGGATTTTCAGAGAATATTCTTACATACCACTGTAGGTAAGAGGAGCAATTCTAACATGTAGAAACTAAATAAACCTGAGCTACCGGTCCTTATAAAAACTGAACCGATATATATGCTATCTAGACGAGAAGCACCAGTAAGAATCGTCACCCAAGTCGGTACTCAGAGAAACACAAGAAGCAAAAGCAAAGTGCTCTCGGACCAAAAAGAATACCGACAGGACACTGAGCAAAGAAGTCTGAGGATCTATATAAAGAATGAAATTTAGTTCATTGGCTGGCATCATTCCACTGCAACACAACATCTGTGAATGACACAGGATAAATGATGCGTGACTCAACGGTTCCTGGAAATGATATAAGGAAGCTGGACTGTAAGAAAATGACACAAAGGATCATCCTGCGTCAAAAGCACTATGCAGGTAGAAGGTGGTGCTATTATACAAGATGCACCAGGATGGGGCAATACAGATGACCGTGAGGAAGGACTTATGAAGGTGCAATGGTTGTGTAATTTAGCATCCTTTAATAACCACAATTAATAAATATGAATATAATATTACATTTTAAATATCATAAAATTAAAACTTTAAAGTGACTGCCATTTTAAAACCAGGTTTTCTCATGAAACACGATAAGAAATGGATATATTGAGCATTTCATAATGTCACAGTCTTATTATGGAATGTCATGCTTTACCATAAATAACTGTAGGCTAGTACTGATATGCTCAGATGCATCCCCACATCCCCGTCAAAAATACAATTCTGGATGAGTACAGTAGCATAAAAATCCATCATGTACTAGTTTATTTACTTCAGCAGAGCTGCAATTACAGTTACATTACACTCAATATATTAAACTTTACACTAATAGGAATGCTATCGAGTCTGCTTGAAAATAAACTATTTCTATATTTTCTCTGTGTCAACATTTTGCAGGCTAACATACGGGAAAAATAGCTTCCCTTGCATGGACAGTATGCCAGCTTGCAAAGTCACCCTCTTCGCTGTTATTTCTTATTTATTTTCATTTATACAGTAGTGTGCTGAGAACTCAGCAATCTCTTCAAACTCACAACAGCAGGGTTACTGACATGGCAGATGTAGATTAAGATGTGATAAATTATAAAATAATGTCTGTGTGCCCTGGATAAACATTTAAATGTATTTCTAGAAGTTGTTACTGTGATTACTGTTGCCTATAGAAACTAATATGATAATGTAAATAAATCCTTATAGTATAGCAACCCAATCTGTGGTTCCCCAGTATAGAGGTTTGTATGTCTAACTTGCCTATGTAGTAATGTGTGTATATAACTGGGGAATTAAATGACTGGACAATCTTAGTCAAAAAAAGGTCCTAAAAAGATGGCTGCTAAGTTTGATATGTTATTATGTGTAGAATAACCAAAAACAGAGGAGCCAGAGTTATAGTTCTATGAGTCAGACTAGCTAGCCCCTAGATCAGTGATGCCCAAGGTTAAGATGAAAGTAGCTAAGGTGTTGCTTCATGGGTAAAAAAGACAATAAGGACTGCTATAATGGAAGTGAGATCGTTACTCATGAAATGCGCTGAGCCGGTTATGAGGAGTGCTGTGATTGTGGACTAAGGGACCTCATACCGGATCATCACATTCCTTTTTTTCTCCTACCAGAGGGCAGATAATTGACTGACTGGGACTATGATCGGGAGGTTTGAGCCACTGCAGCAAAATAATATATGCACTTGCTTATGTGCTTTGTAATTTGTGAGTTTGTTTTTTGCTTTCAATTTTTTTTATTGTATTAAAATACTACACTATATTTCGTTTTTTTTTTCCTTATTTCCTTCCAGATTGGGGAGTGGAACTGGAAGTCCATCATTTGAGGCACCCAACAGTCTCTGGGTTGCCCTACTCGTATCAGTCTAGTTATACAATGGGGCATAAAATACTGCATATATTTTATTATTGTGTTATTTGAGGTGTTCAGGGTGCCCCAATCTTTGGGCTGCAATTTTTTTTATAAAAAAGATTTTACCAGGAAGGATACATTGAGATTTATCTCGTTTTCAAGTATGTCCTGGGTGTCGAGTATGTACTGTTAGGTGTCTTGCCCAAGGACACTTACTGGGGAGGTGCTCTTGCCGGGATCGAACCTGTGTCTCCACAGTCTCCACGATTATAGAGCAGTGATGTTACCTCTACTCCACCCAGTCAGTACGGTAGTCGATAGGAAATATTCTTTTATATTGGTTTTATAATGGTAGAGGTCAGCCCAGATTGCTCAAAACAGCAACTACTTTTCAAATATTCTTAAATAGTTTCCACAAAAAAATAGCTTTTTGAGGATTCCATAGAACTGTAACATATGCAGTGACAGCTGTAGATGTAATTCCAAAGCCATCAAACTTCCCTAACTACTTCTAGAAGCATTTTATACAATCCCATAAAATGCAAAATGACAGTCACTAAATTACTCAAAATCTGCAAAAACATCAAACCTTCATACTCTTTAACAATCAATCATTAACCTTTCCATTAACTTCAGTATTGCAGATTGCTGAGCTGCATGTTTCTTGTTTCACATTGGATTCTGTGTACATTTAGCAATGAATCACCACCATAATGGTGAAGAAAAAAAAAGAAATGTTCTATTATCTCACTAAAAAACTGCTTACGAAACTAGCACACTTTGTACTACAGAAATATGATTGAATTCTGACAACTATTTCTTAAACTTTGGAAATGTAGGTTTATGATAAAAAATTTATATACATTTTCAGAGCCAAAAGCATAATGCAAATAATTGTGGGCAAACAGATGCACAATGCAAAACTGATTATGATGTAAGCATCCACGGGATGTCGCAAGGGGGGGCACTTGCCCCCCCCTGGATCAAAAGGCTTAAGTTATGATAATTTATTCCTGGGCTCTCCACTAGGCTGCAGGAGCGTCACATCTCCACTCCACCTCCAATCCACCATGTGCTCCCACTCACTTTGCAGGCTGGGAGAGGCAGGGCCGAGATGCAGGTGCAGCTGCTCCTATGGGCCACAGGCTGGGATGCTGGACACACGAAATAAGGTGATTATTTTCACATAAATACATTTTTATTAAGAATGATGCCACTGTTTTTATTAATGAGAGGCCCCTGATCTGAGGTCTAGTTTATCTTCCTGGGGAGGAGGGACACAAAATGATTAATAGCAATCTGGTGGGGCCTGTGTTAAGCTCACAGAGCTTGCATGGGGTACAGGCCAGGGCAATATTGACAGTATACAGGCACTCTAGGCAGGGTCTTGCCTGGGCAGTGGGGATGAGGACCCTGGAAATCTGGAATATTACAATCTAAGAGGAGAGGGGACCCTGCTCAAGGGCTTTGCAATCTAAGAGGAGAGGGGGCCCTGCTCAAGAGCTTACAATCTAAGAGGAGAGGGGACCCTGCTCCAGAGCTTACAATCTAAGAGGAGAGGGGACCCTGCTCTAGAGCTTACAATCTAAGAGGAGAGGGGGACCCTGCTCCAGCCCCCACACACTTCTTCGGGCTGGCTCACACACTCGCTAGCAGCACTCCCCCTCCTGCTGTCTCATGAGGGACTGGTGTGTGTGTGCATATGTATATATGTATGTTTGGAGTGGGAGGCCTGGTGTGTGTGCCAGTATTTGTGGGGGGGGGGTCATGATTTGTGTATACAGAGCTGGCTCTGTGTATACAGAGATGGCCTTATAAAAACACTTACTTTAGTGCCTTAATCATGGGTGTATAACTAGTGTGGTGCATTGAATGGCATTAACAGACTAGAAAATGCAACACTCAGATCAGACTCTTACACCTTTATTCTTCTATTAGACTTGCATCATGTTTCGCAGCCTCCATATTACTATGCTTTATTTTATGACTGTCCCCTTCATGAGACTGTCAAAAGGGCAGAATATGGATGCCATTAACATCCCCCCCTTTTAAAAATTTCTGCGGACGCCCATGGATGTAAGCATTCCAAATAAATCTTGTAATTGTCACGGGGGCACCCAGCAAGGTGGGGCCCATATTTGGGGTTGATAGTCCAGAAGGAAAGAGTGCTGCTGGCTGCATAACAGGCAGACTAGAGATGAAGCACCACACAGCTGCACAAGGAAAACAGCAGAAAGGACACACCACTGAACAGCAGAAAGGGTTAAGGGAAGAACCAACTACACAGGCACACAAGGAAACCCTAATCTAAATACCGGTCCTTAGATGGCCATCTCTAAACTAAGGGTGGATAATAGTACTGCTGGGTGAAGCAAATATAAAAAAAGAGAAGTAAAAAGAGGAATATCAAGAGACGTAGTCAAAAAACAAAAGCCTTGTACGGTACACAGCCATGGATTAAAACATGACATAAAGTATAACCCACAGATTAGTTACATAGTCAAGGTCGGGACACAGGAATATCACACAGCAAGGGAAAACAGAAAAAACACCACAAAGGAGCAAGGGTCATAGCCTCAGCTCCTGCTGTGCTGCCTGGGGGTCTGGGCAAGGTCCTGTGCCAAGAGCTGGCTGAATGCCAGCACCAGGGAATGGCTGAGTGGCATCCGAGGGGGTGGGTCTGGCATGGTCACGAGGAGACGCCGGGTTTAAAACAGGGTGCGAGGAGTTGCCTTGTCACCCTGTCGTGGAGTTCTGTTCCCGCATCGCTAAGCTGATTCTGTTTGTTGATTCTGTTGCCAACCCATTTCTGGATACAATCCCTGCTCCTGATTTTTGACCATTCTCTTTGCCGCACGATTGCGATCGCCTGTGTTGAGCTTTGGTGGTTTAACCCCATGTTTGCCGCTGGGGTGTTTATACGTTACCGGGGTTTTGTCCCTTCTCGTTTTGGGGTATCGTCTGTGGCCACAATAGATTACTATACCCAACCTAGTTCTCATGTTTCTTTGCCACAAACTTATGTGAAAACTGCGATCGAAAGATACTGTTTATATTCCGCCTATGTTCAGTGTGCTCAAACCGCCAAATATACTCGATACTGTACCAATGATAGACCCCTATGTGTATCTGTTACCTCTGAACATCATAAGGTACCGTTAACCTGCACTTTTCCTGACTGCCCTGCAGTCCGTACAATTCACCTACTGTCTGAAGTATCTTTGTGTTTCTGAACGTGCTCTAAGTTTTCTATCGGTCTTGAAACCTTTAGTGCTTAGTAGCAACTCAGTTCGCTCATCCTCCCTGACTTGAGTGTATAAGTCTGTGTATACTAAGCAGTGTGTAAACGTCAAGCAGATATCTCAGTCCTTAAAGATCTCAACCTCGCTACTCCTTGGTGGGCGCTACTACGCCCGTTACAGCAAGGAATGGGAAAAAAATGGTCAAAACAAGAAGAAAATACAGGGGAAAAAAACAAGGAAAATAACCAAAACAAATGGTAAGAACAAGGCAAATGGAGGGACAAACAGACAAGGGAACAGGGAACCAAAAATAAACTGAAGTAAATAAGTAAAGGGTAAAAAACAGACATACTAGCAGCAGGAAGAAAATAACCGGCAGCAGATAGACCCTTATGATAGAGCTCTGCTGAATGGGAGTGACTGCCTAAAGGGAGAAGGCCAGTGCTCTATGGTCAGGTGGTCAAGGACCTGGCAGGCTGCAGGAAAATCATGGAGCGGAGTGAAAAGGAGTGGACCAGACAGGGGTAAGAGCTGGCACAGATCGGCTCTTCTATAGCACTCAGGGTTGGAATCGTGACAGTAACTCCCCAATAAATCAGTTTAAAAGTGGAGATTTTTACATAAGCACATTCTAAGAAGATATCACAAAGACCAAATCATAGTAGTCAAATGATAATCAATGAATATAGAGACCAGGATTGGTGCAAGAATTTTTGCCAACAAAGGCGAATGGTCATTTTGCCGCCCACCCCAAGCCCCATTACTAATCCACATACAGTTACAGTTACAAGTATTTATAAAACGCCAACAAATTCCATAGCGCTGTATGATGGGAGTGACAGAATAACAAATATACATACACGATACACACACGGAACAGAAGGAGGGAGGACCCTGCTCGAGAACTTACAATCTAAGAGGAGAGGGGTGAACCATAAGGTGAGGGTGAATAGGGTAAGTGATGTGGCGGGTTGCAGGAGGGCTGAATGGGAAGAAGAGCATGAAATTACAGTGGGGAGATCAAGGAGTGAGATGATAAGCCTATCATCTCTAAAGTAATGTGTTTTCAGAGACTTCTTGAACTGGACTGGAAAGATGGGGAGAGTCATACCTCACTGTCCAACCAATTATCCCACTAGTAATCCACCTGCCTCACTAACCAATTACCCCAATAAAAACCCTATACTTCACGATCACACCTATCATACTTTCATCCTGTGCTTCTAATGTGTGTGTGTTCCTATATCCAATTATCCATCAAATATTTAATCACATAAATCTGCCTTCCTTAGCAGCTACGCTTGTAATCTTAGGGAGCAGCGAAATGTATCCTCTGCTTGAGTACATGGAGAGGAAGGGTTATTTTACGGTGAGAACAATAAAACTGTGGACTTCTCTGCCTGTTGAGGTGGTTGGGTCAGAGACTTTACAGACTTTTAAAAAATTACTGGATGACTTCCTGCAGACACAGAATATTAAGGGTCATAATATTTAATATGTCGGTAAAAGCTTCTTGATCCGAGGAGAAATCTGACTGCCATTCTGGGGTCAAGAAGGAATTTTTTCCCAGTATGTAGCATATTGGTGAGTGCTTCAGACTGGGTTTTTTGCCTTCTTTATAACCAACAGCAGTAGGTGATGTGTGAAAGGCTGAATCTGGGGGCGGAGCCAAGTGGCATGGTGGATGGTCGCATCTTCGTTGAGCTCCGTGAGCTACTTATGATTTATGCTGCCTTTTGAGGACCATCCGCCTGCCTAGCTATAATTTTTGTTTCCTCGACCCAGTGAAAGATTGTGGAGTTGGATCGCGGCTGATTTCTGCTCTTTTTGCACCCTGGCGTGCTGTTTTTCGGCTCATTCCCGACCTGCGGCCTAGCTGACGCGGCTATTGTGGGAGCGTTAGGGGCAGTCCTCGCCTTTCACCTCCCGCTGACTGTGGTCATCCGATGGGGAAGAAATCCTTTAAAAAGATACTCCAGGCTGGAAGTCCCCGGCAACGGGATATACGTACCCCACTGGATGGGACCCACAGACGTCGCCTAGAGGACGCTGCGGTGTTTACTCCTCCAGGACTTCAGCTCGGAGGAAGATGATGTCGCTTCAGACCTGGGAGGTAATTGTGGCCGTCCTGGCACTACAGGCAGCGGATTGAACCCCCAGCAGCTGCTGCTTCCCCAAAATGCAGATCTCCTTCGAGGTGGGGCAGACCAGACACACCATGTCTCTGCAGCGCCCCAGGAGAGCCCTAGGCGCTTCATGAAAGAGGACGTTCCTCATCTCGTCGAGGAGTTGCGGGCGATCTGGAGGCAAGACCTTCATGGCCTGCGCGGTGAGATGGCAGAGCTGCGGGGTACAGTGGAGACGGTTCAGTCCCGAGTCGACGATGTGGAGGCGGCACAGCTGACAGAAAAGGCCCGGGTGGACTCTCTTCAGGCCCATGTAGACCTTCTTTCCAGGGCTCTGGAAACGATGGAGGCTCGTCATCGACGGCGCAACGTCCGGATCCGGGGGGTCCCAGAGACTATATATCAGGCCTCCATACTGGATTTTGTTAACGGGGTCGCCCGTCATCTTCTTCGGCTCCCTCTGGAGGCGCCTGCGGTATTTGTCTCTGCAGTCCGCCTTTGCAAGGCCGCGACTGCCCCGGCGGGGGCTCAGAGGGATATACTTGCGGTTGCCCGGGAGGTGGCTGTGAAGTCACGTTTGATGTCCCTACCTGAAGCACGGTCTCCTTTTCGATTTGACACAGCACTCCTTTCCCTATATAATGATCTGCCTTTTCTTACTCTTGTGGCACGGCGACGATTTCGTGGGGTCGCTGCGCAGTTGCGGGCGGAGAAGCTGCGCTACCGCTGGGGAGTGTCCGGTTCTATACTTATCTCTCATGGCAACACTATCCACTCCGCAACATCCCCAGAGGAAGCGTGGGCCTTGTTCCCGGCCCTCAGGCTTGTCACCTCTGTTCCAGAGAATCCGGGCCTGGCCGTTCCTACAGATCCCGGCTGAATAATTACCATGTTCTGTTTTTTTCCAGCTTGCGTGGCTACTGGACACTGTTGGAGAGGTTTGGCCGCACAGTCTTTTTCTCTATGTTGGATGACTTTCTTCTACGCTTTCAGAAACTTTTGTTCCCGGACTTTCTCACCTTTTAAGTTTTAGGTGTTTTTATGCCACTGTTGGGGACACTGGAATCATTTTTTTTTTCCCACCCCCCCCCTTTTTTTTTTTTTTAAATCATTTAGGTGGTAGAACATTGGTTTGATCTAGGCGAGCCGCTCGCGTGGATACCATGGCCCTGTCTATCTCGTTCGGCCCTAGATCACACGGCCAAGTGGCCCCTTCCATGGCCTCTGGCTCCCCTTTTTTTTTTTTTGGGCACCAGAGCGAGCCTGGAATGGCACATTATATATGGCAGTTCTCCACCTCCATCTCCCCTATTTTTCTTTGGTATATTTTGGTTTCCCCTTTTTTTTTTGTCCCCCTGAAGTCCCCGTGCTGACCCTGCTTCCCTTTTTCTTTCTTTTGGAAACATGTTTGCGTCAAACCCCCCTCCTTCTCCTTATTATTCAGAGTTTTCAGTGGCCCTATTTTATATTCAACAAATTTCTGTATTCTGACACAGTACTTTTTGTGGATATCTCTTTTAATGTATTCTTTTGATGGGCAGATGATTTCTCTCTCATATGTTATTTTGTACCTTTGCAAAAATTGAAAATAAAGAATTAAAAGAAGAAAGGCTGAACCTGATGGACGCATGTCTTTTTTTCAGCCTATGTAAGACTCATGCAAAAACATATGGATCTGATCTCATGGGATAGAGCACAGCTGGTGGAAAGAGAGTAAAGAATGATTTGCTCTACATTTCCTTCTATCTATGGACATAGGAGGCACCAGGAGATTGCATCTCAGCTGAAATAGGACAAGAGCTGTTCACTTTAACAAGTGGGATCTTACACTTAATAGTTCACTTGTTAATGCCAATAGCTACAGTGTAATATGGCCCACTCTATCTCAAGTAAACAAATATTACATAGTATGAATTTAAAATTATGAGTGCTATTAAATAGTACACCTTAGTTAAATGAATCGTTAATTGTGTTTAAAATTGTAACTTGTCTATATTTTTCTATTACAAATATTTTTTGAGACAAAAGAGAAAAAGAAATGTACACTTGACAAGACTGAATGGTTTGTAAGTCAGATCAGTGGAAAAAGCTTACTTTGTATTGAGCGAAAATGTTACAGTATTTCTCATTGCATACATTTTGAAAGGCAATGTTTAAGGTTTTATGTATAGGTTGATAGTCTTTGCTAGCAAAGCTTTGCGATTTCGGTCAGGGTTATTCAGAGAAAGGTGAAAACCAGGAGATTTGGAAGGAGAAGAGAATAATCTAGACCAAATAGCCAATTTGGAAAGTGAGGCAAATGGGAGAATTTTTCTGGTTTGGCTATAATGATCTAGAATTTTCACTTCTCCAGTCATTCTCCTGGTTTTCACCTTTCTCTGAATGACTGTGTGTGTGTGTGTATAGTTTTATGTACACTAATAGCTCAATGTTCTTCTCCCTTTTTTCTTAAATTCACTCATAACCAGTCAAAAAAAAGGTATGTACAAGCTGCTGTATTGTTGTAAAAGTGTACTCTATGGGGGCAAAAAATGCCTCCCCTGGAGACATTATTTTTCATCTATTTTTTTATTTAAAATACCCTTTTCTCCCTCAGCTCATGCTGCTCCTCACCTTCAGCTTACGGCTTCCGAAGTGCAGAAGTCCCAGCAGCCATCTAATAATTTGCACACCTAGGCACCTTTCACCAACGATGCACAAATTGTGCATCACTCAGAACTTGCATACTTTTTGGGTAATATATTACAACGTTGGTGCTAACGTAACCAGAGCTGCTGCAAACTTACCAGAGCCATTATAGTCTATGGGGTTACTAAGCAGCTCTGGTTAAGTTAGCATCAACTTTGTAATATTGCCCTTTGTATGCAAATTCCATAGCTCCTGCACAGAACAATGGATTGGAGCTGTGGTGCATGCAGAATCAGTTCATTGGTTGCCTTCTCTCAAGGCTCATGCTATTGCACGCAGAGCATGCTGCCATCATCATTGACTGATTAAATGGTGAATGATAGCAGGGAAATTTAAAATCCCAGTTGCCTTGTGATAACCTTCCCTGCCTTGTAGGGGGTCCCTACTTGACCCCCTGCAATCTGGCTTCCGTCCCCTACACTCAACTGAAACTGCCCTCACCAAAGTCACCAACGACCTCCTAACTGCTAAAAAACACGGCCACTATTCTATTCTCATCCTGCTTGACCTCTCGGCTGCTTTTGACACTGTTGACCACCCCCTCCTTCTACAGACCCTCAACTCTCTGGGTCTCGGTGACACTAAACTTGCTTGGGTTGACTCCTATTTATCCAACAGGTCCTTCTGTGTGTCCTTTGCTGGTAACTCCTCCTCCTCATTGCCTCTATCTGTTGGTGTACCTCAAGGCTCTGTCCTTGGTCCTCTGCTCTTTTCCATCTACACCTCCTCCCTGGGCAAAATCATCAACAGCTTTGGCTTTAATTACCACCTCTACGCTGATGACACTCAGATCTACCGCTCTACCCCTGATCTCTCTCCCCCTGTCCTTTCAAAAGTCAGTGACTGTTTATCTGGCATCTCCTCCTGGATGGCCTCCCACCACCGGCCTCCCACCACCTAAAGATCAACATGTCAAAGACTGAACTCCTACTTATTCCTCCCTCCAATGCCTCCCCACCTCCTGACTTCTCTATCACTGTGGAGGGTTTCACCATCTCCCCATCAAACCAAGTTCGCTGCCTTGGAGTTACACTTGACTCTGCTCTTTCCTTCATCCCCCACATCAAGTCTCTTTCCTCCTCCTGCCGATACCAACTGCGTAATATTTCCAGAATTCGGCCATTTCTTACCGCTGTCACCACAAAACAACTCATACATGCCCTGGTAATCTCCCGACTCGACTATTGCAATAATCTCTTATCTGGCCTCCCTCTGTCCCGCCTCTCCCCCCTACAATCCATCCTGAACGCCTCCGCCAGGCTAATTCACCTCACCTGCCGCTCTGTCTCTGCCGCTCCCCTCTGCGAGTCCCTTCACTGGCTCCCCATCCACTGCAGAATTAAGTTCAAAATCCTTATCCTTACCTACAAAATCCTCACTAACTCAGCTCCCCACTACCTGTCCTCACTAATCACCAAATACACCCCAGCCCGCTCCCTAAGGTCAAACAGTGACCTGGGCCTAGCTTCTCCCCGCATCACCTCTTCCCATGATAGACTGCAGGATTTCTCACGCGTAGCCCTCACTCTCTGGAACGCTCTCCCTCATACTGTCAGACTTTCCCCTAACTTCTCTTCCTTCAAACGCTCCCTGAAAACATTCCTATTTAGGGAAGCCTACCACCCAACTCACTGACGCAACCATCAATCACTCTCACCTTACAGTCCTCTCCTCCTGTTTCCAACCCCAACCCTCCCAGATTGTGAGTTCCTACGGGAATAGGGCCCTCATCTCCTCCTGTACTGTTTGTCAAATGTTGTTCAATGTATTGTAACCCTGTGCTTATTGTACAGCGCTGCGGAATATGCTGGCGCTTTATAAATAAAGAATAATAATAATAATAATAATGATGATACATGTGTTGGCAGAGGACCCCCCCCCCTTCACACAGCATTTTGTACCAAATTGCAACGGGGGTGGGGTGCACTCCACTTAGCCTGATCACTTAAAAAAGCTTAAGTGGTCAGGCAGTATAGAGTCTACCTTTAAGTCTCAATAATACCAGTTTAGAAATAAAAAAGACAAAAATAAAATAGGCAACAGCAGCTTACTCAGTTAATCTCTTTTATTACGCAAGAGAACATTGTGAACATCAAACCAATTAGGGTAGTCAGCCATTTATCAAAGCAATGTGTCCTTATGGCTAACAGACAAACTCAATATATATCGAATCGCTCATCGAATTTCACCATTTGGTGCAATTTCGTGTCAATTCATCTATTCACTAAATACAGTGCAGTTCGCCTCAGTTCAGCGGTCTTCGGTGGCATTGAAATTGTTCCATAGAAAAGTAATGGTTAGTCTATTCACAGAACGCCGAACTGCACCGAAGTATCGTCGAAATACCCCGATATTCGTTGTGTCAGTTCGACAGGTCTAAACAGGTGAATCCCATAGGTTTCAATGTAATAAAAGATTGTGGTTATTCTGTTCATTTTCAGCAAAAAGACTTTTTATTTTTTTGAACACCTTTTTGTATTTTAACACAAAATGTTTGCTTCCCAATTTTTTTTAACCCCTTAGTGACCGGGCGGTTTTACACAAATCCGTCTTTTAGTGACCGATGCTGTTATTACGTTTCTGCGTTGTTAGTGTTTAGGTCAAATTTTCCTCTTACTCGTTTATTCAAACCACACATATTATACACCCTTTTTCCCGCCATTAAATGGAATTTCTAGAAATACCATTATTTCCATCATATCGAATAATTTACTATAAAAAAAATATGAAATATGATGAAAAAATGGTAAAAACACACTTTTTCATAATTTAATCCCCAAAATCTACAACCACCCAAAAAGACCCCGGCTAAATAGGTTAAAAATTTTGTCCCGAGACTAGAAATACCCAATATTTACATGCGTTTGCTTTTTAACCCCTTCACTGCTGAGACAGTTCACCTATGTGCGCTGCGCTCATTCTGACCATTTTGTGCTAATTATTTTTAGATGAAAGCCTAGGTCCTATTTAATTAAACCCCCCAGACAAAAATTTTTTTTTAAAAAAAAACATTTTATTAAATTTTTTTATTATTTTTTTTTTTTATTTATTTTATTTTTTTTAAAACAAATTTAAAACCAAACCTGGTCATGTTTGGTATCATTGGAAAGGCCATAATCAGGCCTTTCAAATTATGTCAAATATGACCATCTAGCTGCCATGGATCGGGAGATAAAGGGATCCTTAGGATCCCCTTATCTCTACATGGCAGCTAGATGGTTAACTGGCCCACTGACATCCTCACACATATGGTGAGGTTGTCAGTGTTTGGGGGGGGGACCTGGAGGCTTGGCTGACATCCAAGATGTCAGCCCCCCTCCAGGTTCGAATCGCGTTTTGGCGCCAATTAGTGCCGAAACGCGATTCGGCAGCGAAAAGGTTAATGCCATACACCTCTGAAAAGGGGAGACTCTCCCCTCTCCAGCAGTGCAAACAACATCTCCCTAGCTTCAATGGTTGGGGAGATAGATGGCTCCGAAGGAGCCCCCCTCCCCTCCATTGAATTGCATGGGGACGCCTGCTGATGACGTCACCACGCAGCGTGGCGACGTCATCAGCCTCGCCTGCCCATGTAAATCACATGGGCAGGCTTCCTCCCTGCCAGATCGCCGTGGGATCCAGCGAGGGAGGTGAGTATCGGGCGGGAGGGGGATTAGGCGCCGCTGACATACCCTGTACGTCCGCGGGTCTAAGGGAGACCTGTGGACAGGACGTACAGGGTACGTCATTGGTCCTTAAGGGGTTAAACAACAACACATTTTAATGCATTTTTATTGGTTTAAACACCTATTAGGAGAATAGGAGAGTTCGGTTTCTTTTTTTTGCAGTTTGTGGAATTCGCCAAGCCCACTTCGGCGACATTTTCCGACTTTATCAAGAGGCTTTAGCGACTCCATTTAAGGCACACTATAGTGACCATCCGATGAATGGTGAATTCACCTTACTGTTGGCAAAATGAAATCGCCAAAGTGCACCGTCAGCTAAGAACAGGAGCCTGAGGCTCCAAAAATCTTTCTTTCTCCTCTAACTCTGCATAGCCAACCAGGGCCTTCTTTAATATTGATTGGGCACACATTTTCTTGGGCCCCCAATGCAATTTTGCTCTCCACCCAACATCGCCCCCAACAAAACAACCCACAAAATAATAAAAAAAGATTGTGGGTTTTTTTTCTTTTAGATTTTACATGATCATGTTTGGTATCATTTGAAATGCCAGACTCTGACCTGTCTAATCTCACCTAACTTGATTATGTGGAGTGTAAAGAATGGATATACAGTGGTCCAAAGGACCCCCACTCACCTTGCAGTGGTGTGGCAGCTTGTGATTTTGATGGACGAATGCGTAATAATGCATTGTGCCATCACCTTCACTTTAGCGCCCATCGTTGGAGATGAAAAGGTGAGTTAGTGAAGCGACATTGTTTGCTTTAGAAGTGAAAGCAAATAATGCCACCACCTTAGAACAGAGAAAAAAATAGTGAAATTATGCATTAATTCGTTTTTTTCATTTTACTATTTTTACATATTACATGGTCATATTTGGTATTGATGGAAAGGCCAGACTCTGTCCTTTCCAATGACACCTGACTTGACTTTGTGCAGTGTAAAAATCTAAGTCACAAGGTGTTCCTCGCTGCAGTGTGGTGATTTTTTTTATTTGTTTATGTTTACATAAAAACTGGCCATGGTTGGTAACATTGGAAAGGCCATGCTCTGGCCTTTCCAACAATGCCTCGCCTGACCCTCTAACTTTTAGAGTCTCCGTGTTATGGGGTCCAAAGTAGCCCTGTCCGGCCCGAGGGGGGTATCCCATTTCTGACGTCATCACGACCATGCGTGATGCTGTCAGTGGGTGGGTTTAGAGATATCAGCCCCCCTCCATGGGGGAGAAGTCCGTGATTGGTGCCACATCGGAGCGGAATGGGCCATGGCTTTTGCGGGCTCCAGGGTCAGCTGCCTTGGTCCCCTCAACAACAACTTGGCCCGAGCCAGAAGACACTTTTGCCCCACATTAAATATTTTATTTTTCCTGCTGAACTGCATATACGATAGTGTCATGAATAACAAATGCTACTAATGTAACTTTAGGCAATCTTTTGTCTCTATTGATTAATGTTAATATTTTACACACAGCATCCTTTAGTGATTTGTGTAACATGCTCGGCTAGTTGCAATGTGTACGCTACCTTATAGAATACAATGTACAACCATACACGGTTAAAGTGAAATTTACCAAGGTCTTACTAAGTAAATAATAATGAGATATTTTAACAGTTGAGACACGTTGTTAAAATTTTGGTTACAAGTATTGACAGGTCTGTCAAGCCTTCTTCTTTAGCTTAGACAAGGGGTTTTTAATCTCAGCTGCCAGCTTGGAAATAGCATTGACTTGATGATATATGCATACAGTAGCCAATGGACCCGCTCATGTGGAAAACTGCTATCTCAAGTCTTTGGTTGCAGATTAGGTGTCTGAAAGTATGTGCTGTCTTTAAACATCAAGGTTTTCTTGAAGTACCTTGCACATTTTATATATATGGAAATAACTTTCTGGTAATAATTCTGGTAAATTTCTGGTAATAAATTAAATTGCATTGGGTGTAAGCTTTCCATCTCAACAGCCATGCATTTGAACAAGCCCACAATTAAAAGGTATGGGCAGGCCAGCGTTCTGATAACAATAAGTGCGCTGTCTTCTGAGAAAAGGCAGCAGCATGCAAAAATGTTGCATTCCAACCAATGTCCTGTAAAAGTGGAAAAATCCTGTTAAGAACAGAAACATTAAACGGCATACAATGAAGGGGGTGGACAAAAATCACAAAACAATAAAAAATATTATGTGAGCTGAATATGGCTTATGTCCACGTTGGCAGTTCCTTAGCTGCCATCAAAAAAATGCAAGAACCCTTTTATCATAGAAGAGGCCTTTTCAAATGCCCTTATGGATAACAAACAAACTCACCATATGCGTAAAGGAATAGTGACCCCCTCCTCATTTTTGTGTGTATTATATACACACCCCAGCCACTTTATTAGGTATACCTGTCACGAACCTACCACACTGCCTCCATTATCAACACTATTCAGAAATATCTCCTTACCTTAAACTGGCCACCTGAGTGTCTCGTTTGTGTGTAAAGATCAGCATCTTGATGATGTCATCAGAGGAGTGCCGGGGTTACAGAGATATACTCAGAGAGCACCTGAGATCAATCCCACACCAATCAGAGGCCCATAAAAGAGAGGCTTGCTGGGTAAGTCATTGCTCAATTATTGTCCTCCCTACCTTGAGCTAACCATTCTATCCTAGCCTTGATCCTGATACCCAAGTTGCTGAACCTTTGCCTGTGACCTCAACAACGCTATCTTCTGCTGCCCAAGTTGCTGAACCTTTGCCTGTATTAACCAACGCACTAACTTGCTGAACCTTGCCTGACCTCAACAACGCTATCTTCTGCTGCCCAAGTTGCTGAACCTTTGCCTGTGACCTCAACAACGCTATCTTCTGCTGCCCAAGTTGCTGAACTTTTGCCTGTGACCTCAACAACGCTATCTTCTGCTGCCCAAGTTGCTGAACTTTGCCTGTGACCTCAACAACGCTATCTTCTGCTGCCCAAGTTGCTGAACCTTTGCCTGTGACCTCAACAACGCTATCTTCTGCTGCCCAAGTTGCTGAACTTTGCCTGTGACCTCAACAACGCTATCTTCTGCTGCCCAAGTTGCTGAACTTTTGCCTGTGACCTCAACAACGCTATCTTCTGCTGCCCAAGTTGCTGAACTTTTGCCTGTGACCTCAACAACGCTATCTTCTGCTGCCCAAGTTGCTGAAACTCTCTGTGACCTCGACCATGGTAAACTTCTATGCCCAAATTGCTGAACTCTGCTTGTGACCTCGACCACGCTAATATTCCTAAAAAAAATTCCAAGACCAGTGGCGGCGTCTAACCTTATCTTCTACAGTCATATTGTACAGACCAAGTCTCCATTACACCTGGTTCCTTATCAGTATATATATAACACCGTGACAGAATAATTGAGCCTACAAAATGGAACCATCGGGGATAAGCGAAGCTGTGTCAGCCATCTCTAATCAAGTCACTGCTCTCGCTATGACAGTACAAGATATGCAACAGAATCTAGCTACAGTCCAGACCATACAAGAACGCCTCGAGACTCATATTGCCGTTTCCACTCCTTTACCTGGGGGTTCTAGAATACCTGAACTGCCTACATATCATACTGTGACCAACGTGACTGAACCTTATGTCTCCCCGCCGGAAAAATTTGATGGAAACCGTAAGAAATTTAGATGTTTCATCACCTCATGTCAAATTATGTTTTCTCTTCAACCCCGTACTTATGCCTCTGATTACTCCAGAATACATTCAGTGATCTCTCTTCTCACCGGAAGGCCACAATGTTGGGCTCATCATCTTATACATACTAATGATCCTGCACTCAGCGATTGGAATTCATTCCTAAAGGCTATATCTGAATTATATGATGATCCTCACAGACTAAACAATGCCGCTTCTGCCCTCTCTAACCTGAAGCAAGGAAGAAATGACATGGAAGATTATGTGACTGAATTCCGTCACCATGCACTAGAATCTGAATGGAACGAGCCCGCCTTACTAGCCCAATTTAAATCTGGCTTGTCAGAATACATAAAGGACGAACTGGCTAGAATAGATACCCCAACTTCATTGGAATCAGTCATGTCTCTCTGTATCCAAATCGATAGACGGTACCGAGAGAGACGGGCAGAAAGAGCTATCGTCTTTCGTCCTCCCATAAGACGGGTTGTCAACACTCCGGCATCTCCTTCTCTATTACCTGCTCTACCGGCTCCTGAACACGAACCCATGCAAATCAACAGTACTAGAGGACCCCTTACTGATACTGAGAGGACAAGACGTAGATCTCTTGGTCTATGTATGTACTGTGGTCGTGCGGGCCATCAACTAAGAGAATGCCGTGAGAAACCCAACTACCGAGGAGGTAAGATGATATCTGCCGCTAACAATACTATGTACAATATAAATGCTACTTGTGCTTCCACTCATTTAACCGTTCCTATGTCCTTCCAGTGGAACGATCAGCTCGAGACCGTACCGGCAATGATTGATTCCGGAGCCAGCGGTTGTTTTATTGATATCACCCTAGCCTCTACACTGAAGATTCCTCTTGTATCCAAAAACCAACCGATTATTATACAATTATTGGACGGAAGTCCACTAAAAACTGGGCCCGTATCACAGGAAACCATTCCACTAGAAGTCTCCATAGGAACCACTCATAGAGAAATGCTATCATTTGACATAGTCGGGTCACCCATATTTCCTGTTATCCTCGGACTACCTTGGCTTCGCAAACACAATCCCGTTATAGATTGGCAACACGGCACACTTTCCTTTTCTACGGAAAATAAAAATGATGCTGATACACGAAATAATAATCTTTCTCCTATATTTAGTGCAGCTGCTGTACCTAGTATATATGTCTCTGATGTTTTCCAGGAAAAAGGAGCTGATATATTACCCCCTCATAGGCAATATGATTGCCCAATCGATCTATACCCAGGGGCCTCTATCCCTTTCGGACGGATCTACCCACTTTCTGGTCCTGAGTTAAACGTCTTAAAGGATTATATAAATGAGAACCTTCATAAAGGTTTTATACGGCCTTCTACCTCACCTGCTGGAGCCCCCATATTTTTTGTCGGGAAAAAGGATGGAGGATTAAGGCCATGTATTGACTACCGAGCGTTAAACAATATCACCATTAAAAACAAATACCCGTTACCTCTCATAACGGAACTTATGGATCGACTAAGAGGGGCCCAATACTTCACCAAACTCGATTTAAGAGGTGCCTATAATCTCGTAAGAATAAGAGGGGGTGACGAATGGAAGACTGCGTTCCGCTCCCGCTACGGGCACTTTGAGTATTTGGTGATGCCATACGGGCTTTGCAATGCCCCAGCAACCTTTCAGCGTTTCCTAAATGATATTTTTAGAGATGTATTAGATATCTCTGTCGTCATATATCTAGATGATATACTGATCTTCTCTGATACCATCGAACGACATCATGACCAAGTAAAGAAAGTATTACAAAGATTAAGAAAATATAATTTGTATGCAAAACTTGAAAAATGTACCTTTGATAGCCAAGAAAATGATTTTTTAGGATTCGTACTGACACCAGGCAGCATCAGAATGGACCGGGGGAAAATAAAAGCAGTAGAAGACTGGCCAGTACCGGCAAATCGAAAGGGTATCCAATGTTTCCTGGGATTCTGCAATTTCTACCGCAAATTTATCAAAGATTTCTCAAGGTTGGTAAAACCCTTAACAGAGTTAACCAGTATCCATTCTCGTTTTATATGGACCACCAGAGCACAACATGCTTTTGACGAATTAAAGAAAAGATTTACGACAGCCCCTATACTAGCCTTACCAAACCCTAATATATCTTACTACATGGAAGTCGACGCTTCAGAATATGCTATTGGAGCTATATTATCTCAAAGAACCAATTATAATGATATGCTTCATCCAGTAGCCTACTACTCGAAAACCTTATCTCCAGCACAAAGAAATTACGACATAGGAGAAAGAGAACTATTAGCGATCAAACTTTCTCTAGAAGAATGGCGTCATTTATTAGAAGGTTCATTATATCCAATCACAATCTTTACTGATCATAAAAACCTTGAATACTTGCAAAAAGCCAAAAGATTAAAACCAAGACAAGCAAGATGGGCCCTCTTTTTTAGTCGATTTGACTTACATATAACATACCGACCAGGAGATAAAAATGGTAAAGCAGATGCCCTTTCTCGTCTACACTTTACAGAAATACCTGCTAGAGAAGAGAATATACTTCCGAACACCTGCTTCCTAACTACTGATGTACCCTTATGGGATGATTTAAAAAGATATACACAAAATGATAACCCAAACATTACGAGTGTTCCTTTACAGAGAAAAGATGGATTCCTCATGAGAAATAATCAATTCTACGCTCCTCAAGAAACCCGCCTACGAATCCTTCAATTCCATCATGATTCAACATTAGGGGGTCATGGAGGTGTACACAAAACAATTGAATTAATAAGAAGATACTTCTGGTGGCCAGGTATGAACAAAGATATTCTCAATTTTGTCCGTAGTTGTCCCACCTGTAATCGTATGAAGGATACCAGGTCGCCAGTACAAGGGTTATTACGTCCGTTGCCCATACCCTCTTCACCATGGAAGGACATTACCATGGATTTTATTACAGATCTCCCCGATTCTTCTGGTCATACCACTATCATGGTCGTGGTTGATAGATTCTCAAAGATGATACATCTTATCCCTACCAAGCGTGTGCCTACTGCTCTTGAAACCACCCAACTATTCATGGCAAATATATTCAAGCTTCACGGAATACCCGAGTCCATCGTTACTGACAGGGGTCCACAATTCACCTCCCGTTTCTGGTCCGCTTTTTGTAAAGGTTTACATATACAACGTAACCTCTCAACCGCCTTTCATCCGCAAACAGATGGACAAACAGAAAGAATCAATGGCATTATAGAACAATATCTACGCTGATCATCACACATCTTCAGGACGATTGGGTCCAATATATACCATTAGCGGAATTTAACTACAACAATCAAAGACAAACTTCCACTGGTATGTCTCCCTTCTTCGCAGTCTATGGGACACATCCTACCCTAATACCCAGTTCTCCTATGACAAGCGATACTCCCTCTGCTGATCAGAGAATAAAGGATATAATCACTAACTATAAAATAATACGTTCAAATCTATTTCGTGCTCAATTCAGGTATAGACATATGCGGACAGACGCAGAATACCGTCCCCTACATACCACATTGGAGATAAGGTATGGCTTTCTACAAGATATCTAAAATTACATTGTCCTTCAAAAAAATTAGGACCTAGATTCCTTGGTCCGTTTTCCATATCTAAGATCATATCTCCAGTAGCTGTAAAATTGAAATTACCTGCTTCCTATTCTATACATCCAGTATTTCATGTATCTCTTCTAAAGCTTGTTGGAAAAGATTTGTTCCAAGGAAGAATAACTCCTTGCCCAGGCCCTGTCTCTACAGAAGATGAGGACATCTATGAAGTTCAAGAAATACTTGATTCCCGCAAAAAAAGAGGCTCTCTTGAATATCTCATCAGGTGGAAAGATTACGGTCCTGAAGAAGACTCTTGGATCCCTGCTAAAGAGGTTAGTGCTCCTGATCTTGTCCGTGATTTCCATCTGCAACATCCCAATCGCCCTCGGAGAGGTCGCCTTCTCGGGGGGTACTGTCACGAACCTACCACACTGCCTCCATTATCAACACTATTCAGAAATATCTCCTTACCTTAAACTGGCCACCTGAGTGTCTCGTTTGTGTGTAAAGATCAGCATCTTGATGATGTCATCAGAGGAGTGCCGGGTTACAGAGATATACTCAGAGAGCACCTGAGATCAATCCCACACCAATCAGAGGCCCATAAAAGAGAGGCTTGCTGGGTAAGTCATTGCTCAATTATTGTCCTCCCTACCTTGAGCTAACCATTCTATCCTAGCCTTTTGATCCTGATACCCAAGTTGCTGAACCTTTGCCTGTGACCTCAACGCTATCTCCTGCTGCCCAAGTTGCTGAACCTTTGCCTGTGACCTCAACAACGCTATCTTCTGCTGCCCAAGTTGCTGAACCTTTGCCTGTGACCTCAACAACGCTATCTCCTGCTGCCCAAGTTGCTGAACCTTTGCCTGTGACCTCAACAACGCTATCTTCTGCTGCCCAAGTTGCTGAACTTTTGCCTGTGACCTCAACGACGCTATCTTCTGCTGCCCAAGTTGCTGAACCTTTGCCTGTGACCTCAACAAACGCTATCTTCTGCTGCCCAAGTTGCTGAACTTTTGCCTGTGACCGCGACAACGCTATCTTCTGCTGCCCAAGTTGCTGAACTTTTGCCTGTGACCTCGACAACGCTATCTTCTGCTGCCCAAGTTGCTGAACTTTTGCCTGTGACCTCAACAACGCTATCTTCTGCTGCCCAAGTTGCTGAAACTCTGCCTGAGACCTCGACCATGGTAAACTTCTATTGCCCAAATTGCTGAACTCTGCTTGTGACCTCGACCACGCTAATATTCCTAAATAAAAATTTCCAAGACCAGTTTGGCGGCGTCTAACCTTATCTTCTACAGTCATATTGTACAGACCAAGTCTCCATTACATCTGGTTCCTTATCAGTATATATATAACACCGTGACAATACCTTTCTAGTACCGGGTTAGGACCGTGTCAGATGAACGCAGTGATCACGTCCGTGTTGCGGCACATTTTAACGTCCGTCGTAGCATAAAATTATGATCAATAGAGACCCACACATGAAGTACGTCCGCACAGAAGTGCAGACGCACCACGCACGTGGCACCGGACGCAATTTAGGCAAGAACGTCAAACCGCTAGGACGGACGCACAGAGTGCGCCACGTCCGCATAGCTTTGTGTGTGAGTGATAGAATGTAGTCAGACGGACTGCATTTTTGATGTCCAGCATTTTTGACAAAATGGTTTTTCATATCATGTATCAATTTTTTTTCATTGTACATATTCATTTTATTTCCCATCTACGTCGGTCAAAAAAAACGGACCATGTGGTGTCTACAGTATCATCAGTCAGAAAGTACGTCAGTTGTGCACGGATGCAAATTGTGCTCAGAATGCATTCGTCTGACATTAGCCTTAGGCCCCCTTCTGCCTTCAAAACTGCCTTAATTCTTCATGGCCTAGATTCAACAAGGTGTTGAAAACATTCTTCAGAGATTTTGGTCCATATTGACATGATGCCATCATGCAGTTGCTGCAGATTTGTCGGCTGCACATGCATATCTCCCGTTCTACCACATACCAAAAGTGCTCTATTAGATTGAGATCTGGTGACTGTTGATGCCATTGGAGTATAGTGAACTCATTGTCATGTTAAAGAAACCAGTTTGAGATGATTTGACCTTTGTGACATGTTGCATTATCCTGCTGGAAGTAGCTATCAGAAGATTTATTTATAAAGGATTTTACCAGGAAGGATACATTGAGATTTCTCTCGTTTTCAAGTATGTCCTGGGTACACTGTGGTCATAAAGGGATGGGATATAGTCAGCTACAATACTCAGGTAGGCTGTGGCATTTAAACAATGCTCAATTGGTACTAGGGGGCCCAAAGTGTGCCAAGAAAATATTCCCCACACCAATACACCACCACCAGCTTGAATCATTGATACAAGGCAGGATGGATTCATCCAAGGAAGCCAGACCGACGTGGGACCCGGGTCAGAGAGGTGAGTATAGGAAGTAAGGGGTTAAAGGATCATGACGTACTATGTACGCCTTGGTCCTTAAGGGGAATTTCCCCCAGGATGTACTATTCATGTCAGTGGTCATTAAGAGGTTAAAGTTGAGGACTACAGCTAATTAAAAAACACATGTTATTCTGATTTAAAATATGTCCACCTCCTTCATCTCCACAAAACAGTACCTTCTACCTGAAGTCTACACAGCCATTCCATGCTAACTGCTGTTTTAACCCCAAAAGTGCCCACTGCTGTTTTAACGTTTCTGCGCTGTTTGTGTTTAGGTCAGTTACTCGTCTACGGAACCCACACATATAATATACCGTTTTTCTCGCCATTAAATGAACTTTCTAAAGATACTGATATTTCCATCATATCATATAATTTACTATAAAAAAATCTGAAATATGATCAAAGAATGGAAAAAACACACTTTTTCAAAATTGAATCCCCAAAATCTACTACCCACAACTGCCAAAAAATACCATGGCTAAATAGTTCTGAAATTTTGTCATGAGACTAGAAATACCCAATTGTTTTTGCTTTTTAACTCCTTCACTTCTGAGTTATTTCACCTCTGTCCGCTGAGTTAATTTTTTTTTTTCAAACATATTTTTATTTATCTCGGAGCAGTACAGAGTCAACATAGGAGAAACGACGTACAATACAGCAAATAGAATTATTAACTCCTCGGAAACTCGTGGCATTCAAATTTAAACATAGGAATTACAACATGCACATGCACCATTGTACAAGTCAAACATTACAGTAAAATTTTTGAAACACATCCCTCCCTCCACACCCATAAGACATAGCCTCCACTAAGAGCAGGGGATAGATGGTATGTGGAAGGTCAAAGTATCTTAAGAAGTGAAGGCATGGAAACGGGATAAGGAGTGGTTAGGAGGGTCCTGGGGGATTGGTAAGGTACCTCGTAAGACCTGCAAAGAGTACCAAAGGGTGCAGAAAAAGGCACATTGAAGGGAATCTTTGGTCTCGCATGGAAGAACTCGAATCAGGGGGGTTCAGTTGGCAAAGAAGGTATGAGTTTTTTGTCTTGGTGCATAGAAGCCTCGGTCCATTCGGCCAGGAATATTGCATAAACTTTGTCATACACCATTTGAAAAGAGGGTGGGGATGCGGATATCCATTGGGACAGTATCGCCTTCTTGCCTGTCGCTGCTAGAAGGGCTAACCAAAATCGATGACATTTAGCGAAAGGTTGGGGAGTGGGGGGATCGGTCAATTAAATATGGCCTACTGTGAAGTGAAGGGGATTTCGAGTTGTAGGACCTGCAAACTGAATCTTCGTATTGTATCCCAGAACAATTGGATGAAGGGACAGGACCAAAGGCAGTGGCGAAGGTCAGCTGGAGCAAACTGACATTTCAAACAGTTTGCGGTTGGTAAGAGTCCTGCATGGGCCATTCTATCAGGTGCCATATATGCTCGATGGAGTATTCTGTAGAACATGTCCCAGTAATTAGCGGAGGGAAGAGAGCGCCTGGATGACAGAGTGGCCTCTATCAGGTCATGTGTGGTGAGTTCAGGGAAACTGGTAATCCATTTGGATAGTGCCTACCAGGGGGCCGTGGAGAGTAGCGAGAGTTGTAAAAATGCATAAATGGTAGAGGTAGAGGGCGAGAGGAAGGGCGTGTGATCAATTGTGTATCTAATGGGTTGGCCAAGTCATTGGGGGATAGAATCTTCAACTGAGTGAGGAGAAATTGTTTTAATTGCAAATAATACACTAAGTGAATATCTAGGGAGGCAATGTGGTGTCTCAGAGTCATGTAGAAGTATGGCAATCCCAATACTCCATCTAGGTAGTGATGGAGATGGGTAAAACCACGCTGGGCCAGGGTGTGAAAAATAGGGGCTGGGGATGCATTTTGAAAATGAGGGTTGTGAAGGACGGAGGACCATAAAGATGTCTGCCAGGTCAATTTAAGGCGCTTGCGTATCATAACCCAGGCTGACTTTGTGGTGTGAAGTAACGGATTAGAGTGCAGGGCAGGGGGAATGGTGGGGGAGTGTTAATGGAGGAATGCTGACAGAGAGGATAAGGGAAGAAATGCTTGTTCGACCTGTAAAAGGCACAAAATGTGAGGTGTCAGTCAACCAATCAGCCACATAACGATATTGCGCTGCCAGGTTATAATCAAGTATATTCGGAAAATTAATGCCCCCTCTAGCAATCAGTTGTCGGAGCGCAGAGAGAGGTATGCGTGCACATCTGTTGCCATATAAATGCTGCATACATCCTATTCAGCATACGAAGATCAGCAGGTTTTAACAACAGGGGAGAACTTGTAGGGAGGGGATAAAGCAATTTGTGGAAGTATGTCATCTTAATAAGGGCAGCACTCCCTAAATAGGACAGAGGAAGAGAACTCCAAGAGCAGTTTAGTTTGGGTCAGGTGAGGGTCAATATTGAGTTGGTATAACTGAGAAAAATGAGCTGGTAAAATGATCCCTAAGTATTTGATGGAAGCTGTGGGAGCCCAGGTGCTGAGCTCATTCTGACTATTTTATGCTCATCATGTTTAAACATCAATTGAAGTCCTATCTTACTATACCCCAGACAATTATTTTTTTAAAATAAGAAACACTTTTTAATTTATTTATTTGTTTTACACCAAACCTAGTCATTGAAAAGGCCATCATCAGGTCTTTCCAATGATATCAGACATGGCCCTCTAGCTGCCATGGGTCGGGAGATATGGGGATCCAAAGGATCCCCCTAGCCTCAATTGACAGCTAGGGGTTAACTGGCCGACTGTCGTCATCGCACATATGCTGACGTCGTCATTGGGTGAGAGGTGATCTGGAGGCTTTGCTGACAACCAAGATGAATTGCGATCCGGCACCTAAGGGGTTAAAGAGAGGTACCTGCTGAAAAGGCCAGATTCTCCCCTTTCCAACGGTTCCTTTCTTTTTTTTGTGACCTAGCTGTTCGTGAGGAAGAGGCAGGAGCATGGGGACGCCTGAAAGTAACATCATCACGAAGGCTGGGGCCCATAAAAATGCTGCACAGACTTCAACTAAGTCATTGCAGCGTGGGACTCTGGACAGAGAGGCGAGTATAGGGAGGGAGGGAGGGAGGATAAAGGAAGATGACGTAACTAGTACGTCCTTGGCCCTTAAGGGGAGTTTTCCCCAGGACGTACTATGTATGTCAGTGGTCGTTAAGGGCTTCATGTATCAGTTTACAAGGAAAACAAGGAAAATATGAACCAAATATTTCAAAAACTAAAGATGCCAATTCTAGGACAATTTTTATTTTCCGTAATAGTTACAAGGGACGTGCTGAAATCCTCCCCGTCAAAAAGCTACAATGGACGTTCAATGAACTTACAAAGTGGAGTCCTCCATAGGAGGTTCGTGCTTTGTAGGTCTAAGAGCACTAACGCTCGTTCAGCGAGGTGGCCACACAGGCGTCCGAGCAGAGAGAACGCCCGTTCTCACAGATGTTCCCTCCCTGAATCAGCTGCCTTGACCAGCCTAACTTCAGAGGCAGTCTGCACCTGCAATCCCAGAGTAATCCTGACATCCCATGGCATAACCTCTTACTTTAAGCATATACTGAAATGGCACTGATTAAAAAAATTGTGGAATCATTATATCAATGGCAAAGATAAAAGTGACCAGATCAAGCAAAATGCCTGTGGATTACAAAGGGAATGCAGAAAGAGATGGAACAGAAAACATTACATTTTTTATAAGCTATGATAAGATGCAAAAGAATTGAAACATTTCACACTTTAGCATCACAAATCAATCCAAGCTTTACAAAAAGACCACATACATAATTCTATTAGAAATAAAAAACATCAAGTATATTAAAATCTTGGCAGACCCCACTTCGAACTATTTGTACAAAGGTTTACAATTAATTGGTGACAATGCCTGCTGCATTTTCAAATTTGCATCCCAGAGTTGGATGTTTGATCAGTGCAGAGAAAATCATTCTGTAAGCACAGCATCTATTATACTACATCACTGTGGTATAGCTGTGCTAATCAATTACAAGGTATTTTTTTATAAAAATAAAAGAAGATGCTTACTGGGAAAATAATGTCCTCGACCGCACAATGAACTTGAATATGTATTCCAAAGCCTTCAAAGTTCTTAGAATTGGCTCACACTGCTCACCTCTGCTGGAAATATCTAAATATTTCTTCAAAACAGTCATTAGTTTCCTGTCAAGAAAACATTTTTAGAATAAATCAGTGCTGTAGTGCATTACTAAATAAAATATGCTGGACTATTAAAGCCGTATTACTCGAATATCATCATTAACATTTGTAAGACTGAAAGACCCAGTTCAATAATTCACATTATATCTCCATTACTTTACCACATTATGGGGTAGTATATTATATAAAATATATTATCCAGGAAAACTATTACGCAATTGCAAAAAAACATTTGATCACTCTCCATATTAATTAAACCAGTTTGACGTAAGTAAATTAAAACATAGCGAAAAAAAGTGCAAAGATGAAAAAATTGCAAAAGCCCGAAGTATATTTTTAAGGGGGGGGGGGGAATGTATTGTTTAAATATTGAATGATTTTTAAAATAGCTAAGGCTTTGATTATCAGAAAGAGAACTATTAAGAAGAGCAAATCTTTCCTAATTAGGGAGATGAATATCTCTCATGAATTTAAATAATGAAAGGTAGTTATGAAAACGCATTCAAGGTTGATTACATTGTAATTTCCAGTCTTACAGTCTTAGTCTTAAAAAATGTTTACCGTATTTTTCGCACTATAAGACGCACCTAGGTTTTAGTGGAAGAAAACAAGAAAAAAAATATTCTGAACCAAATGGTGTAGTAAAATATTAATGGCAGAGTAAGTGTCGTCAAGTGCAGCTCGGCTGTGATCACTGATTTGTACATTTCAACCTAAGGTCGGCTAATCACACAATGAAACATCAAACAGGACCGTTCAGTGAGCAGAGCGAGTTGTCAATGGTCGCTCCATAAGATGCACAGATATTTCCCCCATTTTTTTTGGGGGGGGAAGTGCATCTTATGTATCGAAAAATACGGTATATGGGAAGCAGCAGGCCAGATTTTAAAGGTTCATTCTAGTGATCTAATACTTGCCCTTTTTCAACAGAGCATGTAATTTTGAATGAAATGGAAAAATGATTAAAAAAAACATACTCAAACTGATCTACACATAGACAAGCAGTACGCAAGGTAACTTGAGGTTCAACCCTGAAGTATTACACCGAGAACTATCATCTCCTTAAAGCTGGTGTTAAATGATTTGGCAATTAAAAACTCACATAACACACTATGAAACCCAAGAGGGGGTTCCCGCTATATGGCGCTCCTCGCTGAAAAATGGGTGATTCTATCTGAAGAGATCCCCTTGTGAACTATGAAACCCCTCCAAACAATCCCATACTCACCTCACATCCTGTGGTGGAGAGGGCTGCGCAATTCATTGCTTCCTAGCCTCATGAGCAGAGTGAGACTGGGAACAAATAGTTCCTAGTCTCCCTGAGTGGCGCTGCGCGAGAGCTCACTGCCGGAATGCACTGGGCACCATGGAGTCCTATGGACTCCATGAGTCAATACTCGTAGCACCGCTTGTGCAGTTACCATTATCTGGCAGTCTTGCACTTTGTTCCGGGGACATGCCAAAAATGCACCTACCCCATAATATGAGGTAAAAATGGAGATGTAAAAGTTGCAGGCACAGAATTTCTAGCTAAGGCTAGGGTCAGACGAGCGCAGTATTAATGTGTGTTTAGCCGCACTTAATCACGGCCGTGCTAGCAGCAAATTACGTCCAATGCTGGGCAGCATATGAAGAACGGCCGCACGAAAGTGCGGCCGCGCAACGCAAGTGGCAAACGAACGCATTTTTTCGAGAACGTCAAACCGCTAGTACTGACGTACAGAGTGCACTGCGTCCACTAGTGGCATGTGTGCGTGATTAGGAGATGTCAGACGCTGCTAATGTCCGGCCAACATCACGTCCAGCCGCAAAAACTGTTTTATTGATGATCCGTACAAAATCACGGACGAAAATGCGCATCGTATGACCGCTATCGCGTATTCCGTGAAAAAATACGTCCATTCATTCGAACGCACTTTTTCACGGACAACGCGAAAAATGCGTTAGTCTGACCCTAGCCTTACTGTCGCCATTTTACCGGCAACAATGGAATAGGGCCTCAAATGTTTTAAGCTGAGAAGTCCTCGTGTCACGGTCCATGGCTATCACCATCCTAAAACCCCCCCCAGCGGTCCAATTCACGTTCTGTTCCTGCAAACCTGCACTTGGTTTTACACCTGGAAGTAGTGAAAGAGTTAACACCAAAAACACACCTCACACTCCTAATCAAATAAAGGGCTGTGCCCCAGACTGAACTGTGCTGTTCATTGCTATTCTATCCTGACAGAGTAAGCCATTGATTCTGTTAGCTCTGAGATTCAGCTCTATCTGAAACCCCAATTACCTACCTGCTCCTGTTCACCGGATTTCCACCAGATCTCCAGATCTCAGCAACCACCTTTCCTTCTGCTACAACCATACCTGGTCAGTTTTCCCATTCATTCCCCATACTCCACCCTCCTGTCTGTGCAGATCACTGCATCCCGGGCTCACCACATCCCAATACCCCGGTGCCACCCTGGTGCCATCCTCACAACCGTGACAGAATGAACAGCCCAAACAAGAGTGAGCCTGCAGTGCTGCCCATCGTGGTGGAGCTTATAAGCAGGATCTACCAGGACCTGCTTAAACACCTAACTGACCTGGTTAAGGAGTTGCTGCAAGGCAATTTGGGCACCACGCCTAAGGTGTTTGTTCCTCCAGCAAAACCGCACCATGACCCGCTGACCGAAGAGGAACGTGCCTGGAGAAAGGCCTCTAACCGGTGCCTGTACTGTGGGGATTTACGGCACTGGATATCTAACTGCCCAAATAAACCCCCCAAACCCTACGCTGCAGTAACCAGACCCACACCAAAGCCTACTATCGTTCCAAATCAGGCCCCGGTGTGTAAACCTGCTTCTGGAGGACCTCAGGTACCCAGGAGACCTGCCGTACTAAAGCCAGTACCCCAACCCAAACCGGCCCCAAACAAAAAACTTTGGTTCCTAGAAGTACACCCCGTCTGAAGCTGGCTTTACCTAAACCTGTGATTGCTCATAGGAAACCTCCTGCATCAAGGTCTGCCCCCAGGAGCACTGCATCGCTGGAGGTTAGTTCTGAAGAGGAGGAAGAGCTTCCCAGTCCTATGGAGACCGAGACCACCTTGCCCATTGAAATGGAACCTGCACCTCATATGGACCATGGGACTGTGCCTGTGGAGTCAGATTTTCCAACTCCAATGGAGATAATGCCCATACAGGCCATAGCATCAACTCCCATCACTCCCAACCCATACAATCCACCGCTGTCTTCCTGCTCTTCACCCACGTATGATTCTGTGAAGGGGTGGCGAAATATCTGCTCATCTTCCAGCGACGAGTTTGAGTGGGATTGTGGCAAGGAGGAAGATAAGGACGAGGAGAGGGGATCCAGGCTTTATTACTCTCTTAGTGATGGACCCCATCCGGAATGGGAACCAAGGGAAAAAGAAATACCTCCCCTGCAGTCATCTAGGTATGTGGATGCTCTTTTTCCAGAAGAACCTGTTTTCTCCAAAACCCGTGAAGGACTGAACGAGAAGTCTAAAGCCAAAACACGGAGGCGGCAGAGGAAAAATCGCCGCAAAACCAGCGTTACCAGAACTAATGGAGGAGAGGCCCAGAACATGTTACAGGTGACACCTATCTCTGTGAACTCTGACTATGTGGGCACTATGTTCTCTGGTAGCTCTGACCCCTACCAGCGTCACTCCGTTGTCAAGAGCCTATGCGGGAGAAAGACTCCTGACCCCTCACCAAAAGAACCAGTTCCCTATATGGTACAGAGTACCATGATCTACCGTGATGAGCTGACTGAGAAGGGACCATCCAGGGACGCCTTTCAGTGGTGCAACAGTGTCGTGATCCCTCTCCCACCAGAGTGATGCCGTGTCTGGTAGGGACCGTTCTATGGTCTTGTCACCCGGTGTGTGACTGTGAAGGGGGAGGTATGTCACGGTCCATGGCTATCACCATCCTAAAACCCCCCCCAGCGGTCCAATTCACGTTCTGTTCCTGCAAACCTGCACTTGGTTTTACACCTGGAAGTAGTGAAAGAGTTAACACCAAAAACACACCTCACACTCCTAATCAAATAAAGGGCTGTGCCCCAGACTGAACTGTGCTGTTCATTGCTATTCTATCCTGACAGAGTAAGCCATTGATTCTGTTAGCTCTGAGATTCAGCTCTATCTGAAACCCCAATTACCTACCTGCTCCTGTTCACCGGATTTCCACCAGATCTCAGCAACCACCTTTCCTTCTGCTACAACCATACCTGGTCAGTTTTCCCATTCATTCCCCATACTCCACCCTCCTGTCTGTGCAGATCACTGCATCCCGGGTTCACCACATCCCAATACCCCGGTGCCACCCTGGTGCCATCCTCACAACCGTGACACCTCGAGAGACCTCCTGATTCAACAGTGAGTGGTATTATAGAATCTATGATGCTGCTTATAAAAGACTAATGCCTTAATTCACTGCTTTAGATGACAAATGCTTTACAAGAAACACGTTAGAATTAAGTGCTTTTTAAAACAGTCCAATCTGATGGCTAGTCAAGTCTGTGGATAAGAGACAAAAAAGCAGATTTTCCTGTTGCAGGATGTTGCATTAAAGACACTGTGGGCCCTATTCTAACCTTGTTGGAATGACTAATCCAATAAGGGAGAATGTCGGTCGGGCCAATATTCATTAGTGGCTCTCTGTTACTGAGGCTCTTCTGCCAAAGCCTCTGTATTAGCGACTTCAGTTGGAATTTTTGGGAGCCGCTACAAGATACCAGCATTGTATCCGGCACTGGTATTGGCTACTATACTCTATTCAACCAAGCACAACAATGCTTATCCAATGTTAATCGGTAGCAAGCATAAGTCATTTTATAAATCAACATGACATAAATAAGAAGGGTGAACATGTAACTTTAAGGTACAAACTTACTAAGGGCTAGATCCCAAACTAGAAAGGTCTGTTGCCTCTGATGGACCTATTCCCGCACCTTGAACCATTAAGTTAATGGCTTGAGCCATTAAATTTAACAGCTGGAATTTCAGGGTCAGAAAAGGTCCCTATTGAAAACTAAAGTGAAACTTACTTGTAGGCAAGAGTTGCACTGAAATGCTGTTTTATGTAGGCTTCTAACACAGTGTTAAAATGTTGAAACTTCCGATCTGCAATAAGTCCAATTATATATATCTATATAGAAAACAAAAGCAAGATTATGAGTAGGAAAAAAAATACAGAAATCATTCTTCATATACGGCTGCCCACTGAAGGGATTTAATAATAATATATTTATGCCAAAATAAGGACTTTGATATTTTATGTGTGAATTTTGTTTCAGATGGGCTTAATGCCCAGCCTTTCAATAAAGTGTGGTTTTAGATGGAGGGTGTCCTTTAGGATCACAGATATCCCCCTCTTTTGATTCTGTATTTATAATGATGTAATATCTGCAATAAATAAATAATCAGTTTGTTTGAGCCCAATTTGGATGGACATGAGTGGGACAACCCCTCATTCATTGCCTGATCCTTAGGTGCTGTTAATAAGGAAAAAAATACAATTTAAAATAAATAATATTTGCAGCTTTTTAATGTATATGCATGTAAAATCATTCTATTCATTTTTACAAAAATAACTCGGAGTTTGGAACCCCTAAAGTATATTATTTTCCTTAATATAGATCTAGTTCATCAATGCTTCATGTACAAATAAATATGGATGTCATATTAAAATCAGTGTAACATAATGCCTTTTTTTTTAAAATTAATGTACAAATCACTTGTTTTACAATATTTTTGCATTTGGCAAAATATTCCATTTATCTATTTAGTAAGTACATTCCACTCTCAAAGCATATAAATGATGTTCATATTTGAAGATTAATACCTACCAACGCATCAAAAACAAGAATGTCATATTTGTTTGAATGGGAGTGCTCCATCATGATGTTAAAAAGGGCATCAAGAGTGTCTTGAAGGAACTACATAAAACATAAAAGAACATATTAATGAAAAACCCGTTAATTGCAAAGAAATAAAATATTAAACCCATATCTATAATAATGGAATATTTAAAAAGAAAATCATTAGGCCTGCCTACATCTTATCAATGGTATATGTCTGTATATCTGTGATTAGTGTTCAATATCTCTGAAGCCTCATCATGATAAAGAGGGTAAATTGCATCTATTTAGAAATACTGTATACCTGGTAGGATTTATGGATGTTTTACTGTCATTTTTTATTGCTCTATCAAGAGATGGATTTTATAATTGAATTCATAGACGTTCTGCGCAAACATATTGCAAAGTTTAAGCTTAAATCTTTTTGTACGGATGGTGAGAATTATTTCCATCTATTTAGTCCTAAATCTATGGAATTGCAGCATTCAGGACGTGATTATATTTATATTATTGTTATCAAATGTGTATATACTTTGCTCTTAAAATAAACTGTACAAAATTCTGTAGATAATGGCGGTGTAAATAGTATTTTTTTTTAGATTCTGTTCGTACATACTGTACAATATTCTAAGTAGGGAGAACTGTTCTGTATTTAGCTGTACCAAGGCTATATGCTAACAACATAAAAATATCGCAACAAGGGAATTTTGCAGTGAATGTAAATGCAGAGGCTCTCATTCCGAAAACACCTAACATGAGCACAAATAAGCACTAAAGCAGGGACTGACGCTCAGCATTAATATGCAGGAAAACTGTTTTGATGCTGATGTTTATTGTGGGAAGACTTGTACTGAATAAACATTCCGGGAGCCAGCATTATAGAAAAAAAATATACTGTATATATGGTCAAACCTACTTTTACAACTTCTTCTCCATCCACAATTTTTAACTTTTCTAGATTTTCTTGCAGGTGTTCAGGCTTCATGCGCCACTTCAAAAGTCCAAGCAAACCCACTAAAACAGAGAGTGATAATTATTATTTTGCACTAAATAAAGCATCTCAGTTTGTCTTTTTTTAATGCACCAAAATATTGTATCTTTAGCAGCTAATAAACCAAAAGAACTTTGCAAAGAATGCATGTGTTATATGTCGTTGAAAAAAAGCACTTTAGCGGTATAATTGGGGTATTTATTGACCGAATGATGCCACCACCAACACACTACTGCTGTGTGTGCGTGTGCGTGTGTGTGTATTTGGTGTTTTCTTTGTCTACATACTTTTTGCTTTAAATATATATGCTTTGTAAATTTGTATCTGATTATTATACCACATGCCCCTTGCGGTTACATACACCAGAGCGTTATCGTTTATTGCAGAAGAAAAATAATGGCATATTCTGGTTATTTTAACTCATTAAGATGATAGAAATTTCAACAGGTAATATTAACTGAAGAGGTTTTACATTGTCATTATACATTTGCAGTAAGTATATTTAAGTCGCCCCAATTATATATTCCACTTTATGAGGAGCACTGACAAGCTTTTCAAAAGAACACTTTGTTAATTTCTTGTCACAAGTGCATAATTTTTAATTTATATTCAAAGGTGAAATTCAATGTAGCATAGCCAAAATCTTGACAAAAGACCCCTTGCTGTATTGCATCACCAGATTTTACTTCATTATTGTCACTATCTTATAATCAATCACATTTCAGGCCAGTGAGTAAGGACATGTAGACACAGTAGCGGAACAGGTGTATAAACTGAACAGTTAGTTGTAGGGAGATGATTTATGAATTGTATAATACTATATCAAAACAACAGTGTTGGCACTAATATCCCACTCAATTGCTCCAAATGGATGATTAGCACTTAATTTAAGCCCTTTATACTGCAGCTGATGTGCTAGATGCATCACTGGGTTACACAATAGATTGCAGATGTCAGCGTATCATCTCTTCGGCAGGGGGTCGAGTAGGGAATCCGAGGACAGGAAGAGGGAGAGGCGGTTGAAAACTAGTTTTTCCAAGAGCTTGGAGGTGAACGGAAGCAGGTATACAGGACGGTAGTTGGATGGAGAGTTGGTATCGAGGGAGGGTTTCTTTAGTAAAGGGGTAACCTGTGCATGTTTGAAGGTGGATGGGAAGGAGCCAGTGGAGAGCGATAGGTTTAAGTTGTGTGTGAGAGCAGGGGTGAGGGAGGAGGAGAGTGGAGGTATTAGATGGAGGGAATGGGGTCGAGCGGGCATGTCGTGAGATGTGAGGAGGACAGTAAGGAATTCACTTTCTCCTCAGTGGCTGGAAGGAAGCAGCAGAGGGGGGGGTCTGGGAGTGGAGGTGGTGAATTATTGGTTTGTGTTGAGATGTGGGTGGAGGAGAGAGTTGAAAGTGGACCAGAGTCATTTAGGGTTGGGAAGAAGGATTGTTTGGCCAAGTGAAGGGTAGAGGGGTTTGACCGCAGAATGAACTTGAAATGAATTTCTTCCAGGCACGCTCTGCAGTGCGAGAGCATCTTTGCAGGTAGCGTTTCTGGGGTGTGTGCAGGGCTGAAGCTGGCGTCTTGGGGCCTTACAGAGTCGAGGAGGAGCAAGTGTATCTAAAGCAGACATAAGGGTAGCGTTATAGTGGTCAGTGGCAGCATCAGGGCAGGGGAGGGTTGAGGTGTGTGGGAGATGTTGAAGTATATTGGAGAATTGATGGCGATCCACAGCATGCAGACTTCTGCGGGTGCATGTGTGGGATGGAGGAGTAAGGAGTTTAGGTAGTCCAGATAGGGAAGGAGCGACCCCCCAAACCTCAGTGCCACCCGGGTACCATCCTTTCTCAATCTGCCTCTTTCTTTCATCTGTGTAAAGAGAGAATGCAATGGAGGCGCTAATTAAATGTGGATATATTATGTTATGCGGCCAACAGGGATTACAACACAAAACCTCGACAGAAATGTGTCAGTGATAGAGCAGAGAAAAGTAGGGGGATCCTAGTGGCGCAGTCCCTTCTGAGGGTAATTTGAGAGGAATAGTAAGGATTCCTATTAGTTCAGAAGCAGCGTGGTCTGAATGACCGTTCTAAAGTGCTGGTTAGAGGGCGGGGCTATAGGCAAGGTGCAGACAAGCTGTAAAGCTGTGAGCAGGTTATACAATAGCAGCCTTCCTAGATCAGGGAAACATTCAAATGCATACAAAGTGCAAAACGTGCGTACAAAAATGCATGTAAAGTGCAATATGCGAATTGTGAACAAAAACACAATGTGAAAGAGTGTACAATTGCAAAATAAAATAGGGTACAATTGACCAAGTGAACACTAGATGCCCTGGTGGCTCAAATGTGCGTACAGATGTAAAAAAATATGGGGTTAAATGTACATAGGAAGGTTATTCAAAATATTAAAAAAGGGGGGAAAGCCTTCACCGCAATATACGGTCCGAATTTTTTCTACTTTTCCTTTATCCATTACGGACAATAGAAACAAGACTTTCCCCCCCCCCTTTTTTAATATTTTGAATAACCTTCCTATGTACATTTAACCCCATATTTTTTTACATCTGTACGCACATTTGAGCCACCAGGGCATCTAGTGTTCACTTGGTCAATTGTACCCTATTTTATTTTGCAATTGTACACTCTTTCACATTGTGTTTTTGTTCACAATTCGCATATTGCACTTTACATGCATTTTTGTACGCACGTTTTGCACTTTGTATGCATTTGAATGTTTCCCTGATCTAGGAAGGCTGCTATTGTATAACCTGCTCACAGCTTTACAGCTTGTCTGCACCTTGCCTATAGCCCCGCCCTCTAACCAGCACTTTAGAACGGTCATTCAGACCACGCTGCTTCTGAACTAATAGGAATCCTTACTATTCCTCTCAAATTACCCTCAGAAGGGACTGCGCCACTAGGATCCCCCTACTTTTCTCTTTCTTTCATCTGCCTCTTTTTTTTCTCTCTCTTTCTTCTGTGCCTTTCTCTCTTCTGCCTCTTTTTTTCTTTAATCTGCCTCTGGTGGTGCCCGCGCGTCACCATAAGATGCCCACCTTCTGTGCCACTAGCAAGGGTCCGCAAGCCACCACTGCCGGCTACATGAGCCGCCATTGCCGGCTACACGAGCTGCACAATGAGGAAGGGGTTCAATAATGGAACCAGGGTTGGGGCCGGCTGTGCCTTTAGGCAGCAGTGCGCCCTAGGCAGTTGCCTAGCTTGCCTAGTGGGAGCACCGGCTCTGTGTATAGTGCAGCCACGTTATATTTGTGGCTAAAAGAAAATGTGGTGGGTACAGCAGCAAAGAGGGATTGTTTGGTGCAGATTATAAATAAACCCACTATTTTGTCTCCAGGCTGAAGAAAGGCAGGAGACTGTAATGGTGGGTATGACCCACTTTAGGTTTGCCTTGAAATTGACAGGTGGGCTTAAGACATTATTGTAAGCTATTTAAGTAAACTAAAATTATGTTTTTGTTTAGTGTGGATTTGTGGAACTCAAAGCTCAGATAACAATTTTATAGCATATTTTACATGAAGAAGGTAAAGGCGATGTAGACTATTTTTGTCCACAAACCTTTGCCATTCTTGAAAACTTCTGCTTCAAGACAGACACTTATGATGACGTAGCCAAATCGCTTAATATAAATTTAGCTACATCCTGCATTTATTCATATCAAATAAGAAAGAAATGTCTTTTTAATACATAGACCAAAGTAAATTTTTAAAGAAAATAAAGGATACTGGGTGCATGCTGGGTACATACATCTTCACTATAAAAGTTTGAAGTGAAATGCGTACCTACTCATGTACTTCAGAATATGTGCCAGAAGCTGTACCGTAATCATAATCCATTGTCAAAATAATCAACATAAAGTTTGAATTCACAAACCTAATTCTAAAATTAATAGCTATGGCATTTGGATCAATAAATACTACAATTAAATGCTTAATGTGCATCTGTCACCAGGAATATTTTATATTCTATTGTCTATTAAAAAAAACAAAAAATTCTATAACATTAGTTGTTTATTTTTAAAATGTTTCAGCAGTTTCCATCAAGGCACACATTTCATACTAACTCTTGATACAGAGCATACAGAGTATTCTCAGAAACTGGAAGAACATATTATCTGCATAGTAGGTGGCTTGGTTCACTATATAATGTGAAATATTTGATCAATGCATTTGCAAGATGGCCGTCACCACAATAAAACTAAAAATCTATTCGGGTTGCTATATTGAACTGCTTTGTTAAAACGAAAAACTCTGCTAAAAGAAAACATCGATGTGCAGAATACATAATTTATACCGCAACGGAACCTTGATTCCCCTTCGAGATATTTCGGGACTGTCTTTTCTACACATTTTCCAATTGACATCATACGCCTCCCAGGCTCACATCAAACAAGCTGCAATGGTGCTGCTGACTCGCTTTGAGCGATTATGCCTGGCCGGCACCTATCCGAGAGGTCTTATATCTTCGTTATACTGGGATCTAACCTCACTGTTGGACTGGAAAGACCTGTCGTATATCCATGCTTGGGAAAGAGATATCGGGGAAACCCTGGACTCAGAGGACTGGTTGGACATATGGGAGATGTCTCACTCAGTGTCAGTGTGTGCCTCATTGCAGGAACAGTCAATTAAAATGATTATGCGGTGGTACATCACGCCATCTCAACTGGTGCACATGAATAGAAATCTGCCGAACATATGCTGGAGACTCTGCACCTCAAAGGGCTCCTTTTTTCACATGTGGTGGACATGCCCCCGAATTGTACCTTTATGGAAGGAAGTCCAAGACTTACTGATTCTAGTTCTATCTAAACATATCCCGTTGGATCCTTGGGCGTTTTTGCTCTCCAGGCCACTCCCTGAACTTACTTTCCATGAAAACAAATTATTAGCCAAAATTACCTTGGCCACGAGACGGGCTATGGTGGAAGTCTGGAGACAACCCCTCCCGCCCTGTATGGCTAAGGTATATGCCAAAATCAGAGACACTCAGGTTATGGATGAACTGACCGCTATAGTACATTTTACTTTGCCATCATATAGTAAAACTTGGGGGCCCTGGCTTGATGCTGGGTTATAATCTATGACGGGAGCTCGGGCTATGGTCACGTATATAGGGCTTCTTGGCCCCTTTCACCTTTTTCCTCTTGGGCGCCCCCCCCCCACCCTTCTACATTTCCCTCTATAGCTTTTTACAGGTTGGATTAGTGTCTATGTCTTAGTATTTTGGCCTGTGCCGTGCCACCCACTTTCCCCCCCCTTCTTTTCCCACTTTCCTCCCTCATTTTTCACCCTATTTTAATGTCACAATATGGACAGAATTATGGTTTACTAGGATGCATATGTTTTGTGAATTGATATTGCTCTTTTGGCGCTGCGACGCCACATCTGCACCCATGTTTTTCTTATTGTGCTAACGTCCAATAAAATAATGTTTATAAAAAAAAAAGGAAAACATTGACTTAAGTTATGTAATGAGTTTTAAGGGATACGTACCATTTTGAGTAAGTTTAGTAGAACATACAAGTGTAGTTATAGAAAATGTATCACGTGAACTAACAGATAGTCCTCCAGAACTGCTGCTGTTTCTGCTGAAATTCGATTTATTGTCCAATTGCTGGCGGGTAGATGGGTGAGGTAAATATGAGCCGGCATCTTCCATTCTTTTGCTGTCTCCCTGTAATAACCGTGAGTTGAGAATGATTTTTGCATAATAAGTAAAATAAGTCTTAACCTTTCAATACAATCATGTTCACATTACAGTGAGACCCTTATTTTCTTCCCAACCTTCACAAGGGTTTATAGGAAGTTATTTAGGCGTTTACATTACAGTGAGACTCTTATTTTCTTCCAACCTTCACAAGGGTTTATAGGAAGTTATTTAGGCGTTTGCATTACAGTGAGACTCTTATTTTCTTCACAACCTTCACAGGAAATTATTTAGGCAAAAATACAAATGCTCCACATGTTTACAAGCAAATGCTGGAACACCCACACTGGGGCTTTTCATGGTCCACTCTTTTTCCCTCCAAGGGCTTTCCGACACTACAGCACAGCACTAGAAGGGATTCTTGTATCTGGGGTCTAGTGAATGATGATGCTCATCTTTATAGTCTTCCCTTCTGTGCGGCTTTCCTAGAGAGCAGAAAGAAAGTGATATGGTGTCAATTCCTTCCAGGGTTCTATGGCAGCTGCACAGGAGGTATGGAAGGCTTTACACACAAGCATCCAGTCCACCAGACCCCAGGTAAGTGTATGGGGAATGATAGGGAGAGGTGTGTAAGGGAGGGGGTAAAAATGATTTAAATGGGGGGAAATATCGAGGAAGGGGCATATAATATATAGGGGGTGAATCATTTTATGTACGTTAAATATAGGGTAATAAAATTAAATTATAAGAATTTGCATAAGTTGAAAGCAGGAGATTTTAAATAAATTTGAGTCTACTAGCATTAAACGTGTTTTTTATATCAGTATTTTGTTAAGAAATTACATATACGCTTGTGGCTCACTTCTGTACTGGTGGAAGGATGTGGCATGCTAACGTGTCAACATGTAGTAGAGGGGAATAATACCTACCTTGCACCGGGCGCTGACAACCCACGGTACGCCACTGCAGCCACTACTAGCCAGGCTAAAAATGTACTTGCCACAATTGATCTCACCTACTGTCACAACCACATCCACACAAACCACACCTATTACTACTCTCCAATTTATAATCTGTTTTCATTTTAGCGCCAGCTTTCCCCTCCCGTGAGAGTATTTCTTTACTCAAATTTTCATGTCCCAACTCACTACCTCTCACTCAGCAGCCCCATATGCAATTTCATGTCTATTTCCTGCTCCGGTCTTCAATATGAATAATCCCCTAACACTGCTGCCTTTTCTGTATATCTTTTCAGAATGAGTGCTGTCTGTGAATCCTGTCTGCGTTTTCCAAGAATCATAACTTTTACACCCTAATCGGCAGCACACAGGATGACAGGATGCTTCCCTGCAGTATGAAGAATCCCCATCCTTCATGAGAGAAATCATAATACGATCATTAGTGATTTATTTCTTTCCTGCAACATATTGATTCTTGGGAATCCTGTTCACGTTTCATCCATTAGCATGTAATAGTTATATGTTTCTTGGAAAATATGTCTGATCAGGTGATCCTAGTGCTCTATAGCAGTGCTGCCCCATCCTACATTAATCACTTTTACTGTCTTCCTCTATCGTGATTATGAACCCCATTACTAATTCTCTGCACCACCACTAACACTGTCTTAACCTCCTCTATGCCATTCAACATTGCCACCACTTTTTATTAACCACCTCTCTCACGTTAACGTTAACTATAACTTAATAACTTTATCTTCCATTCAGTGTTACCATAGCCCATTAACTAGCTTTATCAACCAATGGTAACTCATAGTAGCTCCTCTGTCCTATCTACTCACCTTTCTGTCCCATCATAGTAGCCCCTTTGTCCCTTAGTAAAATTTACCATCAAATTCAGTATGACAACCCTTGTAAAACATTTCTGTCCTACCTAATTACTACCCTCTTTATTAACCAATTGTGTCCCACTCAACACAAGTCTCATTACTCTTGTTCCGATCAGGCTTGCTATTTGCCAACGCTGTATGTATACAGCTTTCCCTCCCTGGGCCCTATTTCAAGGTTGCTATTAACTTTACCAGATCTGTTGTAAATTTACCAGAGCCATTATAATCTATGGAGGTGTTAAGTTTACAAAAGCTCTGGTTAAGTTTACACCAGCTGTGGAATAGGGCCCCCTATCGGTATTAGACCTCATTTCCTTCCCACAAAGGCTTACCACAGCTGTGAGGTTCACTCTTAGGTTACATGTCAGGAGTGTGTAAAGCCTGAACATACTCTCTGTGCTGCTACCTCCCTCCACTTCTTCCTCACCAGTGATTGATGAAGGAAAGAGAAGTCTCTGCTATATTTTTAACTTACTGCAGGTTTTCGGAAGTTCTGATAATTTACAAATGCAATTATTGTTCAGTTTTCGAATTAACACTCGCCAGAGCAATTTTAGCACTCATCCCTGGTGTGTGGGAAAATAGTAATTTTGAGCCCTGGTCTAGAGCAATTTCAATTGTTGAACATAGAGGCGAGTAGTAGTGCATAGCAGAAGTTAAAGGCAGCATAGGTACTTAGCTGGTAAAAAAAGAACATTTAAGTGATGAAGAAGAAGTCTGAGGGCTCACCTTTCAAATAGGTATAACTCACTGAAAGCAGGAAATAAGGACCAGATGTAAATTAGGTAAAAGCTTGTGTTAATAAGCTGAACTGATTTACATAAAATTAAAAATGCCTCGTGTTCAGTGAACAGCAGGTGTTCCAAATTGTTTGTATTCTCTGAATCACAAATTGTGACATTGTTATTCCATGGCCTCCTTTGTCTCGTTGACTTTCATGAGTGAGCCAGGAACATCATGGCGATGGCCTCTGCTACTTCCTCCCACCCTCTGCTATTTTGCGGTATGTGTAGTATACTTCCTACCCCTCCCCATTTTCTGTGCCTTTGTGATGTTATTTTATGTCGGTTTTTGTTGTATTCCTTACGAGTCATCGTGGATGCCTTCTTATGGCCCTGCACGGCCATTTATTACAGTTTAACCTATGTGTTTGTCTGTCCAAATTGTGAAAATAAAGAATCTAAAAAAAAAAAAAGAAGAGAAACGGTGAACAAAATGATGTGTCACCTGCTCCAGAGTCCAGAACCCATCCAGGGCTATTCAAAGAGATTCGAAAGTCACCGCACTTCGGGGCGATTCGGCAATCCTAGTTCGCCGACCCTGCGGTGTATTCAGCGAGCACCGCATGGCCCCCCCATAGTGCAGGGAAAACTTGCCGAAAACACACCAAACACTGACCGCAAACCTGCCGAACACTCGCCGAACACCCGCAGAAAAAGCTGGATTAACCACGCCAAACACGCTGGAGAAACCCGACTAGCCACAGATCACAGTGCAGAGCAGTTGCCGGAAAAAGCTGACATGCAGACAAACGAGGTGAAAAAAAAAACGTACGCTTGAAAGTTTGAAAATTGAAACGCTGTTTGCAAAAAATCTACTGAACGAAAATGTCTGGAATTTACATATAAGATCCAATGAATGATAATAAAAAGGGCTGTTACAGAAAAAAGAAAAATCGATGTACAAAAAAAACCTGAAAAAAAGCTTGCTAAAAGATCCTACAAAATCTATGAATAAAGAGACTTTTTACTGCAGAATGTAATAATAAACGGTTTATTAGATATTGAATTAAAACCGGAATATTTTTAACATTGAAGCCTATGGGATTCTCCTAAATAAACCTGCCGAATGAAACCACCGAACAGCAGGGCATTTCGGCAACTTTTCCCATGCTGTTTTGTGTTCTATGGATAGACGAGGCATTGCTTTTCTATGGGGGAGTTCACTGCCCTCGAACATTTGGCGAACTGCCTGCTCTCTAAATAGTCGAATGGCCAGGAAATGTAGCCGTACGCTGAATTTCAGTGTCCAGTTACATTTTGGGGCCGGATCGGCTCTCTATGACTAACCCTGATAGTCTCGCACCTCCCAACAGCAATGCCAAGTCTAAATACCACCAGTTCAAAGTGACTCTCGTCACAGTAACCTAAAATTTAAATCAAAGAAACAAAACAATCAGGCAGATTATCTGGATTACAATGGAATTTTAAAACATAACTTTATTAGAAAAGTAAAATGGATATAACGAAAGAAAATGAGAATAAAAATGAGAGAAGGGAATCTTGATGACTGCTAGAGACCACAAAATATAAACAGTAACTGTGAAGGTAGCAACACATAATGTGCCGGCTGGGTGGAGTAGAGGTAATGTCACCGCTCTGCATGGAGAGAGCCTGTGGAGTCATGGGTTCGATCCCAGCGAGCAACCCCTCCAGTAAGTGTCCTTGGCAAGACACCTAACGGTACATACTCGCCACCCAGGACATACTTGAAAATGAGAGAAATCTCAATGTATCCTTCCTGGTAAAATCCTTTCACAAAAAAAATAAATAAATAACGAAGCAGCTGTAGGCATCCAGAAAGTGTGTTGCACTACAGTCCCTTTTTCAACATTAAATCAATGCCACTTCACAATTTCCTCATTAGTAATACCATGGGATTTAATGCTTATATGCTAGTATGAAAAGAATAGGTTATAATGCTTAGAAGGTATAAGATACATTTCCAGTACACTGGAAATTGTATCAAGAGAGTGAAAAGACTTGGAGCTGTAACTATAAAGGTAGAAAATGTGCCTTGAGGATCCGTGGTAACAGAAAAGGCTGTACGTGTAGAGACATGAAAAGAAGGCAATGATTGTCAAGTTAAAAAACTAAGCCTATTAATCTTGAAGTACCTAGGATGAAGCATACTCACAGCATTGTGAAAGAACAGAAGTTGTGAAAGATATACCACTCCAATTAATGTGGAGAAGAATAGCAGGACCAAAACATAATGTGACTTGTGTAAACAACGAAAAAACGCTCAGTGCGACTCATAGGTTAATTTGCCCAAGGTTTAAGGGCTAAGAGTTGGTGAAGCAGCTCATAGCTTTCACCCTTGCAGGTTTTTTCAAGAGCTAAAAGCGGCCATTTTTCAAACTTAAGGCTTCCTGCAGCAGCATTCATTATTTTTACACGTTGCCGTCTTCACAGGTACTATCTACATTCTGTATTTGTGCAGACATTCTGATTCCGTTCTCCTGTTTTTTTCATACAATCATCCTTTTGTTTCATTTTTCTTTTCTATTAAAAGTTACGTTTTAAAATACCAATATAAACAAGACAATCTGCCCAATAATTTTGTCTCTTTTATCCAGTGGGCAGACGTACAAATATGATACAAGAACAAGTGTGATGTGACACAAGGGTAAGGAATCAAAATGTCTGACACCCGAGAGTCTAATCAGCAAGTAGGAGAGAACTCCGACATACCCAGGATATTTTACAAACTTTAATCTGAGCTGAATGAAAACAGAAGGCAGTCGAATTTCTTTATTACAGCAGGTGTTCATCCACAACACCACTGTTCACCTCCAGAAAATAATTTCTAAAGAATTTTTCATAAAAGAGTTCATAAAAGTAGATATCTAGCACTGACACGACGCCTGCTACACGCCAATGGAACTTTTCATTATTATTATTCTTCTTTATTTATAAAGCGCCAGCATATTCCGCAGTGCTGTACTATAGGCAAAGTATAGACAGGGTTACAATACATTGAACAACATTTGACAAACAGTACAGGAGGAGATGAGGGCCCTATTCCTGTAGGAACTCACAATCTGGGAGGGTTGGGGTTGGAAATAGGAGCAGAGGACTGCAAGGTGAGAGTGATTGATGTTTGCGTCAGTGAGTTGGGTGGTAGGCTTCCCTAAATAGGAACGTTTTAAGGGAGCGTTTGAAGGAAGAGAAATTAGGGGAAAGTCAGACAGTACGAGGGAGAGCGTTCCAGAGAGTGGGGGCTGCGCGTGAGAAGTCCTGCAGTCTATCATGGGAAGAGGTGATGCGGGGAGACACTAGGCGCAGGTCGCTGTTTGACCTTAAGGAGCGGGCTGGGGTGTATTTAGTGATTAGTGAAGACATTTGACTTAGTCGTGACCATTAAAGAATATTGTGACTAAAGCAGTGGTCACTTGAAGAAATATATGGCTCTTCATTATAGCATTTGTTGACTTGTATAGAATTTTTGGAACTTACCATTAAAATGTGTACCATACACACAACAGATCTGCCATCCTGGAACGAGTCTGGCAAGGGAGATTAAGTGCTCTGTGTGGTGATGATGCAATTATGTTTGACAATATGTTTGATTTTATATTGGCCAATATAAAATCTCCTTGGAACATAAAGTAAGCAACAGCTACAATATGTATAGTGATAAAAAGGGAACGGTTATTGGTGTTCTACAATAAAACAAGGAGTAGTACCATAGCATTCTGCAGTAAATAAATCGCCTCTGATTAACTAACCAGGAGGAAGATGAAATACAGGGAAAATAACAAAGGCAAAACATCTTCTGAGCAGTGTAGATATGAAGCTGAAGTGGTTAATCAAGACCGAACTCAAAATGAATACAAAAGAAACGGATATAGGTAAAAACTAATTGTCCCATATATCATTACACTTATAGTTCAATAACAGATCAACACATATTTCTCAATGATTTAAGCACATTATCAAATATACTTCTACAAAAGTTATCGCATTGTTAAAAAGTAGAAACGTCTCTAGGTAAAGCACATCTCAAAGACTGCAAAGTAACAAATTTCCCAGAATTCATGAAAATTATGCAAATACAGTGCATTCCGAATGTGTATACACATCACCGCCTCCTTTTTAATTGTTTCATGTTTTGTAGTTTTCAATCAAAAATATAATTTTATATTATTATTTACAATTTGGCTTAGAAAATACCATTGCCTTCAATATAATTAACTGTATATGTCCTGTAAACATGGGTACCCTAACATAACACATCCGGCTGGGTGGAGTAGAGGTAACATCACTGCTCTGCGTGGAGAGATGGGTTCGATCCAGCAAGAGCACCTCTCCAGTAAGTGTCCTTGGGCAAGACACCTAACGGTACGTACTCGCCACCCTGGACATACTTGAAAACAAGAGAAATCTCAATGTATCCTTCCTGGTAAAATCCTTTCTCAAAAAAAAGTCCTCCATGTGATTACTTTGTGGAGAATTGAAAATTTAAGGCACAATACTGCATATATTAATCATGCAGTAAATCATAAAGAGCACAGAGTTGCATTATAATTGAAGTGTTCCAGCAATGCAATATATTTTAGAAGACTAGAAGGCTACAGACAGAAGGTTAAAATCAATTTTAGAAAATGGTACAAGGCAATAAAACATTAACACTAGACAAAACCTCGACAGTTAATTTAACTGGCAATTTCCTATTGTTTAATTTTTTTTGTCCTAAAGAATAAAGATCTACAAATTTATCATTGTTAGAGATCCCATCCAAATTGGCATAGTCACGTACTTTTAAATTTGAAGTTTTATTTTCTTAAGAAAAAAATGGAGGGGTACAGAAAGAAAAAAGGGGTGGGGTGGCCCAAATAAATTTTGCCAACCAACCTATACACCTCTATTCCGGAGCATACATTTGTTTGTCCATCGACAGCTGTTACACTCAGTCTGACTGCATATAGTCATACAGGTACAATATCAAAATTTCGTAGCACCATTAACTTGTAGGAGCAAAGCTTATCAACTAAAGTACAGACATCCTTTATCAAAGGAACCTATACTGTCCTCCAATTACAAGCAATCAGGAGTAAAGTACATGCAATTATCAAACAATACATTTTAGCTTGGGGTGGACTAAATTGGGAAGTGGGCATACCAAAAAGAAATTCTGCTGGTGATAGCGGCATGATTACACCCGTTGCCTTGTGAATTAGCATTAACTTGTTCCCAAAATGGTCTCATTAGCGGGCAGGATCACCATATATGATTCATGGTCCCTTCTCCTAAGTGGCATCGCCAGCATTCAGAAGACTTAAGGACAGTCACGTGGTGTTCACTCAGAGGGACTAAATACCATCGATGTATTACCTTACGTTTCGCTTCTATATGAGGAACGCATCTGTAAGCACCCTTATGCAAGGAAAAGGCTTTAAGCCATACTGTGCACGGTATGTCAAGTTGTAGGCCTGAATTCCAGGCCACTTGGATCTCCAATTGGAGTCAGAATTACAGGTATTTAAAGAAGCATAACACAATTAAACGAGTTTCACTGAGCAGGATGTATTGAGGACAAAGTTTTCAAATGCAGTAAGTGCATCTCTTTCAGAGAGAAAGCCGGTAGGTATATGATCCCTGTACGCAAGGTTGTCCAAATATTCCGATCCTTGTAGTGGTCTGTTATAGTGACTAAATAGAGAACAGACTGAGACAAGAGCGTATATATATATATATATATATATATATAGAATGAACAAAAAGGTCTTTGCACTCACGGTTCACAGTGAAGTTCCTCTCACACCCGGTGCTTTAGCAAAGGCTGGACTTGGTACAGATAGCAAGGATGCAAGCACTCATGGGATTTGCAGAAAACGTTTTCTTTAATGAATCCAAAAAGGTCAACGTTTTGGCTCTTTACAGAGCCTTCATCAGGACAAATATACATACAACCCAATCCTGTGTCCATATATATGGACACTCCAATTAAACAACAATCACCAGCCCCCTCCCACTGAAATCATCCTCCAACCAGTGATGAGAAAACGTCCACAATCCCAACAACATGTGTGCAAGGAAATTAGCACTAAGCGCCCACAATTAGTGTCAGACAGACAAGCATCAGTCTCTTAACGACCTAATAATGCACCATCTGATGTTTCATTTCAAGCGCCAGCAGGGCATTCTTACCCCCGCCACTTCAAACTCTTGCAACAAACCAGGTGAAGGAGATTGATCTCCAGACGTCTCTGATCCCGGAAACCACCACGAGTACCTGTCGGCGCTCTGCGCCGTATAAGCACGCCGGACCGGTTGCCTAGGCAACCACAGCGTGTTGCCTCGGACGTAACCAAGAAACACTTGGCTCGGTCCCGCCCCCTCTCAGACTCGTGGTTGAACAGGATAATCTACAGGGGAGGGAGAAAAACATTACCCTCCTTAAAAATTCATCGCTTGGACACCGTTTTCCCTCGGGGGTTGAATGAAAGAAACTCCCTCCTGGCCTTTTTATAAATATTGTAAAAATGTCAAAATTAAAAATTAAGAAGTAAAAATCCAAAATCTAAAATCAATCTATATACTGATATTATCGGCAGGGTAGTTCCTAATGTGGGGTTTAATAATCAATCTGTGCCGGCCTGAGCCATTTGCTGCGTGCACACATTAGTCGTTGCTTGTACTTTTACATTTGTTTTTAAGGAGGGTATCAAAACTAAAAAGTCTGCTGTATAGTATAATACCACATGCGATAGATGGAACTCAGGGATGCATTTTTTTTTTTTTAAACGAATTGGTTGATGATTGTCTGTAGCATAGAAAGAAAAAAGAAAAAGGTAGGAGGTACCTGAATCTGGAGTTTTCCAAATATATAAAGAATTTTTGGTTAAAGGATCATTTTAACTGATGAGATCCTACCAACCTATGAAAGCCTTGATCGTCTCTACTGGTAAAAAACTGTTTCGTTAAGGGGATAAGAGGTTGTAGTTTTTTATCATAAAGGGTCATGTGATTTTGTGAGCTAGTCCCCAAGTATTGAATATAGAGTTCTTTCCAGTTGTACATATAAAGAGGTTGACTGGTTGTAGAACTTGTAGTGACTGTCCAGAAATATATAGAGGCATAGCTTGGGATTTATGGATATTTATTTTGTGATAGGATACAGATCTATAGGCTGCAAGAAGTGTATAGATGCAGTAGGGAGTCCGACGGATTGGTCAATGTAAGAAGGATGTCATCTGCAAAAAGTGTTATCGTAGTCGTTAAAAACATAGGGCAGAACTGCATATATAAATGATACAGAAACCCCTGCTCATATAACATGCTCAAAGGATATTAATGCAATAAGGGCACATCAGCCACTGTAATCTGCATGTAGACCTGTGGTGTAGCTGGAAACCGCTGGTAAATCAGATTTCAGAATCGCCGAACACCATACAGGATGCATAATGCAGGCTACAACAAAAAGGCAAGATCCTTACAGTAATAACAGACAATGGGAGTAATATGTTGGCAGCAATAAAACACACCTAACATTAGACATGTGCATTCGTTTTAGTACTAAAACGATTTAGTCCGAATTTTGGGATAATTTAGTTTTAGTATGACTCAAGAGATACGAAACTGCTCAGTACAAAAAACGAAAGAAACTAAAATAAAATGCACTACATTTTAGTTTGTCCTTTTTGTGATATTGCATTGATGAGTGAAGGAGACCAGCAATGAAGAGTGCAACATCGCAAAGCTACAGAAAAGATTTGTATGCGTGATCCTTCCCGACCCTTACCTGAAAATCTGACAGTGATAGAGCTCCAGAATACTCACTCGCAGCACAGACAGCTAGCACAGGAGAGGAAACCTTTACTTAACCCTTGCATGTCTATGAGGCAGACAAGATGATAAAAGCAGCTGGAGAAGGAAAACATTCAAATAAATCACACTGAAAGCTAATGACAGAGGAGGGCTGGATAGTAAAAAACCCTTTATAACAAGCAGCGCTGGGAGAAGAGAGGGACTTTATAAAATGTGTGTTATCTCCCCTCCCGCTCTGCATAATAGAGGCTTAGGTCTGATACATTTTATATTATCCAGGAGCACTATCCCCCTTTCCTCATCTATAATACACATTTTATATAAAGTCCCTCTCCTCTCCCAGTGCTGCTTGTTATAAAGATTTTTTTTACGTCTGATACATTTAGTATCCAACTCACAGTTACTCTGTTATTATGAGCTGTCAGTGTGATTTATTTGAATGTTTTCCCTGGATTTAAAGTGCTTAATTTTATTATAAAAATAAATTTGCACCAGACATCTCTTCTCTGAGCTTTCAGACCGATTTATGTTCATATTTGCCCTCTCCCCTGCTTTTATATTCCTGTCTCTCTCCCCCACAGAGATGCAAAGTTTAAGTAAAAGTTCCCTCTCCTGTGCTGGATAAGCATTGCATTCCAAAATTCTGCACCCTGCACATGCTAATGCAGTAGGTCCTACTGAGTAGGATGTTCTATACAGAGAGGGGCATTAATGAATGCAGGAGGATGTTCTATACATTATACAGAGAGGGGTATTAATGCAGGAGGAGGTTATATACATTATACAGAGAAATGTATAAATTGAGGAGGATTGTTCTATACATAGAGGGACATTAATTTAGGAGGATGTTCTATACATTATACAGAGAGGGGTATTAATTAATGCAGGTGGATGTTCCATACATTATACAGAGAGGGGTATTAATGCAGGAGGATGTTATCTACATTATACAGAGAGGGGTATTAATTAATGCAGGAGGATGTTCCATACATTATACAGAGAGGAGCCTTTTTAGCCCTTTAAATCCAGTGGCTGCGAGTGCTGAGATCAGCTGCTTGTTATATTATCTCTCAGTACAATGTATCAAGCTCAGCTGTTACAGTAGCTGACTGTAACAGTGCTCAGTTTCAGTAAAACAAGGAAATAATATTGTTATAACCTCTAATATATAAAAATATTATTTACTAGTTTTACTGAAACTGTGAGCGCTGTGATGAGCAGCAGTCAGTTACTGTAACAGCTTTGCCTGACACATTGTGCTGAGAGTGAGAGATACTGTAACAAGCAGCGATCTCAGCCCTCTGAGGATCCACTACAATAATAATTGTATCCACTGGTTTTCAGATGAATGAAATTAGTTTTCATACTAAAGAACCGAAAACGAATTTCTTTAGCAACTAAATAAATTGCATTTTAGTACTAATCCATTAGTTCAAAACGAAATTTTGTGCTGTGCACATGTCTACCTAACATACACTAAGCAATATGACATTATAGGAATAACAAAAACGTGGTGGGACGAAACGCATGACTGGGCTGTAAACTTAAACGGTTATACATTGTTTAGAAAGGATAGGAAACATAAGAAAGGGGGTGGAGTGTGTTTATATGTAAATCAGGATTTAAAGCCTAATATTACAGAACTGGAAAGCGATGAGGGAAATGTGGAATCCTTATGGGTAAATATTTCGTTGGGGAATAAACAGGGAAGTCAACTATTGGTTGGCATATGCTATAAACCACCTAATATAGATAATGATGAGGAAGAACAACTGTTAGAGCAAATTAGGAAGGCTGCAGATCATGGTAGCACTTTAATTATTGGAGATTTTAATTACCCGGACATTAATTGGGATAGTGGGACTAGTAATTCAGCAAAGGGAATCCGGTTTCTGAACATTTTAAATGATACCTTCATGTCACAACTGGTAGAAACACCAACTAGAGAGGATAACTGTCTGGACCTGGTTATAACAAATAATGTGGATCTTTTCTCAAATATTAATATAAAGGAACAGTTGGGAAACAGTGACCATAATAAGGTGACTTTTGAAATAAACTCAAAAAAACACATTCATAAGGGGCATGCTAAAACATATAATTTTAAAAAGGCCAACTTGAAATGAAATGAAAAATAAAAAGAAGGCATTTAAAGCTTTTAAATCTGATAAATCTGAGGCATCCTATAAAGCATATAGGGCAGCCAATAAAGCATGTAAAAATGCGATTAGATGGGCTAAACTAGAAAATGAAAAAGAAATAGCCAAAGAGAGCAAGACCAACCCTAAAAGATTCTTTAGGTACATAAATTCCAAAAAACCTAAGAGTGAAAATGTAGGTTCACTAAAATCTGAGTCAGGGTTATTGTTAACTGAAGATCAGGATAAGGCAGAAATTTTAAATGATTATTTTTCTTCAGTATTTATCAAAGAGAAACCTATAACAGGAGACATGCAATTCATTAATAAAAACTTACTAATACAAAGTGACTGGTTGACTCAGGACAAGGTTTTGCAGAAATTAAACAATGTGAATGTGAATAAAGCCCCAGGGCCAGATGGAATTCACCCGCGAGTACTGAGAGAGCTATGTGTTGAAATATGTAAACCTCTGTTCTTAATCTTTCAAGATTCTTTTCTTTCAGGAATAGTACCAGAGGATTGGAGAAAAGCTGACATGGTCCCTATATTTAAGACAGGTTTAAAATTTGTGCCTGGGAATTATAGACCTGTGAGCTTAACATCTGTGGCTGGGAAAATATTCGAGGGGTTACTAAAGGATAATATTCAGGAATTTATTGGGAGGTATAATGTTATTGGCAAAAATCAGCATGGTTTCATGAAACACAGATCATGTCAGACTAACCTAATTACGTTCTATGAGGAAGTAAGTAGAAGTATAGATCAGGGGGTCGCAGTGGATGTGATTTACTTAGATTTTGCCAAAGCTTTCGACACAGTTCCACACAAAAGGTTACTATTTAAATTAAGAAAAATTGGTCTAGATGAAAATACTTGTTCTTGGATAGAAAACTGGCTAAAAGATAGGGTACAGAGAGTGGTCATAAATGGTACATTTTCAAGATGGACACCAGTGGTAAGCGGTGTCCCTCAGGGGTCTGTTATAGGACCAATACTATTCAATTTATTTATAAATGACCTTGAGATAGGCATTGAAAGTCATGTATCAGTGTTTGCAGATGACACAAAACTAGGAAAAGTAATACAATGTGAGCAGGATGTTACTTCGCTACAGAGGGATATAGATAGATTGGGGGACTGGGCACTTAAATGGCAGATGAAATTTAATCTAGATAAATGCAAAGTTATGCACTTTGGAGTGAAGAACACACAAGTAATTTATACCCTAAATGGTACGGAGTTAGGGAAATCCAAGCAGGAGAAGGATTTGGGAATAATCATAGACTTCAAACTAAGTAAAAATGTGCAATGTCAAACAGCAGCCGCCAAGGCTAGCAAAGTATTGGCATGCATTAAAGGGGGAGTTCACTCACGGGATGAAAACATAATTTTGCCTCTGTATAAATCAATGGTCAGGCCGCACCTTGAATATGCCGTGCAATTTTGGGCACCGGTCTTAAAAAAAGATATTATAGCGTTAGAAAAAGTGCAGAGACGGGCAACTAAATTAATAAGGGGAATGGAAGGGTTAAGTTATGAGGCAAGATTAACAAGCTTAAACCTGTTTAGTTTAGAGAAAGGCGCCTTAGAGGGGATCCGATAACCTTATATAAATATATACGGGGCCATTATCAACCATTGTCTGATAACCTATTCATTAACAGGACTATACATAGGACAAGGGGTCATCCATTTAGACTGGAAGAAAGAAAATTTAGCTTAAAGCATAGGAAGGGTTATTTTACGGTGAGAACAATAAAGCTGTGGAATTCTCTGCCTGTTGAGGTGGTTGGGTCAGAGTCTGTACAGACTTTTAAAAAACGACTAGATGACTTCCTGCAGACACAGAATATTAAGGGTTATAATATTTAATATGTGGGTAAAAGCTTCTTGATCCAAGGAGAAATCTGACTGCCATTCTGGGGTCAAGAAGGAATTTTTTCCCAGTATGTTGCATATTGGCAAGCATTTCAGACTGGGTTTTTTGCCTTCTTTTGGATCAACAGCAGTAGGTTATGTGGGAGAGGCTGAACCCGATGGACGCATGTCTTTTTTCAGCCTATATAACTATGTAACTATGTAACACCACAGCAGCAGAAGAAGAAGAAAGTCAAGAAACCAGCTCTGATGATGAAGACAACCCCATGATGGAAAGTGACTCGGAGACACAGGTCTGAAATGATTGACGAAATGTGGTGAGCGTGAGCCATTATTATTTATGTTATTATTCTTTAACGTGATAGTCAATTATTTCATGCATAATGAGGCGGATGTTGGAGTGGGATGACTGTGCATTCTACTGTATTTGTTAACCTATATACAAAATGTGTTTCTTTCATTTAGATTTTGAGAGCTTAGATAGAAGAAACCTTTTCTATGGTGATTATGCTTATGGGACTGTGTTCCTCTTGTTATTATTAGGTACCATGATGGAGACATGGACCAGACACAGTGTGCATACGTTACAACTCGTGGTGCACATGGTGAAAAAGGAGGTAACTGTCAAGAGACTCATTGATTAAGCAAGGTTGGTGGTAAAAACGCTTTTGCAAGTCATCTGTTGCAACACAGAATTTATTGGACCAGTGTGGCCTTATTGTTTTGTACGACTGAACCACATGCTGGCCAAGCCCATTCTACATGCTTGCACGACTCAAAGTGAAAGACTCAGTCTGCCAAATCACAAACAACATGGGATGGGACAGTTTGCTCCCTAGTGAATGTGAAAGCTTACGGCATTGCATGACATACTGCTTCCTTTTGTGGAACATACTAAAACCCTCCAAAGTGATGCCATGTCCATGTCCCTAATTCCTACCCTGTTTGATCTGCTCAGTCACCTTGCTGACTTTGAACACTAGCTACTGAGACTTTGCCGCTCTTGCTCAGAAAATGAAGAGCAATGTGAACGGACATTTTGCTTGCCACTTACATCCAAACAACGAAAAGTTCTCCCCACTTGCAGTAGCTGCTTGTATTCTCAACCCTTTCGTCTGTGCAACCCTTATTGATGTGATTGATGATATTGTTTAAGAGAAAAACACCTTACGGTGTAAAGGAGCGCATAAAAAATTGAACAGTACCACAAATAAAGGACAATAGCAATTCTTATACTTTCAATACAGTCCCAGATCTGTTGATTTAGACCATCAATCTCTGAAAAAACAGAAAAAAGGCCTCATTGCGCAGTATTTGATTGCACCAAAAAATAATGAAAAGTAAAAGGTAGAGGTTCCACTCACAAACAAGGAGTCTGCAAGACTCTAGATGTATGCTTTTAAGCCTCTTCAGGGGGGCTCCTCCCATCAAAGAGAAAGAAGACCTTGATTACTTCAAGCCTGGATGTATACTTCAGACCGGAGGGTATATTATGATCTCAAAACAGAGAAAAACATAGTATAATTCTGTATATTATTCAAGAGTAAAGGTCAAGGAAAAGATACACTCACGTGTTTAAGAGCCCCCAATTATGGTGGCTCTGTACAGGCGCCTAGGGCCTCTTATATGAGGGGGTCCCACCTCGTCTTTTCACTGGCCACTGGATTCCGTCTTCATTTCAGTGAATGTAGACCAAATATACCGAGGTAGCATAAATTTTTTTATTTATTATAAAAGGTACAGATAAGCACCAGTATATTATAAAAAAGTACAAGAACCGAGACGCGTTTCGCCTACTACTGTAGGCTTTATCAATCGGATTTGCCCCCTGGGGAGCGTCTTTCACCTTATGTAGTCTCTCCTCATCTGATTGAAAGACGCATGTATCCGGCGTGCGGTTCATCTGCGTTCCACACACAGTTGGTTGGTCCCAATATGACGCTCTTCCGTTTCCGGGAGTCCGCACACAGACGGATCTCCCCAACCGGATGTTTGCAGTTCCACTTTCGTTTCTGACATAGAGCCACTCGAAACTCAGACCCCAACGTTACGACGGCGTGCGTCAGAAAAAACATCAAAGGGACATTGAATAAACACACAGCGCAATCGTCTCTTCTTCTTAAAATCCACATATATCCAGCGTGCGGCTTATCTACATTCTACACATAATTGATTGATCCTCATACATCGTACTTCCGTTTCCGGAAGTACGCACGCAGATCTCTCTCACCGGACATTTACAATTTTACTTTCGTTTTCAACATAGAACTGTTCAAACGTCCGGCCTTAACATCGTGATTATATGTATTGGAAAGAGCACACAACAAAATTGTCCTAGCTTAGATAGATCACATTGCAAAGACGATCCCCCAACCAAAAAAAGGGCAAAAGGTCAATAATTTGACAGATCTTTTGATATCATTGCCTAGATCTCTCTCATAATTTTCCCTCAAATTCATTATATAAAAGAGGCAAATATATATGTACACTCTATTTCTCATATAATAAGATTGTTACAACTAAAAAATTCTCTAAAACCCTAAATCATAAAAAGTGGCAGACTTCAAAGTCTACATTCATTCCTCTAGGGATCATAGTATCCAGTACAAAAATCCACCTCATCTCTGTTTTGATTAATTTCTCAATCAAATTAACTCCTCGCCAATTCCTTTTAATTTTCTCTATCGCCCAAAATGTAATCCCTCTTGGGTTACACTGATGGATGTCCCTAAAATGTACAGACACACTATCAGGGTTATCCAAAGAGATTCGAATTGCTTGAGAAAGGTAACCGAACGCTGAAATTCAGCGTTCGGTTACCTTCCTGGCCATTCGGCTATCAGAGAGAGCAGGCAATTCGCCAAATCCTGGCGAATTGCCTGCACATACGGTGCCTGTTCGGTGCCTGTTCGAGGGCAGTGAAATCCCCATGAAAAAGCACTGCTTCGGCTATTCAGAGAACACAAACAGCAGTGAAAGGTTCCCCTAATGCCCTGCCATTCGGTGGTTTAATTCGGCAAATTTATTCAGGAGAATCCCATAGACTTCAATGTTAAAAATATTCCCGTTTTAATTCAATATCTAATAAACCGTTCATTCTAAAATTCTGCAGCAAAAAGTCTCTTTATTTATAGATTTTTAGGATACTTTAAGCATTTTTCTGAATTTTTTAAAAAAATTAAAAGTCCGATTTTTTTTTTTTTTTTCAGTTTGCTTATTTTTTTTTGTAACAGCCCTCTTTATTATCATTCCCTGGACCTCCTGTGAAAATTTCAGACATTTTCGCTTAGTAGTTTCTTTGCAAACAGCGTTTCATTTCCCAGATTCATACAAATGGTTTTTCTAATTTATTCACTGCCTCCTCTACGTCACAGCTGCTTCGGCTCTGTGTGATTCGGCTCCTGTTCGGCTCCTGTTCGGCTTCTTCGAAGGTTAATCCAGATGTTTTTGCTTGTTTTCTGCGTGCATTCGGTTAGTTTTCGTCAGGTTTGCGGTAGCTTTTCCCTGCAATTCGGGGACCCTGTGGTGTTTGCTGAATACACCGCAGGGTCACCGAAATGCAATCGGCAAAAGGAACCGAATTGAAGAGAACGAAAAGTCACCGAACGTGCGGTGACTTTTCGAATCTCTTTGGATAACCCTGCAAGTTTTGCATATCCTCTCACGATATTATATAAGTGTTCATTAATCCTAATATAGAGGGCCCTCGAGGTCTGTCCTACATATTGTAGACCACATGGGCATTCCAGTACATACACCACATGAGTAGACAAACAGGTTATAAGTTCTTTGATTTTATATTGTATTTTTTCCGCAGCAGACTCGAAAATTTTCATTACTCTCTTACTATTGCCAGTTTTTCTACATGAAATACAGTGTCCACAGCCATAAAAGCCTGGGGACAGACCAAACATATTTTTGTCTTGGGCCATTTTATCATGTCTCTGATGGTTTTGGACTAGCTCCATCTTAATGGGTTTACTTCCCCTATAGATAATTCGAGGTTTCTCTGGTAAGATTTTACTAAGAATAGGGTCTCTTTTTAGAATAGGCCAGTGTTTCTCTATCGATTTCTTAATTCCCCTATTATTAGTATTATAATCTAAAATAAGAGGGACATCTTCTCCTAAATTATTCACCAGTTTTTTATATGTCAGAAGGGTTGATCTATCCATCTTGTGGATTTGTTCTTGAGTATTCTTCAAAATATCTTCTCTATAACCCCTTTCCTTAAAATCTTCAATTAATTTCTGTGATTGAATGAGAAATTGTTCGGCGTCACTACAATTTCTCATAACTCATACCATCTGTCCTTTTGGTATCGCCTTTAACCAAGGTGGATAATGGTTACTCTCAATGGGTATGTAACTATTTATATTTATTTCTTTAAAATGGGTCTTGGTCTTAATATTCCCCCCATCTATATAGATATTAAGGTCCAAGAAATTGACTTGTTGTTCACTAATAACTGAATCTAATTTAAACCCCAATGAATTCTGGTTTAGATGGGCAATAATCTGTAAAAGATGTTCTTTATCCCCCTTCCAAATGATAAGAATATCATCTATATAACGCCTATAGAGGACGAGGTTTTGCCCCCAGTCATGCCCCGTCCAAACCACACTGGATTCCCATAGGGCCATGAACAGATTGGCATAGCTGGGGGCAAACCTCGTCCCCATGGCCATACCATTCAACTGTAAAAAGAAATTCCCACCGTACCAAAAATAATTGTTAGTCAAAATTAGTTGAAAAATTCCCTGAATTCCATAAAAAGAATTCCACTGCATCACATCCTTCTTTGTGGGGAATGATGGTGTGTAATGAATTCACATCGCATGTTGCAAGAAGATAATCCTCTTCCACTTAATTTCCTGTAGCAGCTGAAGCACTGAGATAGTATCCTTTAAATGTGCCGTAGTTTGTGGAACCTCTACCTTTTACTTTTCATTATTTTTTGGTGCATTCGTTACATTTGTTAATTCACTTTTATGCGTTTGTTATGTTACCGTGATTTGTATTTCGTATTGATTAGTTATTTCGGAATGGTGAAATGTATGAATTAATTACTATTAGAGTAGGGTTAAAAATGAGGGTTACAAGCTGTGGTAATCCCCCTGTCCTTGGTGCTGAAATAAGTTTCAGCACCAAGGACAGAAGCTCTGTGGGCTCCAGAGAAACAAATCCCCCTTTCCTTGAATGCAGTCAGACTGAAGCAAAGGAAAAAGAAAACAAGCCTCGTCTTTTTAAAATAATTGGGAATCCAAAATTTCACCTAAAAAAAACACAAAAAAATCCATAAATAAAAAAGCTTTTTGCTGAAAATGAAAAGAATAAACAGTTGAATAAAAAATAAAAACGAAAATAATATTGTACATTGAAATCTATGGAATTCATCTGTTGAACTGAATCATTCACTTCTATGCTGAGGTACAGTTTGACAGTGTTCGGTGATTTGTCCCATAGAGGAATCATTCATGGTTCTCTGTGGTAAAATTTTACTTCCGCCGAAGACCGATGAATCACACCAAACGGCACGTATGTTGCTGTCCATGGCCTGGACAGTGCCGAGTCTGACTGAGTGAAAAAGTATAACTAGTCAATTCATAAAAACAAAATCAATTCGTTATATACTGTTTCGTTTTCGTTCTGTTTCAGACTAAATTGATTTGTTATTTTGGAAGTGCTTCCAAAATACGAATTGGCCTAAATTCATCTGAATTTCAATTCGGAATGAAACAAAATGCACATATCTAGATAGAATGGCTATAGGCGTTCCAGGGCAGAATGACACAATGGACTGCCCACACAGTACTATAATGGGACAAAAAAATCAACTCATTTGAAATTTGAAGGCAAATCTGTGACAGATAGCGAATTAACCTTTACCACACCACAAGCGTTTCCAATTACAGTTATTACAGTAACTGAATCTAAGGTTTGAAATTACATGGGTCACTGTCTCTTGTTGTTATTCCTCTAGGAGAATTTCCATGTGAGATTTTGTTACTGTAAGAACTGTGCTTTGAGTCGGGGAACACCTGTGTTAACCTGTAAAGGTTAGTTTGCTATTTGCCACAAACTGCAAATGAATTAACATTGTTTCTTCCAATCGACATGCCATTGTGTCATTCATCCCTGTGAAAATCTCTGGGCTGGCATTCTTTATAGCATGTGTTCCATTTTGTTGTGATATTTTCCTCTACTGTAGTCAATGCCAGGAGAGAGACGTTGAATAGTGATTGTTTAAGTTCCACACACAAATGCAAACTCTGTAGCACCTACGTAGAAAGATGGGTCTCAGCTATACACGCAGAACTAATCCATTGGCCACCTCTCTCAGATCGCTTGCTATTGCAATCGGTCTAAGAGACAGTGACCTCAGTACACAGAGAGAGCTGACATCACCGGTGACCTCAGCATCAGCACTCAGAGCAAGCTTACATCACTGGTGACCTATCTGGAGACCAGCAGCCATCCTGAGAAATTGCAAATATGTTCTAATCAATGAATGCATATACATACTGGTATTTTGCAAGGCCATATTCTTGTTTCTTTAGGAGAATAAGTCTTGATTTTATTAAAATGTTTGACAACAATAAAGACAAATACAGGGTGAGCCAGTCAAACCTGCATTTTTGAAAAGGGCGGGAGAGCCGTGAAAGTGGGCGGAGCGAGTTAGCAAGGTTACCATTGTGTACCCCACAACTAAGCATTTCAGTCATCATGGAGCAGTGGTCTAAACAACAACGTTCATTCGCTGTGAAAGCGTTTTACCAAAGTGGTAGTTATGCAGCCGCTCAGCGTCGTTTCCGGAAGAATTTTCAAATTAATCGAAATAAGCCAGTGCCGTCTGTTAATTCAATCAAATTGTGGGTGACAAACTTTGAAGCAATTGGTGAAACGAGAAGCAGAAGGGGTGGCAGTGCAAGATCAGTGCGAACTCCCGCGAATATTGACCGCGTTAGAGTTGCTGTGGAAAGAAGCCCTCGGAGATCGGCGCGTCGACAGAGTGAATGTTCTCAACAATGTTTTTCCAAATCGGGTGATATCCCGAAATGGAGCAATTTCTTGGCCTCCCCGATCGCCCGACCTCACAGTGTGCGATTTTTTTCTTGTGGGGGTACCTGAAGAGTAAAGTCTTTGAACAACGACCTCCAACGCTTGGGGAACTCAAGAGGAGAATCCGGTTGGAAATCGAGAGAATTCCTCAGCGTATGCTCCGTGATGCGATGGGCTGTTTCAGAAATCGCCTACAAGAATGTCTCAATCGGGAAGGACACCATCTTACTGGAGTTATTTTTAAACAGTGAATGTTGTTTCTTAAATGCTTTTTAATGTACATTAAGATAGTAACAATAAAATTTTGAAATATCCATCCGTTTATTTTTTACAGTCATTTCAAAAATGCAGGTTTGACTGGCTCACCCTGTATATATTACAACATGTGTCCATCTTTTCTGCATTTAAGCCATTTAGCATAGATATTAACCTTTTATTTTTGCTAAAGTCTTCGCTCTTCATTCAGTTTGATTATTGTAGAGCAATTGTTATCGCATTTTTTACACTTTATCAAAACCCACTAGATATTCGTTGACTAAAATTATATGAGAAGACTAGACTAAAACTTAAATGAATCAGATGATTAAAATGTGACTAAAACTAAATGGCATTTTCGTCAAAAGACTAATACTAAGATGAAACTTGCTGTCAAAATTAACACTGGTTGCGGCACTAATATATTTACAAAATGCTTGTAATAACCCATAGTGAACCTATCAGGGCTGGGGGCTTTATGGTTAGGCAGAGCCTTAATAACGTGTTGTATTTCATCTAATGGAACAGGGAAAATTAGCAGGGTTATTCAGAGAGAGCCGAACTGGCACTGAAATTGCACCAAACTGAATTTCCCCCTAAGTTGCAATTTTGAGGCCATTCGGCTATTCAAAACCTTGCTATTCACCAAAAATTGGCGAATTACCAGTGAAATATGGTGCCTGTTCGACGGCAGTGAACTCCCCATCAAAAAGAAATGGTTAAACTATTCAGAAAACACCGAACAGCAGAGAAATGTCAGTGAAATGCCCTGATTTTACGTGGATTAGTTCGGCAGGTTTAATCAGGTGAATCCCATAGGTTTCATTGTTAAAAATATTACTGTTTTTATTCAATATTTATTAAACCATTTATTCTTGGGTCTCGATTGATCATGATTCTATGCTACGACGGACGTTAAAATGTGCGCTAACAGGGACGTGATCACTGCGTTAGTCTGACGCCAGCCTCAATCTCATAGAATTGGGAATGTTGTTTGTAGGATGTATTCTACCCTTTTACCTTCTAAGAACCAATTTTCATTGCTTGGCATAAATAACTACTGTTATCATCCCTGTTTGCAAAGAAGGTATCTCACTGAAACCTATGAGCTTACAGTCCGACCGATGGGTGTAAGCGACTCCATAGAACAATGAGTGTGAGGTTGGCAATAAACTAAAATTATAAAGTAAAGAATAACAGCCCATTAAGGGAACGATATACAAAAACATGCATTCGGAAAAAATAACAACCTGTAGCTCAAACCTCTGTAACTCAATTTGGCAGTAGTTGGTGCCGTCTACTGGCCAAATAGGTTATTTACAGTAATAACTATTTATTACTATATAATTAATTTAAAATGAATCTGGTTTCAGACAATGCTTTTTGGAAAATCACTTGATAATGAAGGGGTTAAAAACCATTTATCAATTCCTTTTAGCACTTGAATTTTTTTAAGAAATCGGCTTACCTATATTTTGGAATTGAATCATTGCAGCCCTAAAATTTGCATTAAAAAGTCAAGCCGTGAGTGCCGATATTCAAACAGATGCAGAGTTTAATTTTAATTTTGGAATTTCTTGTGTATTTAAATGTGTTTTTTCTCTGATCTTTAATAACTGTTTCATGTACAATACACCAGATTATTTTCTCATATAGAACATAGGACAATTCGTTCATTTTTTGTAAGCTGCTAGTCAAACACTGAAAGTGCCAGACGTGATTGACATGTTGCAGAAATAACTGTACAGAACGGTAGTTCGTAAAGCATTACTGTTGTCAATTTACACTAGCGATACAGGTCTACCTTTCTCCTGAAGGGCAACGAAAGCTTAGACAGAGTACACATTTAGAAAGGCAAAAGATTTGAAATATTTACATGTGGTTTACTATAAAAAAAATACTTTTACAGGTCTATTCACTAAAAGGTGAAACTCGGGAGAATTGGCAGGAGAAGAGAAGAATCTAGACCAAATAGCCGGTTTGGAAATTAAATAAATGGGAGAATTCTGGTTTGGCTATTTTAACCTAGATTTTTCACTTCTGCCAATTCTCCTGAGTTTCACCTTTATTGAATAGACCTGCTAGTTTCAGTTAACATTTACTGTACCTTTAACACCACCAAGTCATGACAGCCATCTTGAAGAGTTGTTCCATCATCCTTCATCAGCTTTACATATGCCATGGCAAAGTTTCGTTCTCCTTTGTCTTTAGCTGTGTATAAAATGAACATTAACATGCACTACATATATATACCCACAGTTTAGTGCAGACATTATCTACAGTACATCTATATTGCAATCAATGATCCTTCAAGACGATGAGGACATTACTGATGAAGGGGCTATTCAGGAGTGTATGTCCTTCCAAACGTATTTAGAATGTGTTCATATAAGTGCACTTGCTTACAAATATTGTATTGCAGGAATATCTTCCTAAGACACAACTGCAATATATTTTTGAACTAATCGATAGCACTGAATGGGGATCGATAAGTATCATTGCCAAATTAAATCGAAAGAGTAATAACTGTTTGTTGGCTAAAAGTGTATTTATAGATCTTTGTTTGATTATGCTGGATAATTGGTTTGGATTGTGATAAAGGAAGGTGAAGGTAGAGGTATAAAAGGAGAAGGATACAGAAAATGGCTAATTTTCCAAATCGTGAACTAGTCATTCCCAAATAGAAAAACCTTCCCATTAAGGCCGGTGTCAGATGAGCGCACTAGGCGCGTCCGCACTGACGTGCCTACCGGCGTCCATCGCAACGTTGTGACGCTGCAATGGGGCCGGTCACATGCTTGAGTAACAAGTGTCCGCGCTCAAAGCCTCCCCGTCAAAATCCTAGACGTGCGTTGACAGGGCTGCAAAGCGCGATCTTCCATAGAAGGACCGCGCTTTGCAGTACTGAGCGCACTGACTGTGCTCAGCGAGGTGGCCAGATGGGTGTTGAGTGGAAGGGACATCCACTCTCACAGACGTTCCTTCCACTCTGAAGTGCACTCGTCTGACCCCAGGCTAAGAACATCAACCTATTCAATGAGACCATGGCACCATGTAGGAAGTTAACATGCGAGAACACAGAACTAGCACGATGACAAAAGGACAATTTAAAGAGATGAAATAACTAAGGAAACAAATCTGGGGATAAGAGTGTCTAAGAAGTATTAAGGAGCACATAATGCAGAAGTTATGTTTAGCAAGTATTACTCACATTCCTGTGATGACCTGTGTCGAAACATGAACCGTAGATGAATCCTTTGCATTTCTTCAATAGGAACTGCCACCTTCAAGAAATATAAAGTATTATGTAACTTCAAATTTCTTCTAGAACCAATTAAAAATCACATTTTCAAAGTTTGTCTCAGGACCAACGTTGCAACAATGCGTCCAGCATGTGTTCCAAACACTCTCTCTTCTTCAAAGAAATACTGGTATTCCAGAAGAACAATCAGTACAGACATGTTTAATGGAAAATTGTACACTCAGTTTATAATAGCAAATTAGTAATTTTTGGATCTTTTATATTTGGTCTCTGATAAAGATACTAAAAACTGACTGAGATTACTCTTAAAAATGACTATTTTACAGTTTATAAACAGATAAAAGTTCCATGTCTGCACACACCATAATAAATGATCTGCAAAACCTATGGCAAAGTGACATGGGAAATATGGTGATATGCGAATAATAAACCTGCACATAATTTACTGGGGAGTTTATAAATTATGTAGCCGTGCTATAGCATATATAGTGACATATGTTGCACTAAGGATTCACTGCATTGGTGAGGAGCTTAATTGTTCTTATTTTTTAATTTGACAATTTTACTGAAAAATGAGGGTTTTTTACATTTAATTATGCATCATCTACGAATCTAGACACAAAGAATAATATTTACAAGCTTCTTTAAAAACGGTTTTAGAAAATGTGTTTCAGTTATTAAATAAAATGCCTTTTAATTACTAGAAACCCCTACTTTCAAAGTTATATATATGCAAATAATAGGTCATGACTAAAGCGAAGGGCACTATCACCTAGTGTGAGCTAACCCTTAGAATGTTTTTGCGTTGGAGCCAGATAATTCAGTCTAGCGCCTGACCAACAGATCCTTTCCCTCTCGCTACAAATGGAGAAAACCACTTAGTGTGCGATAATTTGCGATTCATAGCGTGAGCTTACTGTATCTAGCGTGTCCTATACTTAACATAGGGAGCGCTAGAGATCACTCGCGCTATTGTAACCAACAGATTGTTTAGGCTCGGGGCTAATTTCTACACGTATGCTAATCGAAAAAATTTACCTACTGCTCAACCCTGGTGTTAACTGATGGAAAGGAGCTAAAAAGGAGGGGGAAAAAAAGAAAAAAGTCCTTGCACCATATTAACAGGCAATTAACAGGAATGAGGCACAGGTGTTCTCTTGGCCCCATACACCATAGTAATAGATCAGGTCAATAATATTGCTACTGTTGCAGTAGGCTATTTTATGATATATATATGTATCCTTTATTGACATGTATCCTAAATCTAATATATTGATCAATTCTAAACATTTTCTGTTGGGGGTTATTCATATTACAATATGTAAGCGGTTGAGTATTAGGGTTAGGACCATGTTTAAAGGGACACATGGATAAGTCTTGCACTGAAACATGTATTATTTATATGCTGCAGCAGGGAAATTATTGTCGCTCACCTGGCCTTCCTTTTGGATCTATTAAATGTATTGTAATGATTCTACATGCAGTTGGGAGGCATTTATCATGCAATGCCCATCAGACTTAATATATGTGTGCATATAAACATGGATGATATGGTCACCTTGGAGGATTTTAAGTCGATTATCCGTGAAACATGTTTATTTCTTTAAGGCAATGAATATACATGTTTAGCGATACAATGCTCAGGACCTTATGTCGCTTGCGGCCTTCTGAGGAGATATTCCTTCTGAGTCACTATCCTCAGGAGACCTTCAATTTGCCTCCTCGTGTTCTGTTACCTCCCGAGCCTGCTTTCTTTTGTCTTTTACGCTAAGTATTACACTTTATAATAGTTAGCAGCAGGTTCCTTTCCTTTCTTCTTTGAGCCCGGACCCAAGTAGGCCAGTATTCCTTTAGCGATACCTACTGCTATGTATAACGTACTCTTAGATGTACAATTATAGGCTTGTTTTGAGTATATTTGAGCTGGAAATTTTTTTGCTTACAGCGGGAGAAGGCATTCCTGCCTTGTATACATTTTTTTCTCTTGTATGTAGGCACTTTAGGGTCTGTTTTTTTCTTGTTTATGGTTGTTGTTTTTTTGCATATTTCCTATTTTTGAGATTTTATTCCAATAGAGTTGATGATAAGACCTATTTGGCTTCTTTTGGGATTTTTGAGATTTTTAATTAGAAGTCCACCTTTGATTATATTGAATAACATGGGTTACGCCCTTGAGGATGTTTTTCCTTTGTTTCTACATTGAATACACGGCTTTATTCCTTTATCTGTGTTATAGTATAGCACAGTTTGTAGCATACTATTCAGTGTGGTCTCCACCATTGTTTCATCCAAATTCCTGAAGTTCTATGTAGATTTCACAGATTTTCCCTTCAAAGTTGTTTACTATTGTTTTAAACATTGCTTCTATAAACCACTAAAATGCGAAGAATGGTGGAACAACTGTAAATGGAGAACAGCTGTAGCCGCCTACTTCTGCAGCAGAATCACAGTGATATTGGTGTTAAGCATTGTTCAGCACGGTTTGCAACATTATTGCATGCAGTTGTTGATTTTGGCTTCTCAGAACAACTGAAGTTCAATGTAGTTGCACCAACGGGTATTTTTAACATGGTCTACAACTATGGTGAATGTCAGTGAATCCATGGTAGCTAGTAAATAACCATGTAAGTCTACTCATCCCACTGTCATTGTTGTCTTCTTGTATTAATAGCAATCTCACATTAAACAGAATGCCAGCTCCATCATTACATTTATGTGACCTGATCTTTCCAGCAACAGCTTTTCACAGAAAAATAGAGAAACAATCAAATTAGAAGCAGATGAGGGGCGTGGCCGGCCGCTGAAGAGCGAAGTCACATGTTACAGGAGCTCCACAGCGTTACTCTCTTCTAGGGACCTATTTCTAACCCTTACTGCAGAGATACCTTTCTTGAGGTACCCGAGTAGCAGGCCATCAGGAGTGTGTTGACCGGAGCCTGATTTCCCCCCCTCCGGTCCAGAGAGACGCGCCAGTTGGCGGCTGACATTGGGTGGTGCGTGTAGCCGGCGGCCATCTTGCGGCCTACCCTTTGGGGCTTGTTGTGCTCCAGCCTATCTTACCTGACCGCTTTACTCCCTATGGGGTCCACGATGAGGGCCGAGGAGGCGGTGGGCCCACGTCTCCCAGCCATCCTAGATGCACTGCTGCTAATCTTAGAAGACGACGAGCGTCCGCTGACGCGGGGTGACATGCGCCGCATTATGGTAGAGCTGCAACGCGGTCGGGAGGACGAGGCTGTGCTCGGCAGGGTTCCCGGAGGTATTCGACCCGACCTGGTCTCGCGAAGCTGCATGGTCCGGGAGGAAATGGAGGCTGGGGAGCTGCAGAGCGAAGGTAGAGTTCCGGTGGTCTCGCGGCAGGAGCGGGATGACGAAGCAAGGTCTGTCCGGGTAGTGCTGGCAGGGGACCCAGAGACGCTCGCAGGTACCGGCCAGTGCCTGCTGACATCCACATTTCCCCTTACGGGGTCTACGAGGAAACCCCCCATACCGTTCCTTGCTGCTGTCCCACCTGGGACCCTGACTCAGGGGGTCAGTGGAGAGAGCTCTGAATCTGCCTTCTGCACTGATGACCGGAGTCCGACGGAAGCGGTGCTACCCCTCGTGAGAGTGGTGAAGACGTTGATTGGACTTCTACCATTCTCCGCTCCGGCGCTGCTGGTGCCAGCAGCTGTGCCTCGTGAAGCTGTTTGGCGTGGAGGTGTGGATGGAGGTCTGCTTGGCATTGGGGCCTTTCGGAGCAAGTAGGGGCTTGTCTGTACCGCCGGTGTCGTTTTCTCCTGCCTGGCCTCACCTGCTTTGCAATGCCCTGCCTGTGTTGCGACTGCTGCCCCAAGCTGTGACCGATGGGGCGCCTGGAGAGGCATGGTTGCTATACGCTCGGGTCAGCGCTGCATTCCCGCTGGATACGGGTTGAAGGGACCCGTTCTGATTACTGACTGCCCGATGATACCTGACCCCGGCCCGTTGTGTTTTTCCTCCCACACGCTTATTTCTCACTGCTGCTGACCTTACAGAGGTGATCTGTCCTGGACCTTGAGCACCCTCTTAGCGACCCAGTATGTGGCTGGACACTGGCTGAATCGTTTGCAGTACCCTTTGCTCCTGTCCTCAGCCTACCCTGCAACACTGAGTTCCTCTAAGATGGAAACGTTTCTTTGATGAATACAGCTGACTTATTTTTCTTTCTCATACTAATTTACGCTGGCTACAAGCTGACTTTTTATTTTTTCCTGAAATGTACCTGCTGACTTTCATTGTCTCTTCCCCCCCCAGCCTTTTGATGTTTTCTAGAGGTTTTTTTTGCGATTTCCCTCCCCCCCGACTTATGTTTTACATGTCTGATAAGTGTATGCTGCCTGGCCCTGCGCGGCCAACCATGTGACCTCCTGGTTTGGAACATAAAAAATCTTATATATGAAAAAAAAAAAAAAATTAGAAGCAGATCCAGTTGCACCAGGGTTCATTAATAAGATAAAATATAAATTGTATAATTTGCATGGGCTAGACAGCTTAAGTTATATTTGTAATTAGATTCTTATACGTTTTCATAAATGAAAACTTGGCAACCTGATTAACTTCAAGTAGGGTTTGTATCTTTTTAATATTTGGAATTATAGGGCCATATTACATTAACTTAGCTAAAACGGGGATGCTAACGGGCAAAATCCGTGGCAGCAGGTTTTCTCGTATTAGCACTGTATACGGGCCCGACGCGGAATCCGTAGGGAGAGGTCAATTATCATGGCTCACATATCTTCAAATACGTTCTCAGGTGGAAAGTATTGCACGCCATAATCCGAGGTTCCAAACAAATCTCCTTCAGAAGTTTGGCTTGAGGCCCCAGAAGCCAAGAGGAATGGTTCCCTTGTTATACAAAGCAGTTAATAGCTTCCAAGCCCCAGACAAGGCCGTGCATATGACTGCCTGGGAGGAGGACCAGGATGTCTGTTTTGAATCCAAAACCTGGAGAATATTAATAGAATTGTCACAAAATTTCCTGCTGTGTCTCTCCAGGAAAATGCGCTCAAATTTCTTACTAGATGGAACCTCCTACCTACTTGACTGGTCAAGATGTTTCCTTAAGTTTCTCCTTTATGTTATGGGGCATGTGGCTACCTCAGCTCTCTCTCTTCCATGCCACATGGTCATGCCCACTGATTATCCCTCTATGGGTTCAAATCTTTCATCTCAGTTCTAGGATCTTAAACTGGGGCATCCCTCCTGACCATGCCATCACCCTACTGGGCCATAAGGTTAATCATTTGTTACTGATGAATGTTATGCTGGCCACGAGATCCTTTATCACTAGGTTGTGGAAACTGGGTAAGCCTACATACTCACAGGTTATTGCTAATATTGAACATATTCATACCATGGGAGAAATGATGGCAATGCTGATAGATACCCACCCACAATTTCTCGCCATATGGGACCCATGGCTTCTTTGCACAACTAAACATTCACAGGCTTATTCCTAAAGTTTATTATTATCTTTATCACGCAGGGGTGTGGTCTGTCTGCTTAATTTTTTGATTGGATGCGTTATTCTGATATTAATTCTGTATGGTACTGGGATGTTTTTTTTATAATAGATCTGAGAATATTGTCTATGCAGTGCCCTGGGTCCTGAACCCGTTTGTTCCACTGTATTTATAATTGTATTTTGCTCTATGTGCAAATGTTTTCTTTTGTCTTTCTTTTTCTTTCTAGCATTGTTTGCATTACTTATACTTATTTATTGAGGATTTTTTTGCAATTCTTTAAAATCAATAAAATATTGATTAAAAAAGTATACCATCCAGAATAAAGGAAATTTTGCACAGCTTATTTATTTCCCCACGTGTATTAACAGCTCAATTGGAATGGGGCTTTTGTTTTTGAAAAATTTTCTTTGATTTATTGTGAATTGTTTATTATATTTCTAATTTAATATAAATTTTATATTTCTCAAGTTTCCTGTTTATTCCCCATATGCTTTTCATGTTATTTTTTTTATATTACAAGCAGTTTTTTGTTACTCCTGTACGATGTACCACGTGTACCAGAACAGGAACAATATTTAGGATACTTCAGGGGATTATTATATTTTATAACACCCTGAACAGATTGTGTATTCAGCGGAACTGTAAGGTTCAATAGATTGGCGTTTTGGACTTATTGCGTTACATGTATTTTCCAGCTGGCAGAAATAGACTCTTATCTGGATGACTTTCTTTATTGGGATATACAGCTATAGATTGTAAGGTGATTTGTATGATAATACATGTTTGGCTATTGTTCCATACAGCTACTTTGTGATACTACCACTTTCCCATCTTAATCCTTTAGTTTGAATGTTAATAGTTTTATTAAATTTTATCTAAGGTTATTTTTTTTTGTATTTTTAATACAATATTTTTTTTTAGTGCCCATATGTCTTTATTTGTGGGGATATATAGCTATCCAAAAATGTCCAGCACTCCTTGAGAATCCAAAAAGTTATAGTACACTGGTGCAAAACTCCAAAATACAAACATATACAGCTTATACAAAAACTCTTGGTTCCATCGTTTCGGCTTATACAAAAGCATGGCTTCAACGTTTCAACTCTGAAGGAGTCTTTTTCAAGGGTAGAAAAAGCCCATTCTGAGCCGAAAAGTTGGAGCTATGTTTTTTGAAGTATCAAAAAAAGCTTAAAGCTTGGTGCAGGAAGGAGGGCTTTGGGTTTTTAGAGCACTGGGCTCATTTTGCACTGGGGTACAATCTGTATATTCGTGATGGATTGCACCTGTGGAAGAGGGTCTGCTGTGCTAGGGGAGAGGATGGTTAAAAGGTTGGAGGAGACTTTAAACTAGTGCAAAGGGGGGAGGGATACAGTATCTTACAAAATGGAGACAGAGCAGATAGCGGAAGGGTTTCAGCTCAGACTAAGGGGGGTGGAGCCGGGGGGATGGGTAATGTCAGAAAAGTGGAGGCATGTAATGTAAAGTCGCATTCAGCATGTGTGGGTAGAGACAACATTAAATGTATGCTTGCTAATGCAAGGAGCCTCAATAACAAGATGGGGGAACTAGAGGTAATAGCACAGACTAAGCAATACGACATAATAGGAATAACAGAAACGTGGTCTGCCGAAACGCATGACTGGGCTGTAAACTTAAACGGTTATACATTGTTTAGAAGGGATAGGAAACATAAGAAAGGGGGTGGAGTGTGTTTATATGTAAATCAGGATTTAAAGCCCAATATTACAGAACTGGAAAGCGATGAGGGAAATGTAGAATCCTTATGGGTAAATATTCCGTTGGGGAATAAACAGGGAAGTCAACTATTGGTTGGCATATGCTATAAACCACCTATTATAGATAATGATGAGGAAGAACAACTGTTAGAGCAAATTAGGAAGGCTGCAGATCATGGTAGCACTTTAATTATTGGAGATTTTAATTACCCGGACATTAATTGGGATAGTGGGACTAGTAATTCAGCAAAGGGAATCCGGTTTCTGAACATTTTAAGTGATACCTTCATGTCACAACTGGTAGAAACACCAACTAGAAAGGATAACTGTCTGGACCTGGTTATAACAAATAATGTGGATCTTTTCTCAAATATTAATGTAAAGGAACAGTTGGGAAACAGTGACCATAACATGGTGACTTTTGAAATAAACTCAAAAAAACACATTCATAAGGGGCATGCTAAAACATATAATTTTAAAAAGGCCAACTTTATTAAAATAAAGGAAGCTCTCAATGTCATTGACTGGCAGAAACTCTTTCACGGGAAAACCACTGAGGATAAGTGGAATATCTTTAAACTAACACTAGAAAAGTACACGTCACAATATATCCCACTGGTTAATAAATATAAAAGAAACAGACTGAAACCAATGTGGCTTAGTAGGAAGGTAACTAAGGAAATGAAAAATAAAAAGAAGGCATTTAAAGCTTTTAAATTTGATAAATCTGAGGCATCCTATAAAGCATATAGGGCAGCCAATAAAGCATGTAAAAATGCGATTAGATGGGCTAAACTAGAAAATGAAAAAGAAATAGCCAAGGAGAGCAAGACCAACCCTAAAAGATTCTTTAGGTACATAAATTCTAAAAAACCCAAGAGTGAAAATGTAGGTTCACTAAAATCTGAGTCAGGGTTATTGTTAACTGAAGATCAGGATAAGGCAGAAATTTTAAATGATTATTTTTCTTCAGTATTTATCAAAGAGAAACCTATAACAGGAGACATGAAATTCATTATTAAAAACTTAGTAATACAAAGTGACTGGTTGACTCAGGACAAGGTTTTGCAGAAATTAAACAATGTGAATGTGAACAAAGCCCCAAGGCCAGATGGAATTCACCCGCGAGTACTGAGAGAGCTATGTGTTGAAATATGTAAACCTCTGTTCTTAATCTTTCGAGATTCTTTTCTTTCAGGAATAGTACCAGAGGATTGGAGAAAAGCTGACGTGGTCCCTATATTTAAGAAAGGTTTAAAATTTGTGCCTTGGAATTATAGACCTGTGAGCTTAACATCTGTGGCTGGGAAAGTATTTGAGGGGTTACTAAGGGATAATATTCAGGAATTTATTGGGAGGTATAATGTAATTGGCCAAAATCAGCATGGTTTCATGAAACACAGATCATGTCAGACTAACCTAATTACGTTCTATGAGGAAGTAAGTAGAAGTATAGATCAGGGGATCGCAGTGGATGTGATTTACTTAGATTTTGCCAAAGCTTTCGACACAGTTCCACACAAAAGGTTACTATTTAAATTAAGAAAAATTGGTCTAGATGAAAATACTTGTTCTTGGATAGAAAACTGGATAAAAGATAGGGTACAGAGAGTGGTCATAAATGGTACATTTTCAAGATGGACACCAGTGGTAAGCGGTGTCCCTCAGGGGTCTGTTATAGGACCAATACTGTTCAATTTATTTATAAATGACCTTGAGATAGGCATTGAAAGCCATGTATCAGTGTTTGCAGATGACACAAACCTAGGAAAAGTAATACAATGTGAGCAGGATGTTACTTCGCTGCAGAGGGATTTAGATAGATTGGGGGACTGGGTACTTAAATGGCAGATGAGATTTAATCTAGATAAATGCAAAGTTATGCACTTTGGAGTGAAGAACACACAAGTAATTTATACCCTAAATGGTACGGAGTTAGGGAAATCCAAGCAGGAGAAGGATTTGGGAATAATCATAGACTTCAAACTAAGTAACAATGTGCAATGTCAAACAGCAGCCGCCAAGGCTAGCAAAGTATTGTCATGCATTAAAAGGGGAGTTCACTCTCGGGATGAAAACATAATATTTCCTCTGTATAAATCAATGGTCAGGCCGCACCTTGAATATGCCGTGCAATTTTGGGCACCCGTCTTAAAAAAAGATATTATAGTGCTAGAAAAAGTGCAGAGACGGGCAACTAAATTAATAAGGGGAATGGAAGGGTTAAGTTATGAGGAAAGACTAACAAGCTTAAACCGGTTTAGTTTAGAGAAACAGCGCCTTAGAGGGGATCTGATAACCTTATATAAATATATACCGGGCCATTATCAACCATTGTCTGATAACCTATTCATTAACAGGTCTATACACAGGACAAGGGGTCATCCATTTAGACTGGAAGAAAGAAAATTTAGCTTAAAGCATAGGAAGGGTTATTTTACGGTGAGAACAATAAAGCTGTGGAATTCTCTGCCTGTTGAGGTGGTTGGGTCAGAGTCTGTAAAGACTTTTAAAAAACGACTGGATGACTTCCTGCAGACACAGAATATTAAGGGTTATAATATTTAATATGTGGGTAAAAGCTTCAAGGAGAAATCTGACTGCCATTCTGGGGTCAAGAAGGAATTTTTTCCCAGTATGTTGCATATTGGCAAGCATTTCAGACTTGTTTTTTTGCCTTCTTTTGGATCAACAGCAGTAGGTTATGTGGGAGAGGCTGAACCCGATGGACGCATGTCTTTTTTCAGCCTATATAACTATGTAACTATGTAACAAAGTTTTTTGTATTTATTTAAATCACTTGAGTGCCCTCCACAGGGTGTCCATAAAGTTTCTTTACAATTTCAAAAATGTATTACAAAGGCAAAGGAAAGACGGATAAGTGAAAATTATTACAAAATGAGACGTATATATTTAAGGTTTTTTGCCTCATTTAATACCCCTATATATGGGCAACATTAGTTGCATGAAGCACATCAAGACGGTACTCGATTTCTTGCCATGTCCACTGTAGCATACCCTCATCACTGGTGGCACTGGCAATGGCATCAGTGATCTTCTGTTTTAGATTAGTGATTTCCCGTACCTTTGTTCGATACATGTTATCTTTAACATAACCCCATAGAAAGAATATGATGCCCATATAGAGGTGTATTAAATGAGGCAAAAAAAACTTAAATAAATTCGTCTCATTTTGTAATAATTTTCACTTGGCAAATGAAAAGACAGATAAGTGAAAATTATTACAAAATGAGACGTTAAAAATGTAAAAAAAAAATTCCCTCATTTAATACATCTCTATATGGGCACCATTAGTTGCACGAAGCACATCAAGATGGTACTCGATTTCTTGCCATGTTCACTGTAGCATACCCTCATCAATGGTGGCAATGGCATCAGTGATCCTCTGCTTTAGATGACTGTGTGGTGTGGGATCATGTGCAATAAAATCATTGGTCTGTTTTTCTTCGGCTAGACATGAATTACTGCAAATGTTTACCTTGACCTTTTGATTGAATACGTGGCACCACAACTACATGACCTTCAAACAACCATCATTTTCCAGCAAGATGGTGCACCACCCCATTGGGAACTGCATGTTCATGGGTTCCTAAATTAAACATTTCCAGATCTGTGGATTGGACGGGGTGGCCCAATTCCCTGGCCACCTTGTTCACCAGATATCACTCCCCTCAACTTCTTTCTATGGGGTTATGTTAAAGATATCATGTATCAAACAAAGGTATGGGAATTCACTAATCTAAAGCAGAAGATCACTGATGCCATTGCCACCATAGATGAGGGTAAGCTACAGCGAACATGGCAAGAATTTGAGTACCATCTTGATGTGCGTCATGCAACTAATGGTGCCCATATAGAGGTGTATTAAATATATACATCGCATTTTGTAATAATTTTCACTTCACTGTCTTTTCATTTGCCTTTGTAATAAAAAAATTTAAATTGTAAAGAGACTTTATGGACATTCTGTGTGTGTGTGTGTATATATATATATATATATATATATATATACATATATATACTGCTTCTTTCTTCTTTGTAGAATCCTTTAAACAGTTCGATGCAGAGGACGCGCTCAGCATGTCCTGCCGCATCGACACTTGGCTGCGGAGGATGAGCTGAGAGTGTCCTCCATTTGCAGCTGCGATCGGCTGGGATTCCGGATTTCGGCTGCGGCCCCCCGGTGTGGGCTGACATCTTGAATGATATCCCAGCCTCCGGGACCCAGGCGGGCACGATAGACTTTATTGCGCCAGCACAATGACGTCTATTACAGGCACCCCCCCTGCCTGTGTGGGGAAGGTGCCTGAAGGGGAGGGGGTGAGGTCCTTTGGACCTCTCTCCCTCTCAATCAGCCTGGGGCACAAAAAAAAGGCAGGCACCGCTTTGAGGGGCACAGCCTGCCCTTCCAAGTGGTGGCTGCCTTTAACCCCTTGGGGGCTGTATCGCGATTCGGCGCCATAGTGTGATGATGTCATTTCGGGAGTTAACCCCTAGCTGCCACCTATGGTGGAAATAGGTGGTTCCAATGAGCCAGAGCATGGCCTTTCCAATGATGCCAAACATGACCATGTAAAATATAAGAAAAAATAAATAAATTAAAAATGTAAAAAAAAAAGGGTTTTTTTGGTTTTATTAATGCAGCAATATTGTTCCCATTTCAATTAAAAATGTGAACAATGATGCTGCACTAATGATTTTTTCTATGGGGACATTTGCTAAAAATCACGTAATTTCCCCCAAAAAATTGTAACGAGTCCCCATTTCTAATTTTTTTAACAAGCGCAACCAATAGAAAATATAACCGCAAAGGTTCGCTTGATAAAATGTGAAAAAAACACTATACACACTGTAGATGATTGAAAATTCGAATTTTATTGCATTTTTTGTTATAATATTCAGGCAGGTCATGACGTATACATATAATATAATGATATATTATGAATCTGCCAAGTCTGCCGGAAAGAACGATATATAATTTGTCTGGGTTGTATAATAAAATGTGTCTTCACTCTACAAATCGCTTGTAAACATGAGCGAAACCGGTAAAAATGAGCTCAGCACACGGGTGAAATGGCTCACCAGCGAAAGGGTTAAATCACTGAAGCTTTTAGTATTACAATGGATTCCCATTGTTGTCCCATTGAATGTTTTAATGTTTTGTTAAATGCCTCTAATTTTCTCAGACTAAATTTGTTATAAAATGTTTTACTAAAATAAAATACATAATGTATTTGAGAAAAATGATCCATGATTACTATGTAAATGTAGTAATTTAACGTTTGCTTTTACAGATATAAAGAGATCACTGTACTGTGAAATTACAGATGAATTTTTTAATGAGGTACTAATTTTTCTGAGCAGTCACTTTGCAAATGTGAGATACAAATGGATATACTGTATTATTTTTTTATAAAAAGAAAAGCCTAGAGGAAATGTTTGATACATTTCTATGAGTGAGACAATAATACATTATCCTGACAGTGTGCGGTCATTAAAGCTGAAATACAGAAAAAAGAATGTGTTGAATCTTTCAACTTATTTTCGATTACATTGTCTACCCAATGCTAATATTATTTTGTCTTGCTAGGTTTTAGTGCAAGGAGGTCCTTTGAGCCCAATGGAGTTCTATTGACAGGATCTGGGATGAAACCCAGCGTCTGGTGATGTCTATGCATTTCAGACTTCAGGCTGTGATTGACTGCAAAGGATTTGCAACCAAATATTAAGAAGGGAAAGTTTGATTTATGATTATTATTCTGTCCCATTACCTTTGGTCCCTTAACAAGTGGGAGGCACATCTGCAAACTGCTGTAAGTCCTACACCGTTCACCTGAGTTGGATGTACATACCCTCAAATAAAGCTGACAGTCTGCAGTTAAAGCACATTGTGTTTGTTTCATTCCAACGCCATTGTGGTGGTGTATAGAGCCAAAGATGTTAGAATTGTGTCGATGTCCCAATATTTCTGGACCTGACTGTGTATATATATATGTCTGAGTGTGTGGTCAGGGTGTGTGCAGGCCTGTGCAGTGGGTAAATGGGGTGTCGGGCCATACATTTCAGTATTAACATAAATTGGACAGGCTTTCAGCAAAATTGTTTATTGGAAAGCGGTCATATGACATTAAATAAAGGTATCGGTACACATACTCGGTCTTAAAAAAAAATGGTATTGATGCATCCCTACATATTACCAATATTACATAAAGAATTCTCATACCGTAAGGCACTTTCTAAAGTACAAATATTTTATCTTGTAAACCATGGTAGAGCAAAATGGAGAAACCTAAACCTTTCACAATAAGAAAAAAAAAATGGATTTTTTTAATAACAATTATTTATTCATAATACAAAAAAAATGCATCTTGTTAGAAAGTTGGACAATTTGCAAGTTAGAAACATAGAAACATAGAAAAATGTCGGCAGATAAGAACCTTTCGGCCCATCTAGTCTGCCCAATTACATGGATACTTTACCTGGATTTATCTTTTGTTTAGGATAGCCTTATGCCTATCCCATGCCTGCTTAAATTCAATTACTGTTTTGGCCTCTACCACTTCAACTGGAAGACTGTTCCATGTATCCACCACTCTCTCAGTAAAATAATGCTTCCTGATGTTACTTTTAAACCTTTGCCCCTCTAATCTAAGACTATGTCCTCTTGTTTTGCTACTTTGTTTCCTTTTAAATATACTCCCTTCCTCTACCTTGTGGATTCCCTTTACGTATTTAAATGTTTCTATCATATCTCCTCTGTCTCGTCTTTTTTCCAAGCTGTACATGTTAAGATCATTAAGCCTTTCCTGGTAACTTTTCTCCTTCAAGCCGTACACCATTTTAGTAGCCCTTCTCTGAACTCTCTCTAAGAGGTCTATATCCTTCTGGAGATACGGTCTCCAGTACTGCACACAGTACTCCAAGTGAGGTCTCACCAGTGTTCTGTACAGTGGCATGAGCACTTCCCTTTTCCTACTGCTAATACCTCTCCCTACACAACCAAGTTATATTGAATAAGCATGCCAGAACATTTTATTTTGTTATTTGGATTATACAAGTTAGCAATTTTTCAAATTTTTTTGTGTATTTGCTATAAAAGTGACATCTGTATGTTGCTTCTTACCTTTATGGTTTCCATCCACCTGGGCTGCTTGATCTGATAGTATAGAACTGATCTATATTCGCTCACAGGTTTGTCTCCAGCTCCCATGCAGATTGCATTCTATCCATATAATTTTAAAAAAACACTGATTTTTAGAGTACATTTAAAGGACAAATCGTAAAAAAGCAATACACTTTCACAATCTATTTTGGAATTTTAGTCTGCCAATATGAATACTGATCCCAAAATGTTTTGCTGCAGATACTATTATACACTTTTATTCAACTTTACTCAGTACATTATGCAAAATCTGTTACACCAAGTTCATACAGAAATAGATTGTGAGCTCTGTGATATTACCTGAATTCCTACATTAAGTTCTAAAATGTAGTTTTTGGTATAATTAGGCCTGTTCCTCATTGCAGTCAAAAACAATTATACAACTATGTATAAACACATTTGGTTGACTAATGCATTTTTAACGTGCATTTAGCCGCACTTAATCACGGCCGCAGTAGCAGCAAATGATGTCCAATGACGGCCAATATACGATGTACGGCCGCACGAAAGTCCAGCGGCGCAACGCAAGTGGAAAATGAACGCATTTTTTCGAGAACGCAGAACCGCTAGTACTGACGTACAGAGTCCGCTGCGGCGGCATAGCGGCATGTTAGCGTGATTAGGAGATGTCAAACGCTGCTAATATCCAGCCTACATAACGTCCAGACGCAAGAAGTGTTTTATTGACGATCCGTAAAAAATCCCGCACGAAAATGCGCGTCGTCTGACCGTTTTCGCGCATTCCATGAAAAAATACGTCAATGCGTTCGGACACACTTTTTGACGGTCGCTGCGAATAATGCGTTCGTTTGACCCTAGCCTAAAACGTAAATGTTTTTCAAAACATGAAGTAATTATTTACAGACCAATAACCAAACATCTTTGTTAATAACTTTTCAAAAACATATTGGAGTCAGATGTTTCAAAAGGAGATTGAACACAATCGCTATTTATGGACAAATCTGCTCTTCTTCGGAAATTTGGTTATGCCTTGATTCCCAAAAAAAAGCTTTCAAACAACATTAGAAAATGCAATAGAGAGATACACAAAGTTGAGACAGGGCCATGTGAGGTGGAGCACCATGGGAAGGTGGAGGCGACACACGAGGCAGTTTGGGAACATACACACTGTCAAGGAACGGTTTCAGACTGCACTGTGCACTGACAGCTCTGTCTGCGATGGGTGAGACATGAGAATTTGCTCTTATATCTTTAGAGCATCATGGGGTTTTAACCATTTTTAGCAGTCATGGTGGTAACAATATATTTAAGAGTGTATCCGCCAGGGTCATATCCCCTGATTTTCTCAAAAACATGTTTCAAGTAGATATTTCATTGCATAAATGCAAAGACCAAACAAATGATAATGACTTTGCCAAAACGATACAATTCGTATCTAACAATTTCAAATATATATATATATTTCTTATTATGGTTATGTTTTGCTACCATCTTTAAACAATGCATTGTATAAGTATTTTCAAGGGAAGAGGATATAAATGTGCAAAGAGTATTATGAAAATACCTACAGGCATAACTTTTCCTTGTTCATCACAAACACACATGACAACCTCGACATTCCTATGTGTGGCTCGGTCAAAATCACCGTTTAACAGTGTGATGTAAATATCATTCCTGACATCACCTGTGTAAATAAAAAAACAAACCACACAAAAGGTATGAAAAAAATCATAAGACAAAAGACACCATAAAACACCATAAGACAAAAGACACCATATGTTATATTTTAAAAAGATATGCTCTGCCAAACCATGTACAAATTATACACCGCTCAAAAAAATAAAGGAAACACTTAAACAACACAATGTAACTCCAAGTCAATCACACGTCTGTGAAATCAAACTTTCCACTTAGGTAGCAACACTGATTGACAATCAAGTCCACATGCTGTTGTGCAAATGGATAGACAAAAGGAGGGAAGCATAGCCAATAAAGGAGTGGTTCTGCAGGTGGTGACCACAGACCACATCTCAGTTCCTATGCTTTCTGGCTGATGGTTTGGTCACTTTTGAATGCTGGCGGTGCTGTCACTCTAGTGGTAGCATGAGACGGAGTCTACAACCCACACAAGTGGCTCAGGTAGTGCAACTCATCCAGGATGGCACATCAATGCGAGCTGTGGCAAGAAGGTTTGCTGTGTCTGTCAGCGTAATGTCCAGAGCATGGAGGCGCTACCAGGAGACAGGCCAATACATCAGGAGATGTGGAGGAGGCCATAGGAGGGCAGCAACCCAGCTGCAAGACCGCTACCTCCGCCTTTGTGCAAGGAGGGACAGGAGGAGCACTGCCAGAGCCCTACAAAATGACCTCCAGCGGGCCACAAGTGTGCATGTGGCTGTTCAAATGGTCAGAAACAGACTCCATGAGGGTGGTATGATAGCCCAACATCCACAGGTGGGGGTTGTGCTTACAGCTCAACACCATGCAGGATGTTTGGCATTTGCCAGAGAACACAAAGATTGGCAGCTTCGCCACTGGCGCCCTGTGCTCTTCACAGATGAAAGTAGGTTCACACTGAGCACATGCAACATACGTGACAGGGTGTGGAGAACGTTCTGCTGCTTGCAACATCCTCCAGCATGACCGGTTTGGCAGTGGGTCAGTAATGGTGTGGGGTGGCATTTCTTTAGGGGGCCGCACAGCCCTCCATGTGCTCGCCAGAGGTAGCCTGACTGCCATTAGGTACCGAGATGAGATCCTCAGACCCCTTGTGAGACCATATGCCTGTGCGGTTGGCCCTGGGTTCCTCCTAATGCAAGACAATGCTAGACCTCATGTGGCTGGATTGCGTCAGCAGTTCCTGCTAGACAAAGGCATTGATGCTATGGACTGCCCCCCCCTCGTTCCCCAGACCTGAATCCAATTGAGCACATCTGGGACTTCATGTCTCGCTCCATCCACCAACGCCACGTTTCACCACAGACTGTCCAGGAGTTGGGGGATGCTTTAGTCCAGGTGTGGGAGGAGATCTCTCAGGAGACCATTCGTCACCTCATCAGGAGCATGCCCAGGCATTGTAGGGAGGTCATGCAGGCACGTGGAGGTCACACACACTACTGAGCCTCATTTTGACTTGTTTGAAGGACATTACTTCAAAGTTGGATCAGTCTGTAGTGTTGTTTTCCACTTTAATTTTGAGTGTAACTCCAAATCCAGACCTCCATGGGTTGCTCGATTTGATTTCCATTGATAATGTTTGTGTGTTTTTGTTGTCAGCACATTCAACTATGTAATGACCACAGTATTTAATAAGAATATTTCATTCATTCAGATCTAGGATGTCTTATGTTTGTGTTCGCTTTATTTTTTTGAGCAGTGTATGTACTACATATGCCAATGTTAACCAAAAGTCGAAACACATTAGTCTAGATTTATGAACACTGAAAGAAACAAATAAGAATGAAAAGTATGTGTTGTTTCTTACATCAATAAATAATCTGTACGATAATGTAAAGATCTTCAGTAAGAGAATTACACAAGTGCATGATTACCATGAATTAATTATTTATATATATATAATTAAAAGGGTCATCCCAGACATACAATGGGACTTAGCTGGTAAGTATACGGCGTTAATTTAGTTCAGGTTGGAGAAGTCAGTGGACTCCTCATTAAATAGAAATAACTTAACATGTTAAACTGATTTAAATAAAGTTATAAAACAAGAACTTCAAATGTTCTTATGTTGCATGTTCGTTGCTGAATCGTAAGCTAAATCCAGATGATTTTGACAAAGAGCGACTCGTGAATTAATTTGTTGTATTTAATTTACTTTTTGTCATAAGTGAAACTGACACAAATGAGGTTTGTTAGGTAAAGGCATTAGTCAGTTAGCCCAGGGGAAGATTTTGGTAAAAAGCGAAAGACTGTTACAGTAATAATTTGCACAGGGTATTGCTGAATCTTTTATTTTAGCTCAATACAAATGACCTTAAATTAGGTTGGAATGTCATTAGCGCCAATTAGAGTATGCTCTAAACAAAGACAAAATTAAACTGTCATTCAGGCAATTACTAGCACTAGGGTCCCTCTAGGCACTGACCATTCAAAGTTATTTCAGTGGTCAGAATAACCTGAGTGCCTTTGTCACGCTCATCCCACAGAGGGGGAGGACTGATCCTGTGTAGGAGTTTATGCTGATCTCATCTTGGATGGAGACTTGAAAAGGCGATTCCCTCCAATAGCTCTCAATACACTCAAATTAGGAGTCTTTGGATTGGCTGAATGCTCATTTGAGCATCCAGCCTCCATGCTGTCACATGACTGCTGCGGCTTAAAGGAAGGCGACTGCATGTAACATTCAGAGCAGTGCAGAGGCAGCCCAGCGCTAGATTTAAGGGGAGCTTAATCCTAGAGAATTACTTCAAATAATAAACAGATTTTTCAGTTCGATTGTACATTATGGAGTTAGTAGATTGAAATAATTGTTATTTACCTGGCATAATTATTTCAGGAAATCCCAGTTTTCTTGCAATGACAGTAGTTCTGTCTACTAGGTGTGGATAGTCTTTTCGTATTTGTACAGAATCGCCAACAAGCATTTTTACTGTTACCCAAAGACCTATAATAAAGCAAACGGGCAAAACATGTATTAAATATAGAAATCTAAACAAAAAGAAATATGTATGTCGACTACAGCTATTTTCCATTTACCGTCATTCTGTTTGCAAAACGGGTGAGCAAACTTTGGCAATTTTAAAGTGGAAATCTCTATAGGAATCCATTAGACACACTAGTAAAAACAACAATGGAGAACTTCAACTGAAACATTGGCTGAAACTATGGTGAAATACATGATAAAATACTTCTGCAGAAGCTATGGTGGAAACACTACTGGAATGCCCACAGTAAAATATACCTAGAACTACACTAGGCAACTACTGGGAAAACAACTGTGAGAATTCGGCAAACTACCATGGCATTTCTCTAATGAGTTCACTGGAGTTTAGCAGTACTGCTCCACCATAGTTCTACAAAGTTAAACCACTGTTCTTTTATTGAAATAAATGTGATTCTTGAGTAACCCCTTTAGTGTACCTATGCCACTTTGTTTCTGTCATACCTTAACCTCTATATAACCTATTTTGCTATAATGTTGTTTGACTCTAATACACTTTGGCTGTTAAATAATTGCTATCATTGGCTTGCCTGTATATCTAGCTTTCACCATTTTTTTGGGGAAATAGACTTCCATATGCAGTGTACTTCATTTGTTTTCTTTCTCATTGAAAGTAAAGTGCATGCTTTTCTGTTGGTGTGGGTGTGGTGCACTTCTGGTGTTCTACAGTCACGGTTGTAGTCTTGCTTAGGCCAACTAGGCCTGGGTCATGAGCAGCAATTTTTTCCCAATGACCTTTCTTTCGGCGGTTCAATACATTTGAGGTGTGCAGATGTGCAACAGCTGCAGATCAATATAACTCCCAACAATGACTGTCTTACAGGGTTATTCAGAGAGCGGTGAAAAGCAGGAGAATGACTGGAGAATGAAAAATTCTAGGTCAAAATAGTCGATTTGGAAAGTGAGATGAATGGAAGAATATTTCTGGTTTGGATATTTTGACCTAGAATTTTCCATTCTCTAGTCATTCCCCTGTTTTTCACCTCTTTTTGAATAACGCTTTCAGAGTCAGAAATCACTTACAGGGTTATTCAGAGAAAGGTGAAAACCAGGAGAACTGGCAGAAGAGAACAATCTAGACCAAATAGCCAATTTGGAAAGTGAGATAAATGGCCGATTTTTTCTGGTTTGGCTATTTTGACCTAGAATTTTCACTTCTCCAGTCATTCTCCTGAGTTTCACATATCTTTGAATAGACCTGTTAGTGTAAATAAGACACATTTGGGACATATATTTAATATCTGGTTGAGCTCTGTCTATTTTACAGGCTTTTATATGTTAAATATTTTCTAGATATTGTCTATTGATAACGTGGCTTATATGTTATAATTCATATACAATACTTTTGTTTCCCATCCCTTCCCCTTTTTTTAGTTTCTGTTCCACATTCCCTTGAAAATGAATAAACTTCATATTACATAAAAAAACTTTACTTTTATTCTAATATACATTTTATTAATATAAATAGCCCCGATAGGTTAATTATTAATTTTAATTCTTATTCATTTGATATCTAGCTGGGGGGGTAGTAGAATATAGAGTTCCTAGGGCAGCAACAAGCCTAACCACACCCCAGTCTACGTTGCTGGAGTTAAGGTAGAAATAGATTCACTTTATGATTTATTACTTTGTGTAATGCATTATCTTAATAAGTATAAACATAGATGTCAGGATAATGGCTAACATCCTTTCTAGAGTCAATCTATAATATAAAAGCAGAAACTTTATTTATGGTTTTGTTTTCTGTCAATGATGTGTATCTGTTACAAGCCAAGAGTTCCCGAATTTTTGTTTTAATTCATGCCAGAAAGGCTTTTCTGCAATATTATCTTTTTGTTTCTTCTGTGTTGACAATTCTTTCTCTCTAGGACATGTACAAATAATTACAGATAATTACTAAATATGCATGAATTGGCGTCATGATATACTGTAGGTATGAGCAATGTGATTTTGCATCTCCTCTCTATTAAGTATTATAAATGGATACCAGTTACCTAAACCATCAATCTCAAGCAACTTAAAAGGAATTCAGTTAGCCAAAGAAAATGAACGCAGGAAGCCATTCAGGGTTATCCAAAGAGATCCGAATTGCTTGAGAAAGGTAACCGAATGCTGAAAATCAGCGTTCGGTTACCTTTCCTGGCCATTCGGCTATCCAGAGAGCAGGCAATTCGCTAAATCCTGGCGAATTGCCTGAACATACGGTGCCTGTTCGGTTCCTGTTCGAGGGCAGTGAAATCCCCATGAAAATGCACTGCTTCGGCTATTCAGAGAACACAAACCAGCAGTGAAAGGTTCCCCTAATGCCCTGCCATTCGGTGGTTTCATTCGGCAAATTTATTCAGGAGAATCCCATAGACTTCAATGTTAAAAATATTCCCGTTTTAATTCAATATCTAATAAACCGTTCATTATAAAATTCTGCAGCAAAAAGTCTCTGTATTTATAGATTTTTTAGGATACTTTAAGCATTTTTCAGATTTTTTTTATTTTTTTTAAAAAGTCCAATTTTTTTTTCAGTTAACAGCCCTCTTTATGATCATTCCCTGGACCTCCTGTGAAAATTTCAGACATTTTCGCTCAGTAGTTTCTTTGCAAACAGCGTTTCTTTTTCCCAGATTCATACAAATGGTTTTTCTAATTTATTCACTGCCTCCACTACGTCACAGCTGCTTCGGCTCTGTGTGATTCGGCTCCTGTTCGGCTCCTGTTTGGCTTTTTCGAAGGTTAATCCAGATGTTTTTGCTTGTTTTCAGCATGCATTCGGTTAGTTTTCGGCAGGTTTTCGGCAGCTTTTCCCTGCAATTCGGGGACCCTGTGCTCTTTGCTGAATACACCGCAGGGTCACCGAAATGCAATCGGCAAAAGGAACCGAATTGAAGAGAACGAAAAGTCACCGAACGTGCGGTGACTTTTCGAATCTCTTTGGATAACCCTGAAAGTTACAGAAGGTACAAAACGTAAACTTACCAGAGCCATTATTGCCTATGGAGGTTTTAAGTTAAGTTAGCACCAACTTTGTAATATAGCCCAACTTCTTTTAATAGAACTATCCCACTAAGTTTCTTAGACAAGAAGGTAAAAAAAAAAAAAAAAAATCGCTCAATGAGCATTATATGAACAGGAATCAAACTCTCATAAATTATAAAAAAAATAATACTTATCACTGAAAACATTGTAGCTTTAAAAACAAACTATCAAGTTGTCTTATAGGGAAACAGTGTTATAAAAACTGGAGATTAGATTAGGCGAAATGAAAAATTAATTCCAGGATGTATTTTGTAAAATAGAGAGCTGCCCCTTGCATATACAAATGGTTAGCAGACCTGCCCTACATATTTCGTCAATTTCACAAGACATCCTTAAGAATCCTGCAAGGTCTGTCCAATATTTAGAAATGCAGTAATAATGAAATACAAAAACAAAGCCCAAATAGCCCTAAACTAGACATTATTATTATTATCATTATTATTAATCTTTATTTATTAAGCGCCAGCATATTCAGCAGCGCTGTACAATGGGCACAGTATGGACAGGGTTACAATACATTGAACAACATTTCACAGACTGGTACAGGAGGAAACGAGGGCCCTATTCCAGTGGGAACTATCTAGAAGGGTTGGGGTTGGAAACAGGAGGAGAGGACTGCAAGGTGAGAGTGATGGACTGCTAGGTGAGAGTGATGGACTGGCTGGGGCAGTGAGGTGAAAGTCTGACCGTATGAGGGAGAGCTTTCCAGAGGATGGGGGCTGGGCGTGAGAAATCCTGCAGTCTATCATGGGAAGAGGTGATGCAGGGAGACGCTAGGTGCCGGTCACTGTTTGACCTTAGGGAGCGGGCTGGGGTGTATTTGGTGATTAGTGAGGACAGGCAGTGGGGAGCAGAGTTAGTGAGAGCTTTGTAGTTCAGGGTAAGGATCTTGAATTTAATTCTGCTGTGGATGGAGAGCCAGTGAAGGGATTCGAAGAGGGGAACGGCAGAGACAGAGCGGCGGGTGAGGTGGATAAACCTGGCGGAGGCATTCAGAAAGGATTTTAGGGGTCGAGGCGGGAGAGAGTGAGGCCAGATAAGAGATTCTTACAATAGTCAAGTTGGGAGATTACAAGGGCGTGGATGAGTTGTTTTGTGGTGACAGCGGTAAGAAATGACTGAATTCTGGAAATATTGCATAGTTGGTAGCGGCAGGAGGAGTAAAGAGACTGGATGTGGGGGATGAAGGAAATAGCAGAGTCAAGTGTAATTCTGAGACAGCGAACCTGGTTTAATGGGGAAATAGTGATACCCTCTACCATGATAGAAAAACCAGGAGGTGAGGAGGCATTAGAGAGCAATTAGTGGGAGCTCAGTCTTGGATATGTTAATCTTCAGGTTGTGAGAGGCCATCCAGGAGGAGATATCAGATAGATAAGCAGTCGCTGACTTTGGAAATAACAGGAGGAGAGAGATCAGGGGATCGGAGAGGTAGATCTGAGTATCATCAGCATTGAGGTGATAATTGAAGCCAAAGCTGTGAAAATGATTTTTCCCAGGGAGGAGGTGTAGATAGAAAAGAGCAGAGGACCTAGGACAGAGCCTTGAGGTACACCAACAGATAAAGGCAATGAGGAGGAGGAGTTACCAGCAATGGACACAGAGAAGGACCTGTTTGATAGATAGGAGTTGACCCAAGTGAGTGCAGTGTCACAGAGACCAAGGGAGCTGAGAGTTTGTAGAAGGAGGGGGTGGTTGACAGTGTCAAAAGCAGCCGAGAGGTCAAGCAGGATGAGAATAGAATAGTGGCTGTGGTTTTTAGCAGTTAGGAGGTCGTTGGTGACTTTGGTGAGGGCAGTTTCAGTTGAGTGTAGGGGACTGAAGCCTGATTGCAGGGGGTCAAGTAGGGAATTAGAGCAGGAAGAGGGAGAGACGATTGAAAACTAGGTTTTCCCAAGAGCTTAGAGGTGAACGAAGCAGGGATACAGGACAGTAGTTGGATGGAGAGTTGGGTTCGTCGGAGGGTTTCTTTAGTATAGGAGTAGCCTGCGCATGTTTGAAGGTGGATGGGAAGGAGCCGATGAAGAGAGATAGGTTGAAGATGTGTGTGAGAGCAGGGGTGAGGGAGGAGGAGAGTGGAGGTATTAGATGTGAGGGAATGGGGTCAAGCAGGCACGTGGTGGTGAGATGTGAGGAGGACAGTAAGGAATTGACTTCCTCAGTCACTGGGAGGAAGCGGGAGAGGCTGGCAGAGGGGGTCTCTGGGGGCCCTATTACGCTCTTAGCGTTAAAATGCGGGCGCAAGGGCCCACAGTTTTCCCCCTTGTGCCCACGTTTTAACGCTGGATTACAATGCAGATGCAAAAAATGCTGCCTGCATTGTTAACGAGCGTTAAATTTCTGGATGCTCGTGGCAGCGCTGAGCGCAGCCACGAGCATCCACTCGCTGGAGTCCATAGGACTCCATTGAGTTTCTCCCTGCCGGTCTCGGGACCAGCCGGATCTCGCCTCGCGAGATCTGGCCAGTTGGCATAGGGATACACAGAGAGAGACTGGGGGGACTTTTCCCCCAGTCTTTCCCTGCTCCTGCCGGCCGGAGGAGGCGATTGGAGCCGCGGTCCTCGCCGTGGAACAGAGGGTGAGTATAGGATTTGTATTTTTTATTTTTACAGCTGGTGTTAAAGGATTCCGCTTCTGCAGAATCAGTTAACACCAAGTCCTGGCTCTGGTTAACTTTGCGTTGACCAGAGACAGGTGTTAATCAATGCTGGGACATTGTAATACCAGCACTGAGTAACACTTTGCGCTCCCCATGTTAAGCATAGGGAGTGCTCCTGAGGAAGTGAGAGTGGGTCTCACGAAACGCGTTGAGCTGCTTTAAGAAGGACCACGGATTTCGACCAAAGAACCACGATTGTGACCAAATGATGGACCTATATCTTTTGGAGGACAGATGATGGACCTAATGGGACACTAATCGGGAGGTTTGGACCAGTGCGGCCAATGTTCATATGCACATTTGGTTATGTGCAATTTATTTGTGAGTTTGTTTTTTGGAATTTGATTAAATATTTTTTATTACCAAAATACTACACTATACAGATGTGTTCAAAATTATTCAACCCCCAATGCTGTAAAGGGTTTTAGGGAATTCAGTGTACATTTGTAATTGTATTCAGAATGAAATCCTACAAGGACTTTTTAAAGAACCATATGCAACTAAAAGACTTAAAGACTACCACTCTAAAGAACAGAGGTTCATTCAAGTGTTTTCAATCAGGTATTGAAAACACCTGTGGATGTCACGGAGCAGCAATAAAGCATAATAAGCACCAATTAGGCAGCTTTAAAATGACTGTGATACTCAGCTCCTTCTAGACATTTACTGGTGTGGTTACAAACATGGTGAAGTCAAGAGAATGGTCCAGGAAGACAAGAGAAGAGGTGATTACTCTTCACAGGAAGGGCAATGGCTATAAGAAGATTGCAAAGATGTTAAACATACCAAGAGAGACCATAGGAAGCATCATTCGCAAATTCAAGGCAAAGGGCACTGTTGAAACGCTACCTGGTCGTGGCAGAAAGAAGATGCTGACTTTGACTGCTGTGCGCTACCTGAAGCGTAGAGTGGAGAAAAGTCCCCGTGTGACTACTGAGGAACTGAGAAAAGATTTGTCAGATGTGGGTACTGAAGTTTCAGCTCAGACAATACGGCGCACACTGCGTAATGAAGGCCTCCATGCCAGAACTCCCAGGCCCTTGCTGTCTCCAAAGAATAAGAAGAGTCGACTGCAGTATGCCAAAAGTCATGTGGACAAACCACAGAAGTTTTGGGATAGTGTTCTGTGGACTAATGAAACAAAATTAGAACTGTTTGGGCCCATGGATCAATGCTATGTTTGGAGGAGGAAGAACAAGGCCTATGAAGAAAAGAACACCTTGCCTACTGTGAAGCATGGCGGGGGGTCAATCATGCTTTGGGGCTGTTTTGCTTCTGCAGGTACAGGGAAGCTTCAGCGTGTGCAAGGTACCATGAATTCTCTTCAGTACCAGGAGATATTGGATGACAATGTGATGCAGTCTGTCACACACCTGAGGCTTGGGAGACGTTGGACCTTTCAACAGGACAATGATCCCAAGCATACCTCCAAGTCCACTAGAGCATGGTTGCAGATTAAAGGCTGGAACATTTTGGAGTGGCCATCGCAGTCACCTGACTTAAATCCGATTGAGAACCTCTGGTGGGACTTAAAGAAAGCAGTTGCAGTGCGCAAGCCTAAGAATGTGACTGAACTGGAGGCTTTTGCCCAATGACGAATGGGCGAAGATACCCGTAGATCGCTGCAAGACACTTGTGTCAAGCTATGCTTCACATTTAAAAGCTGTTATAACTGTAAAAGGATGTTGTACTAAGTACTAAGATTGAATGTCACTTGGGGGTTGAATAAAACTGATAATGATGTGAACACAGAAAAGACATTTATGGTTATTTCATTATAAATGTTATGTTATATTTGTCTGACCTACACGTGCCTCTTTGATTTAATTGTAAGCAAGATGACTGAATGATCAAAATCAATGTCAAACTGGCCAAAACACTCAATTTCAGTGGGGGTTGAATAATTTTGAACACAACTGTATATACTTTCCATTTTTTTCTAGATCAGAAGTGGATCAGAAAATAAATTGGGACCACCCTAACTGTATCGGGGTGATCCCACTGGGTAAAAAACACTATATTGCGCCATTCTATGTTGTTTTTTTTTTTTGTACATGTTGTTAACATACCAGAGCCATTGAGGGGCCCATTATAATCTTCGCACCAACGTCTGCCCCGGCGCAAAAATGCATTAACGCGAGGGGTAAAACCCTTTGCGCTGAACGGCGTATTACATAGTGCGCACAGCAAACGCGTGTTATCGTCTACCGTGGGTGAACCTGCGCTAACCCTTTGCGAGCGTACTGTACTGCGCACGTCCTATACTTAACATTGTGAGCTCAAAGCTTTGTGCGCTGGTACACGGATGGTACTACAATCTTTGCGCAGTTTGTAATGCACAGCCTTTGTGCGCATAATTTTAACAACGCCTAAAAGCTGGTGGTCATGGCAAATCTGAACGACCTGGCCGAACCTAAATACACCAGCCCAAAAAAAAAATGCAGCAAAGAATAGTTACACATTCTACACATTCCAAACCAATAAAATAGAGAAGTTGTGTGTGCATTTATTATTGCTGCAGCATATATGCTCAGATTGACTTTGGCAGGCGCAAAAACTAAACGTGAGATAATTGTGGTTCTTAATTCTGATTGGCTGAATCGCGTGAAAAAAACAGTCTGCACACTGATTTCTGTGCGCAGCGTTACTGCGCGAGCATCTTTGCGTGTCCGTTTTACGTTCGTTATTGCTCGACGGATGAAAAAATGCGCGAGGATTGGAATTCCAGCGGTGATTTACGCGCGTTAACGTTTAACGCTTGGCGCACAAATTCATGTTTGATATGTATGGTCTGTTGCCCCTTTCAATATTTACCTCCATTCCCTGTGGGGATCATTGTTGCAGCTTGACAGAAGATCTCCCCATGTCTTTCACACTTTTTACTATTTTAATATGATCATTTTTCTCCTTTTAGGTGAACCCTAGATGTAATGTTGCAGCACATTGTCAACAGACAAGCATATTACGGGCTAACCCTCGAACATAAATACATATAAATAATATTAGTGACTATAACTATTTCAAACAAGTCAGCTCATTGTTTCAGCATTTGGCTGTAATTCTTCACTCAACTGTAATTTTTTGATGACCATATCAGCAACCTAACAGTACACTAAGTATATGGTTATTCAGTAGGTAATGCCATTTTAAACAACTGTGCATTGTGTAATAAATAAATGTAATACATTATATAAAGTAACATGTTTACCTTGTCCACCACTGTCTGCTTTTAGTGCTGTAACCTTGTTTAATAAGTTGTGTAGAAAGTCATTTTCTGCAACCACCCTACAAAAGAGCAGAGGCTCAAAATAAAATCAAAGGAAGTAATACTTTTTCACAGTCGAAATAAAATTAATATGAATACATAAATGTTATGGGACGTTCGGCAGGTCTGATTGCATGCGCAAGATCTGCGCATGCACATCAGTTCATCCTCAAGCCGCCACGTCTACAAGGTACATGTGCTAGACCTCCACAAGCATATATTCATCAAGGATAGTTAGAAACATAGAAACATAGAAAAATGTCGGCAGATAAGAACCTTTCGGCCCATCTAGTCTGCCCAATTACATGGATACTTTACCTGGATTTATCTTTTGTTTAGGATAGCCTTATGCCTATCCCATGCCTGCTTAAATTCAATCACTGTTTTGGCCTCTACCACTTCTACTGGAAGGCTGTTCCATGTATCCACCACCCTCTCAGTAAAATAATGCTTCCTGATGTTACTTTTAAACCTTTGCCCCTCTAATCTAAGACTATGTCCTCTTGTTTTGCTACTTTGTTTCCTTTTAAATATACTCCCTTCCTCTACCTTGTGGATTCCCTTTACGTATTTAAATGTTTCTATCATATCTCCTCTGTCTCGTCTTTTTTCCAAGCTATACATGTTAAGATCATTAAGCCTTTCCTGGTAACTTTTCTCCTTCAAGCCGTACACCATTTTAGTAGCCCTTCTCTGAACTCTCTCTAAGATGTCTATATCCTTCTGGAGATACGGTCTCCAGTACTGCACACAGTACTCCAAGTGAGGTCTGAACCAGTGCTCTGTACAGTGGCATGAGCACTTCCCTTTTCCTACTGCTAATACCTCTCCCTACACAACCAAGCATTCTGCTAGCATTTCCTGCTGCTCTATTACATTGACTACTTACCCTTAGATCCTCTGAAATAATGACCCCTAAATCCCTTTCCTCAGATGTTGAGGTTAGGACTGTATCAAATATTCTATATTCAGCCCTTGGGTTTTTACGTCCCAGGTGCATTATCTTGCACTTATCCTCATTAAAACTCAATTGCCACAGCTCCGACCATTTATTTAGTTTACTAAATCATTTGTCATTTGGCTGATCCCTCCAGAAACGTCAACCCTGTTGCAAATCTTTGTGTCATCAGCAAAAAGACATACTTTACCATTAATACCTTCTGCAATATCACTAATAAAAATATTAAAGAGAATGGGTCCAAGTACTGACCCCTGAGGTACCCCACTGGTAACAAGACCATGCTCCGAATAAACTCCATTTACCACAACCCTCTGTTGCCTGTCACTCAGCCACTGCCTAATCCATTCAACAATATTGGAATCCAAGCTCAAAGATTGCAATTTATTGATAAGCCTTCTATGCGGAACAGTATCAAAAGCCTTACTGAAATCTAAATAAGCAATGTCTACTGCACCACCTGTGTCTATTATGTTTGTTACCCAATCAAAAAAATCAATAAGATTAGTTTGGCATGATCTCCCTGAGGTAAACCCATGTTGTTTCTGATCCTGTAATCTATGTGTTAACCTTTTAACTACCAAGCAGAATTTGTTGATGGAGTCCCAACAGGCGGGCGCTGCCCGTTGCATTGGGGTGTGCACTCATGGAATATATATTAATTGAAAACTTATGTTTAGTAGATTTTTGCACAAAATGCAATTATTTAATTAGAAATATCAAGCCTGTATTCAGAGATACAGTCCGTTTTTATGCTATTTGTCTAAAACCAGAAAAGTGACATATAAAATGTGACTGTAGGAAGCGAAAGAAGATCTCTTTACCCAAAATTAGTGTGTGCCTGGGCATACCAGGCACAACCCCTGCGCAGGCCTATGTGCGTCTCTTATCTTGAAATTCAACACTGGTAGAAGTGACTGGAACAGATATGAACCTTCGACCAGTAGTTTATACCTGAGACTCTGCACTGTCTTGTGTTATTTTCTCTTAGCTCAGATCTGGCTACTCTTAAGACCGGCCTGTCAGGGTTAGGGTTTCCTTTAGGCTGAGCGGTGCAGGAGTCTCTGCCCAGCCTTGTAGTGTCCTCACTTCCTGTCAGGACACTTATCGTCTGTACTGGTGTCTTCTGAATTTTGTGTTTTTAAACGTGATAATAGGCGCCACCTTGGCTCATGCCGGGTGCCGCCATGACAACAGGTCAGTGATCGCTGGCTATCGAGCTGTACGGTGTGGAAAGGGGCTTTGTGATTTATCGCAAAGCAGATTGCCGGCTGGGTGGAGTAGAGGTAACATCACTGCTCTGCGTGGAGAGAGCCTGTGGAGACATGAGTTCAATTCCAGCAAGAGCACCTCTCCAGTAAGTGTCCTTGGGCAAGACACTAGATCCCAACTCTCCATCCAACTACCGCCCTGTATCCCTGCTTCCCTTCACATCAAAGCTCTTAGAAAAACTAGTCTTCAACCGCCTCTCCCTCTTCCTGTCCTCCAATTCCCTACTTGACCCCCTGCAATCTGGCTTCCGTCCCCTACACTCAACTGAAACTGCCCTCACCAAAGTCACCAACGACCTCCTAACTGCTAAAAAACACGGCCACTATTCTATTCTCATCCTGCTTGACCTCTCTGCTGCTTTTGACACTGTTGACCACCCCCTCCTTCTACAGACCCTCAACTCTCTAGATCTCAGTGACACTGCACTTGCTTGGGTTGACTCCTATTTATCCAACAGGTCCTTCTTTGTGTCCTTTGCTGGTAACTCCTCCTCCTCATTGCCTCTATCTGTTGGTGTACCTCAAAGCTCTGTCCATGGTCCTCTGCTCTTTTCCATCTACACCTCCTCTCTGGGCAAAATCATCAACAGCTTTGGCTTTAATTACCACCTCTACGCTGATGACACTCAGATCTACCTCTCTACCCCTGATCTCTCTCCCCCTGTCCTTTCAAAAGTCAGTGACTGTTTATCTGGCATCTCCTCCTGGATGGCCTCCCACCACCGGCCTCCCACCACCTAAAGATCAACATGTCAAAAGCTGAACTCCTACTTATTCCTCCCTCCAATGCCTCCCCACCTCCTGACTTCTCTATCACAGTGGAGGGTATCACCATCTCCCCATCAAACCAAGTTCGCTGTCTTGGAGTTACACTTGACTCTGCTCTTTCCTTCATCCCCCACATCAAGTCTCTTTCCTCCTCCTGCCGATACCAACTGCGTAATATTTCCAGAATTCGTCCATTTCTTACCGTTGTCACCACAAAACAACTCATACACGCCCTGGTAATCTCCCGACTCGACTACTGCAATAATCTCTTATCTGGCCTCCCTCTGTCCCGCCTCTCCACCCACAATCCATCCTGAACGCCTCCGCCAGGCTAATTCACCTCACCCGCCACTCTGTCTCTGCCGCTCCCCTCTGCAAATCCCTTCACTGGCTCCCCATCCACTGCAGAATTAAGTTCAAAATCCTTATCCTTACCTACAAAACCCTCACTAACTCAGCTCCCCACTACCTGTCCTCACTAATCACCAAATACACCCCAGCCCGCTCCCTAAGGTCAAACAGTGACCTGCGCCTAGCTTCTCCCCGCATCACCTATTCCCATGATATACTGCAGGATTTCTCTCGCGCAGCCCCCACTCTCTGGAACTCTCTCCCTCATACTGTCAGACTTTCCCCTAACTTCTCTTCCTTCAAACGCTCCCTTAAAACATTCCTATTTAGGGAAGCCTACCACCCAACTCACTGACGCAACCATCAATCACTCTCACCTTACAGTCCTCTCCTCCTGTTTCCAACCCCAACCCTCCTAGATTGTGAGTTCCTACGGGAATAGGGCCCTCATCTCCTCCTGTACTGTTTGTCAAATGTTGTTCAATGTATTGTAACCCTGTCTATACTGTGCTTATTGTACAGCGCTGCGGAATATGCTGGCGCTTTATAAATAAAGAATAATAATAAGACACCTAATGGTACATACTCGCCACCCAGGACATACTTGAAAACGAGAGAAATCTCAATGTATCCTTCCTGGTAAAATCCTTTCTCAAAAAAAAAAAAAGATTGTATTGCAGCATGCAATACGACCTGTTCTTTGAGAACAGATCACAAAGAACCTTACACTGAATCTCTGGGATCCAGATCCGTTACACTGTATTCGCACATTGTGTCTCTGTCATTACCCGGATAATTACGCATTCACATATCCAGCCCTGCTCCACAGTGTTTTTATGTATTTTAGGCTTCTTCTCTGAATGGGAGTTTTAGTTTTTTTATTAGAGTTTATAAAATCTCTTTTCTGTGATCCCAGGAGCCCGGCTGGAACACGTTTATTAAATCACTCGGAGTGGATTACATGCTAAAATCAATGAGGAGCTGTAATTGCATATTAGCGGTATGTTCTCCCATGGTGTTGTGTTCTCTTTTTTTGGCGTGCATGTAATTATTATCTGCCTGTTTATCTTGCGTTTGATGAAACTCTTGTCCTGCCAAGCTATTTGCGCACAAGAAGTGGCTGCACCTGCACATCAGAACGGTACATGGTGGAGGGATCTTTACAAAGACTCAATGCGGGTGTCAGGGCGAGTCATTCTGGCCGGCGCTGGCCTGCGTTTGGTAGCAGCAAGAACATATGTCTATCGGTGACAGCGGGATGGGCGAAATTTCACTAATCCCAGCAGAGGGTGATTATGAGGATAAATATGGGAATGAGTGTGTTTGTATGTAGGATTAATTGACACGACACTCAGAATGCTCTGCAGGGAGCTGCCAGGACCAGCTGGTATGCGGCCAGCCGAGGACAAGTAGAAGAACCCATTTCGAGGTGGAATTATATGAATGCATTATGTGGAGCTCTGTGATACGCTCATACACACCGCACATCACTTCAAGTTTTATTGCTGTGGGGCTCGGGGATACACACATGCACACCGCACATTACCATAAGTTTTATTGCTGTGGAGCTCTGTGATATGCTCATACACACCTCACTTTACTGTATCAGAGCTCCACATCAATAAAACTCACAGTAATGCAAGGTGTGTATGAGCGTATCACAGAGCTCCACAACAAAACCAAGGGCACATTGGGCAGAAATCATCTGCATCGCAGCATCCGATCGAATTGTTGAGAGGATAATCAGAATAGAATCCTGAAACCAGTGAAGATGCTCACCTTGAATGTGTACTGCACAGGTATTCTCAGCATTTATAACCCCTGCACATGCAGGTACCGGGGTGGCCCGGGATGGCAAGATTCTGAGCCCAGGAGGCGGTGAGGCACCACTCCAGGGATATGTGGTGAGTGGTGAGTTGCAGGAACACAAATGATTGTTTGGAGCAGAGGGGCAGGACACGTAGAGGGATTGAAAATGGGGAAGTAGAAAGCAAACCAGGAAAAATGGGAACTTTGATATACTGGACACTGCGGGGAAGTACTGGTAAACAGTAAGTTTCAGGATAAGACAGGAGAGTCACAGCATACACGTCCTCTCTCTCTGGTTATAGGTTAGACAATGCTGGAGCAATGTGGAGAGGGGGGCATGGCCCTTTATTTTGGAAGGTCAGGTGGTGTAGTTTTTCACTTTTAACCATTAGTATGCAGGAATCCCAGTGCTGATTCTGAGATGAGCAAGGCTTAAATGGGGCTGCCAAGGTATTCAGGCACCTGACAAGTAATTCAGGCACCTGACAACCCCAATTATTATCCCTGTAAAGGAGTGATTGATTCCTCTCTTTGTATTCTGCCCTCTACCTGGCTGTCGAAATGCAGCAGTAACTTCTTTTTTTATTATTATTATTATTTGTCACAGTGAGATTGGGGGCTGCTCTTTGTTGTTTCTTTACAGTAATACAGGGTGACAGTGATGAGATCCCACTGAGATTTTGTTTCTCCCCAGTGTGAACACTAACCTTGCATTTAAAAAGTTATGCAAAAAGAGTCTTTCATACAGAAGTTATTAGTTGCCGGGCTCCGGAGCTATCCATGGTGCTGAAACATAGTATTCATTGCCGAATGCAGCCAGACTGAAGGAAAGAAGAAAAAAACACGCTGCATTCGGCAAAGAAAAAAAGCCTTGGTGGTTTAAAATTAATTAGAAAACATAAAATTTCACCAAAAAAATCCAGAGAAATGCCTAAGAAATTCCTAAGAATAAAAAAATTAAGAAACGTTTTGTTGCAAGGGAATAGAATACAATTGAATAAAAATGGGAAACATTTTTTTACATTGAAACCTATGGGATTTGCCTGTTTAACCCCTTAGTGACCGGGCGGTTTTACACAAATCCGTCCTTTAGTGACCGCTGCTGTTTTTACGTTTCTGCGCTGCTCGTGTTTAGATCAAATTTTCCTCTTACTCGTTTATTCAACCCACACATATTATACACCCTTTTTCCCGCCATTAAATGGACTTTCTAGAAATACCATTATTTCCATCATATCCAATAATTTAATATAAAAAAATATGATGAAAAAAATGGTAAAAACACACTTTTTCGTAATTTAATCCCCTAAAGCTATAACCACCAATAAAGACCCCGGCTAAATAGTTTCCAAATTTTATCCCGAGAATAGAAATACCCAATTTTTACATGTTTTTACCTTTTAAAACCCTTTCACTGCTGAGCCAGTTCACCTATGTGCGCTGCGCTCATTCTGACCATTTTGTGCTAATTATTTTTAGATGACAGCCTAGGTCCTATTTAATTAAACTCCCCCCAGACAAAAAAAACTTTAAAAAAAAAAAAAAAAAATTTATTTTATTTAATTTTTTTATTATTTTTTAATTTTTTTTAACATTTTTTTTTAAAACCAAACCTGGTCATGTTTGGTATCATTTGAAAGGCCATAATCAGGCCTTTCAAATGATGGCAAATATGACCATCTAGCTGCCATGGATCGGGAGATAAAGGGATCCTTAGGATCCCCTTATCTCTACATGGCAGCTAGAGGGTTAACTGGCCCACTGACATCCTCACACATATGGTGAGGTTGTCAGTGAGTGGGGGGGGGACCTGGAGGCTTGGCTGACATCCAAGATGTCAGCCCCCCTCCAGGTTTGAATCACGTTTTGGTGCCAATTGGCGCCGCAACGTGATCCGGCGGCAAAATGGTTAATGCCATACATCGCTGGAAAGGGGAGGCTCTCCCCTCTCCAGCGGTGCAAACGGCATCTCCCTAGCTTCAATGGTTGGGGAGATAAAGGGCTCCGAAGGAGCCCCCCCCTCCCCTCCATTGAAACACATGGGGGCACCTTCTGATGACGTCACCACGCAGCGTGGCGACGTCATCAGCCTCGCCTGCCCATGTAAATCACATGGGCAGGCTTCCTCCCTGTCAGATCGCCGTGGGATCCGACGAGGGAGGTGAGTATCGGGCGGGAGGGGGATTTGGCGCCGCTGACGTACCCTGTACGTCATCGGGTCTAAGGGAGACCCGAGTACAGGACGCACAGGGTACGTCAGCGGTCGGGAAGGGGTTAAACCTGTTGAACTGAACCACCAAAATTCAGGGCATTTCAGTGGTGTTCAGAGTTCTCTGAATAGAGTAACCATTATTTCATTTTTTCTACGGGAAATTTCCTTGCCTCCGAATGGCACCATGGCTCTGTTCCCCCTGTCAAACTGAACCACCAAAAGAATGCTATTTTCCATAGCCAATCCAACAACAGTGATTTAACAAACTTTTAACAGGTGTTGCATTCAGCTGGGAAATCATCTAAACAGTTAAAAAGGAAACCAAAATATAGTTCCTTAATATACACATATATTCACACAGTACATACATGGGTAGTAATACTAGGTGGCAGTAGAAGCTTTATATGTTTACTACTGTATTACTGCCTACATGGGCACAGCAAAAAAAATAGTTTCGGATCATTTCGTTTTGTTCTATTTTTTTATTTCAGATCATTGTTACATTTTTGTTTTTGTTTCATTTCGATTCAGATAATTTCATTCCGTTCTATTTTTGTTTCGGTTCGTTCGTTATGTTGCCGTGATTCATATTTACAGACTGATTCATTAATTTGGACGGAGACAATTTGGACGGAGTGTTTCGAAAATGCTTCCGAAATACAAATCGGGTAAATTTCGTCCAAACATTGATTCGGATCTAAACGAAATGCACATGTCTACTCCTTTTAGATTACCATCAAATCGAAGAAAGAAACAGCTGGAACCAACAAACTTGACTAAGGTTTCAACTTGAATTACTATTAAATGAACAAACTTTATTTATGTTTCTTAGGATTTTGCACTAGCAAAACCATATCTAACCTCATTGATCACTTATCAAAAGTGACTGGATTAGTAAATACAAAGTAATACTTACGGGTGAAATGGTATGAAATGTTGTTTTTCTTCATCACTTTCAACTTTTCCTTTAATCATATCAGTGATGTCCATTACTGATCAAAATAAAAGGTTTACATTTTCAGAATCCAACAACAGATACGGATAGAAATAGCAAGTAAACTGACATCGAAAATTAGAAAAGTAAACATTTTAAAAAAAGAATCTTCCATCAAATACTCTTCATATAGCATTTTTAGGATAAAATTTATATTTGTTCTCATACTATAGCCAAAGGATTGGAGCGGCAAAAGCTAGTATGATTATACAAAGTACAGAAAATGTATACAATTTTAGAGGGGGAATGATTAAAATAAATTTAAGAATATTTTATTGGAAAGTTACATTTTGGATTGTTTTCCAAACAAATTAGCAATATAATGATCTACCCCTGCAGTGATGTCCATCAGATGCCTCATAAATTTTAGAGGTACCTATATATCCTCATGGTCCTCAAAAATCTCTGCAACTCCAATCTCTCTGCCATCAATTGGGTTACAGTAGTTCAACAGGCAGAGAAATTCCTTTTTGTATTTGAAGTAAGAACCAAAAGAAACATTTTGCACAGACACATACCCTTAGTACCCACACACTAACACACAAACGCATTTGTAGTTTCAGTCAGTTAAGGACACAGATAGTGCTGAATATACACTATATTGCCAAAAGTATTCACTCACCCATCCATATGCGAGTCAAGGCAGGTGAGCGAATACTTTTGGCAATATAGTGTATGTTTATGACTTGGCTATATTCAACTACCTGCAACTCCGAAGGGTCGTCTTAATCCTTGAGTGCACTTTTTCAAGTTATTTTCTTTCAAATCCATGCGTCCAATCCTTACGATCTGACAAACCAGGTAAATTTTTTCACGATTCAGATCTTTGTTTCCAAGGTCCTAAGAAAAAACAGATGTTCATTTAACTTTAAAGTTGATATAAAGATATATTTATTTGTATTTCATTAACATTTATATATGAGCTGATAAAGATTGACATATACTAATTTGAAATGTCCCATCATACTTGGTTTGTGGCCAATGATAAAAACCACCTCAGATACATGGGAACCTCTGCAACAATTTTAGGCTGGCTTCATTTTCCTTTTGAGAACATATTCAATGGTTCCATGCCACAGACCCTATTAAGGCTGAACCAATAGTAGGGAACCCGCTAATGGAATTCTTCAATTGCTAGCCATTAGTGGGTCCCTATTACAAGAGCGCAACATTATGTTAGTGACTCAACTCATAATAACTGGGATAACCGGCAGCGCCACCGTGTGATATTATCCATACAACTCCATACTCCATGGACCCAAGATAGAACCCCCTGTGAGCTTGCATAAGCTGGGTCATGTAGGGTTGACAACAGGCCCGGTGCAAGGATTTTTGTGTACAGAGACAAAGATGTACTTCCCCCACCCTTAGATGCCAAGAGAATCAGCATCTCCTCAAAGCAATGCATAATAACCATCACAGAGCTCCACAGCAATAAAACTGATAACAATGTGCTGTGTGTTTGAGTGTATCACAGAATCCACAGCACTGAAACTCAAATACTACCCCATACAGAGACACACACACTGCTAGCGCCCCTTACCTATACATACACATATTGCTAGCCCGGTCCCCATACACACACACAGCCAGCCTCCCTTCCACATGCACACTCACACTGCCAGTCCCCCTGTCTCTCCCGCCAACCTGCCAAGTATCTGATCAGAAGATCAGACACATGACTACAGGGGTAGGGGAGGCAAGCCTTCACAGCACTCAGGTCATTGTGAAGGCAGCTTGCCCTCCAGCTCCAATCGCATTGCTTACAGTGTGAGTGCATAGGTCAGTGACTGGGAATCCAGATTATTTGCACCCCTGTACGGCAGCTGCCTGTGCTGCCTTATAGCAGGCACCAGCCCTGGTCAGCAGAAAGACGCCGAGAACAATCTGTTCTCTGTTTCCTTCAGTCTGCAGTGAGATATGGCAGTGGATTATGCTATCCTCTGCAGCATGGGATCAAAGAGGAGTATAGAATTTATGTAAAAGAGATCACTTAACACCAGTTTCTTGCAGCTGATAATTTTTCTTCATTACCAGTCACAAGCAAGAATAACAAGAGATCTTGGAAGTGATCTCTATTCTCCAGTTGCCTCTGCATTAGTGCTTCCTAATATGGGAGATTTCAAATTAGCATAAATTCTAAAGTATATTTTAGAGTGAACCTCATATTGGTTAATTCTTAAATAACATTTCGTAGGGACAGTAACAGACATTTTCACAAACTGAAAACAAATAGCACAAACTCCAGGTGACTGTGCGCCTATTATTTTCCTACCGTTCAAAAATAAAACAAATTGTAAAGACATAGAACGAAGAGTTAAGTGCACCCACCGTGAAAACAACTTTTAGATTGTTCAGCATGTCTATTTCTTTCGGAAAACCTTTGCTTCCCCATCTCACCAAATAATTTTCACTGAAACAAAAACGATAGGTTGTACATTTAATTAATTAAATAAAAAAAAAAACAATGGAATTTTGTTTACACAATACAGGAGGTGTAATAATCTTTAAAGTGCAAATCTATGAAAAAACAAACATAAAAAACACGTTCCCCACACTCCAAATCTTAAACACTTCTTGCTCTGGTGCTGGAGCCAGGCCTACTTGATATAAACTAATATAATGCCCTGCAACATGGAGATTGTCCCTAGCAGGTCTTAAAGAAATTTAATAACATCAGCGTTTTCGCTAAGACCAGCTAGAGTGAATCTCCATATGCCCAGATGAAAGAAACTTAGAGTTTCTGAAACATTTACATGTAAATAATTGGAATGTAAGACCCTGGAGTGCCGGGTCTTTTTCGTTTTCCAGTCGCTGACTGTAGTACTGGTTTGTTGTGTAAGAAGTCCAAGTGCTGAAAATTATATTTTTATATATATTTACAATTTCCGAAAAATTGCACACAGGAGGCTTTCTTCATACAGATATAATGTCTCCTGGCTGCTGCAGCCGCTCTGGTGAGTTCAGGCGCGACGCCATTTTTTCTGTATGTAGATATAATGTCTGCTTATTCCATAAAAATATGTCAACGTTTTAGTCCACACAGGGACTTTTCTCAAGCACGGAGCCGGTACATATCATAATTTATACTTGGATGTGAGGCCTCTTGTTTTACACATATATGTCAATTTTTAAAAGATCATTGTTATTTATTTTTAATAAAATGTATATTTAGCTCATTTGTAATATGACCTACACAACATACTTAACTGCACTGCACAGTATAACAAAAGGTTTAGAAATTAATTTGTATATTCTATTTAATCTTCATGCTACTTACTCGTTTCACATAATATTCAGCTTTCCTTTTAAAACATTGAATATACGACAACAAATAGATCAGAATGAAAGAATGTGAGACAACTCTTGAACGTGTCCAATAGATGCTGAAATTGCATCATAGATTGTAAGGGGATATGGGCTGGGTGACAATGCCCACTGGACTAGGCCTTTTTCTAACCTGATATTGATTCTTAGGAAACATGCAAAAGAAAGGCCCATGGGTCAGTACAATATATATTCTACAAGTATAAGAGAGTTTTCGCGCTTAGGTTGGACTAAAGGCGCAGAATGGCATTGTGAATAGCATTACTTTCTTTAAAGGTCTATTCTCCATGCAACAAGTGGACATTTACTAAATTATAGGAACATTGGCTTTAATTCTGCCCGGCAGGGCACTTTAGTACCTACAACCTTGGTTAAAAGTTAAATTTGAACTTGATTGCTCCTTAGCCAGCACTGCTGAGCCATTTCACTCCTGTGTGCTGAGTTCATTCTGACCATGTTGTGTACATCATGTTCAAATGTGTTTTGAAGTCATGTTTTATTATAGGACCAGACAAATAACATATCCTTTTTTCCAGCGAACTCAGCAGATTCTAAATATATCATTGTGTATATGTCATGTCCCGTCAGAATGCTGTAACAAAATATGTATAAAAAAAAATGTAAATTTCCATACAGATCTCTATCATTTACAGCAGTGTTTCCCAAACTCATCCTCAGGCTTTGTCAGATATCTGAAGCAATCAGTGATTGCCGGATTCAGTCTGCTTTTCCACAAGGTGATCTGCAAAATCTGGCCTGGTTGAGGGTCCTGAGGACAGGTTTGGGAAACACTGATTTACAGCATGTAACATTATTTTTTCACATTTTATCATCCAATCCTTTGTTGCTTTATATTTTATGGGGTACTTTGGCTAAATAAAACTAGAAATGGGAACCCTTTACTGCAGTTTTCTGAGAAAATACACAATTTTAACTAAAACTGAAAAAAAGGGTTCTGCTTGTAGAGTGGAGCATTGTGTTTTACGAATAACATGACTATGTATAAAACACTGAACTTGCTCACAGTGAGGGAAATGAGGTGGGAAATGACAGTGTATTGCTCATTTTATATGTGACAAATGGACTATGCCATTGCTTTGGAGCAAACTTTTTAAAAAAAAGTACATTTGGCATCTATTGCTTTTATTTTAAATTTTTTACACATTACGTGGTCATATTTGGTATCGTTGCAAAGGCCAGACTCTGACCTCTCCAATGACACCTTACTTGATAGTGTGTGTTGTAAATTTCAGAGATGCAGGGTTCCAAAATACACACTGCACCCCTCGTAGCAGTGTGGCGGTTTAGGATTTCGATGAAACAATGCGTAATAACCAGGGGACAAGTCCAGGGGGAACACCTGGGAACTATTTTTTCAGAAGAAACAGAGTTCCCTTTTGTCCCACACACTATAAAGCTTGTGTTCATGTGTTCAATCATTTGTTTTCTGTCAAATCATATATATTTATTGTGACATATCATACATTTCTGCAACAAATTCATATTTATACATAAATATCAGATTTATTGCGTGTTTGTGCTAAGTACAAGATGATAATTGCTAATTGGAGGACAGGAATCTTGGTGAGCTCCCTCATTTCCATTTTTTTAGGACGGGAACTATTGTAATAATGCATTGTGTGATTGTCTCCACACTTGCTGGCTTCATGGGAAATGAGAAGGTGAGTTAGTGCATGTTGCGTTTTGTCGCTTTGGATGAATTATTTGCACTTAATAGTATCCAAAAGTGAACCAATTTCTAGTATTCTAACAGAGTTAATTCCCTTATTGTCAGTTCACTCCAAGACTATACAAAATAACAATGTTAATAAAGCATCACAAAATGTAACAAATGTTATTTTATGGTCCGGAGCTTATACTCTCCCGAGAAGATTAACCAAGGATATTGATACACTTAATAATTATCTGCTCCCAGGTTATCTTACAATGATGATGCTGATATAAGTGGGAAATATGAGTGAGTTGCTGCTCTAAACCATTCATCCAATGTCCACAGATGAATCCGTCTCTTGTCTAATGTAATCATTTTTTGCTCTGAAGCTTATACTATCTATTAATAATATGAGTCTCCCCAGAAAACGAACATAACCAAGAATAATAAAACCTAATCTGTTAACCAAATAACATTGCTTCAGAGGCTTATCAATATCTCATAATTCTGTCTACGCCATGTGTTGTGAAAAATAATTTTTTACAAAAAAGGTATTTTTTTTTTTAAAACATATTTTTTATTCGTCTTGGATCATCATACAGAAAGACATACAGAGAGACATCCTAATATACATCATTATCAAGTATTCAACTCGTATATAAACATGGCATCCAGCGGTTGAAGAAGTTCTTGCACACCTCCCGTTAGAACCAAAGAAGACTATTCCCAAAATGAAGTGGGTCGGTTAAGTGTGGGCATCTACAGGGTCTGAGGGGAAGGAAGCTAGAAATTGGGATAAGGAGAGGTCAGGGGGGTCTGGAGGGATGGGTGGGGTACCTTGCAGCATCTGAAGTGAGTACCAAGGGGTGCAGAAAAAGGTACGACGTAAGGAGTCCTTAGTTTCGTATGGCAGGGTGCGAATTAGGGGGGTCCAATTGGTAAAGAAGGACTGAGTCTTCTTTTCTTGCTGAATCGCAGCCTCGATCCAGTCTGCCAAAAATATGGCGTAGATTCTATCGTAAACCATGCGAAAGGAAGGAGGGGCAGCTGAGATCCATTGCGACAAGATCGCTTTCTTGCCCGTTGCAGCTAACAGGGTGAGCCAAAATCGATGGGACTTGTCAAAAGGTCTGGGAGTGCGGGGGGGTCGGACGATTAAAGATGGCCCATTCCGGGGTAAAAGGAATTTCTAAACGAAGAACCTGTGAACCAAATCGCCGTATCGTGTCCCAAAATAGTTGGATAAAGGGACACGACCATAAGCAATGTCGTAAATCAGCATTAGCTCCCTGACATTTTAAAGTTTGCGGTTGGTGACAATCCTGCGCGAGCCATTCTGTCGGGCGCCATATATGCTCGATGGAGTATTCTATAAAACATGTCCCAGTAGTTTGCAGAGGGAAGGGAGTGTCTGGACAGTAAGGTGGCCCCAATCAAATCCTGCGTGGAGAGCTCGGGAAAGAGTGTGGTCCATCTAGTTATTGCTGCCCAGGGGAGTTTTGTGGGTAGCGAAGATTGTAAAAGTGCATATATAGTAGAGGTAGAGGGAGGAGACAGAGGGCGGGCAAACAGGAGCATGTCAAGTGAATTGGCTAGGTCATTGGAAGACAATGTGTTCAATTGGGCAAGGAGAAATTGCTTTAATTGCAAATAATACACCGGGTGTAAGTCTAAGGGTGTAATTCGGTCTTTCAGGGTCGTGTAGGAAAACGGCAAGCCTGACACTCCATCGATGTAGTGGTGCAGCTGAGTAAAACCGCGGTGGGCCAGAGTATGAAAAATTGGAGCAGGGGAGGCATTTTGAAAGTGGGGGTTGTGCAGAACAGGTGACCACAGAGTCGCACTCCAGGTGAGCTGAAGGCGTCTGCGAATTTTGATCCAGGCCAATTTCGTGGAGGATAATAGTGGGTTAGAACGAAGACTAGGGGGGAAAATGGGCGAGCTTTGATGGAGGAACGCCGATAAGGAAGAGGAGGGAAGCAACGCCTGCTCAACCTGCAAGGGCACGAAGTGTGAGGTACTGTTCAGCCAGTCAGCAGCATAACGGTATAGGGCCGCTAAATTGTAGTCAATTATATTTGGAAAATTAATACCTCCCCTAGCTATCGATTGTTGGAGCGCAGGGAGTGGAATACGTGCCCGTTTACCTTGCCAAATGAATGCCGCATATAGTCTATTTAATATACGGAGATCTGTGGACAAAAAAGGTATTTTAGCAGATGGAAAAGCGAGTGAGGACACACAGAGAGATGGCTATAATGAATTTACTTAAAGTCAAAGTAGCAACCTCCCTGGCGGTCCGATTCTGACATATTTTATATGTCAGAATCGGTACAATTAATCTGGCCCCCTAGCAGTATAAGTGTGACTCGGGGTTTAACTTTCAATGCTGAAAGCGGTATCCCCGAGCCACACTCGGGCTGCATACTTACATGTCCCTGCGCTCCCTCGCTGTTCCCCGCAGTCACACTCCAACCGATCGTAACGTAACACTTCCTGGTTCATTCCTCACGAGAAGGAAACCAGTTAGTGTGACGTCGCAATCAGCTGGAGGAGAATGCGGAGGTCAGCGAGGGAGCGCAGGACATGTAAGTATCCAGCCCGAGTGTGGCTCGGGGATACCGCTTCCGGTACAAAAAGTTAACCCCCGAGCCACACTTGGGAAAACCGTCAGGGGGGGGGGTTAAAGATAAGATAGAAGCATAGACTCAGATTAGGTGATTTAAATGCAAAAAGGATAAAAGAGCAGCATTCATTTACCCATCCAGATATACTGTACACAACAATTACATTTTATTTCATATAGTTAAAATTAACTTCTTCCATTTCTTTAAAAAAATAGTCATCCAATAAACAGATAGTGACTTGCGTATTGACAATTTAGTTAACGAATTGTCAATACGCAAGTCACTATCTTTTTATTGGATGACTATTTTTTTAAAGAAATGGAATAAATTAATTTTAACTATATGAAATAAAATTTTATTGTTTTAGAAAAAGGAGGGATATTTCCTTGTCTAGAGGAATCTACCTATTTCCCGATTGCAAGTTCTCAGACCGGGGGTGGTTTCCTATCACCTTCGGATATTCTCGTATAAATTACAGATATACACAACACATGGCTTGCACGGCCAATGTATACAGGTCAACAGCCAAAGCACAAAAAGATCACTTCCTGAGTTTCCTGGCTGAATAAAAAGAAGGTTGGACTAGAGAAGTGTTTCCCAAACCTGTCCTCAGGACCCTCCGCCTCGCCATGTTTGCCAGATATCTGAAGCACAGCACAGGTGATATGATTTGCTTGCAGGATTCAGTCTGCAAGGTGATCTGCAAAATCTGGCCGGGTTGAGGGTCCAGGTTTGGGAAACACTTGACTAGAGTCTTGTTTCCAGTATACTGCTTTCTTTGTGGAGTAGACATGTGCACACCACAAAATTTCGTTTTGGACGAATGGATTCGTCGTAAAATGAAATTTATTTAGTTGCCCACGAAATTCGTTTAGATTTCTTTCGTATTTAAACGAATTTCTTTCCTCCGAAAATCAAATGCATCTCTGAGCCCAGAGATCAGCTGCTTGTGTTACTGTATCTCTCTGCCGAAGTCTGCTGTTACAGTAACTGTATCCCTCTGCCGAAGTCTGCTGTTACACTTCATGGAGAGATACAGTTACTGTATCAGAGTCACTGTAAAATGACTATTCGGCGCTCAAAGCCAAGTCACTTCTGATGGGGCAGACACTGAGTGCTGCTAACTAAAAACAGGATCTTCGCCACATTAATAATCATTTTACCTAGATAACAAATTTTTCAGTGTTATTACAGTTACTCTGAGCGCTGGATCAGTTAACCCTTTCACTGGCTCTGAGAGATACAGTAACTGATCCAGCGCTCAGAGTGCAAGTAATAAACACTGCTAAATTAGGTAAGACATTCCTAGTGAGGAATGTATAAGTATAGTGGATGAATAAATGTAGATTTGAATTTGCAGTTGATAACCCGGAGAAACATTAATTCTAGAACATGGATAAGATACATAGTTGCTACCAGCCTGCGCTTTATGTGTGTAATGAGCTCCCTCTTGGTAGCTTTGCTTTCCATCTAATATACATTGTAATTTACACTGATTTAGGCACAAACATCCTATGAACTGTGTACAAGATATATTTTAAATGGTGACATGATGGAGACACACCAGGTCTTGTGATATTAGTATGATTATTACATTAAAATCCCCCTAGCACTAAGTGGAATGTGGCTCCTCAGGGGATGGGGCGTACTGTCCTCTCTCAACAGGATATGCAGAAATAATTAATATGCTGCAGGATGAGATATAGGGACAAGTGACGAATATTCAGGTGCTTGAGCAGTGGGTAACTTTGAATACAAATGTGCTGAGCAAATCCCCTACCGAAAGGCTTAAAGCTCAGTTTCAAATGGACTTTGATGAAGGATTCGAGAATGTACAGTACACATGTTTATAACAAGCCTAGTAAAAGATTAAATGCCCCTAGACATCATGTCAAATTGTTCAATGTACTTTGGCAGGATGAAGTATACAGTATTTCCAATATTAGTTTAGAAGAATCAACATTATGTACCAGAACATAATATTGAAACTGATATATATATATATATATAATGACATAATCTGAGTTTTGCAAGATGCAAAGAATTATACATATATATAGTAATAATCAGTGTATTGTAGAATACAAAAAAAAATCATACAGTTTGCCTCCTGCAATACTAGGATTATTACTATAGGTAGATATAATTTCCCTCCTGTATTAGTGTGATTATTACTATAGGTAGATATAATTTCCCTCCTGCATTAGTGTGATTATTACTATAGGTAGATATAATTTCCCTCCTGCATTAGTGTGATTATTACTATAGATATAATTTGCCTCCTGTATTAGTGTGATTATTACTATAGGTAGATATAATTTCCTTCCTGCATTAGTGTGATTATTACTATAGGTAGATATAATTTGCCTCCTGCAATACTAGGATTATTACTATAGGTAGATATAATTTACCTCTTGCAATACTAGGATTATTAATATAGGTAGATATAATTTGCCTCCTGCATTAGTGTGATTATTACTATAGGTAGATATAATTTGCCTCCTGCATTAGTGGGATTATTACTATAGGTAGATATAATTTGCCTCCTGCAATACTAGGATTTTTAATATAGGTAGATATAATTTCCCTCCTGCAATACTAGGATTATTAATATAGGTAGATATAATTTGCCTCCTGCATTAGTATGATTATTACTATAGGTAGATATAATTTCCCTCCTGCAATACTAGGATTATTACTATAGGTAGATATAATTTCCCTCCTGCATTAGTGTGATTATTACTATAGGTAGATATAATTTCCCTCCTGCATTAGTGTGATTATTACTATAGATATAATTTGCCTCCTGCATTAGTGTGATTATTACTATAGGTAGATATAATTTCCCTCCTGCATTAGTGTGATTATTACTATAGGTAGATATAATTTCCCTCCTGCATTAGTGTGATTATTACTATAGATATAATTTGCCTCCTGCATTAGTGTGATTATTACTATAGGTAGATATACAGGGTTATCCAAAGAGATTCGAATTGCTTGAGAAAGGTAACCGAACGCTGAAAATCAGCCTTCGGTTACCTTTCCTGGCCATTCGGCTATCCAGAGAGCAGGCAATTCGCCAAATCCTGGCGAATTGCCTGAACATACGGTGCCTGTTCGGTCCCTGTTCGAGGGCAGTGAATCCCCATGAAAAAGCACTGCTTCGGCTATTCAGAGAACACAAACCAGCAGTGAAAGGTTCCCGAAATGCCCTGCCATTCGGTGGTTTCATTCGGCAAATTTATTCAGGAGAATCCCATAGGCTTCAATGTTAAAAATATTCCCGTTTTAATTCAATATCTAATAAACCGTTCATTATAAAATTCTGCAGCAAAAAGTCTCTTTATTTATAGATTTTTTAGGATACTTTAAGCATTTTTCTGAATTTTTTTAAAAAAATGTAAAAGTCCGATTTTTTTTTTTTTTTTTTTCAGTTTGCTTATTTTTTTTGTAACAGCCCTCTTTAGTATCATTCCCTGGACCTCCTGTGAAAATTTCAGACATTTTCGCTCAGTAGTTTCTTTGCAAACAGCGTTTCATTTTCCCAGATTCATACAAATGGTTTTTCTAATTTATTCACTGCCTCCTCTGCTTCACAGCTGCTTGGGCTCTGTGTGATTCGGCTCCTGTTCGGCTCCTGTTCGGCTCCTGTTCAAAGGTTAATCCAGATGTTTTTGCTTGTTTTCAGCATGCATTCGGTTAGTGTTCGTCAGGTTTTCGGTAGCTTTTCCCTGCAATTCGGGGACCCTGTGGTGTTTGCTGAATACACCGCAGAGTCACCGAAATGCAATCGGCAAAAGGAACCGAATTGAAGAGAACGAAAAGTAACCGAACGTGCGGTGACTTTTCGAATCTCTTTGGATAACCCTGATAATTTCCCTCCTGTATTAGTGTGATTATTACTATAGGTAGATATAATTTCCCTCCTGCAATACTAGAATTATTACTATAGGTAGATATAATTTGCCTCCTGCAATACTAGGATTATTACTATAGGTAGATATAATTTCCCTCCTGCATTAGTGTGATTATTACTATAGGTAGATATAATTTCCCTCCTGCATTAGTGTGATTATTACTATAGGTAAATATAATTTGCCTCCTGCAATACTAGGATTATTACTATAGGTAGATATAATTTGCCTCCTGCATTAGTGTGATTATTACTATAGGTAGATATAATTTCCCTCCTGCAATACTCGAATTATTACTATAGGTAGATATAATTTGCCTCCTGCAATACTAGGATTATTACTATAGGTAGATATAATTTCCCTCCTGCATTAGTGTGATTATTACTATAGGTAGATATAATTTCCCTCCTGCATTAGTGTGATTATTACTATAGGTAGATATAATTTCCCTCCTGCATTAGTGTGATTATTACTATAGGTAGATATAATTTCCCTCCTGTATTAGTGTGATTATTACTATAGGTAGATACAATTTCCTCCTGCAATACTAGAATTATTACTATAGGTAGATATAATTTGCCTCCTGCAATACTAGGATTATTACTATAGGTAGATATAATTTCCCTCCTGCATTAGTGTGATTATTACTATAGGTAGATATAATTTCCCTCCTGCATTAGTGTGATTATTACTATAGGTAGATATAATTTGCCTCCTGCAATACTAGGAATATTACTATAGGTAGATATAATTTGCCTCCTGCATTAGTGTGATTATTACTATAGGTAGATATAATTTCCCTCCTGCATTAGTGTGATTATTACTATAGTAGATATAATTTCCCTCCTGCATTAGTGTGATTATTACTATAGGTAGATATAATTTCCCTCCTGCATTAGTGTGATTATTACTATAGGTAGATATAATTTCCCTCCTGTATTAGTGTGATTATTACTATAGGTAGATACAATTTCCCTCCTGCAATACTAGAATTATTACTATAGGTAGATATAATTTGCCTCCTGCAATACTAGGATTATTACTATAGGTAGATATAATTTCCCTCCTGCATTAGTGTGATTATTACTATAGGTAGATATAATTTCCCTCCTGCATTAGTGTGATTATTACTATAGGTAGATATAATTTGCCTCCTGCAATACTAGGAATATTACTATAGGTAGATATAATTTGCCTCCTGCATTAGTGTGATTATTACTATAGGTAGATATAATTTCCCTCCTGCATTAGTGTGATTATTACTATAGGTAGATATAATTTCCCTCCTGCAATACTAGAATTATTACTATAGGTAGATATAATTTGCCTCCTGCAATACTAGGATTATTACTATAGGTAGATATAATTTCCCTCCTGCATTAGTGTGATTATTACTATAGGTAGATATAATTTCCCTCCTGCATTAGTGTGATTATTACTATATATAAGTATCCATATTAAAATCCTGTAACCAACATTTCAGTGACTTTACATTATTTGTAGAGTTATTGCATTTTTAGGGGTTAATTTATGTATACCAAAACTCAAAATGGATTGGATGTTATAGTATTTCCCCAAATCCTTTTCATATTGTTTGAAATTATGGTGAATGTGTGATATTAATATATATATTTACACATTACATGTCTTCCTAGAAGGTTCAGGAGAACATAAAATGACTGCATGCTCTGACAGTAAGTTTTTTCATTATAAAACTGAGCACCTTGTAAGTAAAGGGTCACAATGTGTGTTAATTTAGTGTGTCTGGCACAGTGGCAGCGCTTTGTGGTGCAGACATGGGGCAGTAGCTGGAACTCACCCCTGGCAGGTTTGCAGGGAACCTGTCTAAATTATCAGTGAGCCCCCCTAATGTAATATTGTAATATTATTTGTTTCTTAGGCTGGACAGTGTGGACAGGACTCCCTGTGATGTGCTGTTTGAAGGGAGATTAACTGGACAGACTATCTCCTTCAGTACATACACACACACACACACACAGTGCCTCTCCCCCATCTGTTTAACTTTATAAACTGTTAATTAGTGGAATCTTTAACAATATAATGTCTGGCTCTAATAATCCTAGTATTGCAGGAGGGAAATTATATCTACCTATAGTAATAATCACACTAATGCAGGAGGGAAATTATATCTATCTATAGTAATAATCACACTAATGCAGGAGGGAAATTATATCTACCTATAGTAATAATCCTAGTATTGCAGGAGGGCAATTATACCTACCTATAGTAATAATCACACTAATGCAGGAGGGAAATTATATCTACCTATAGTAATAATCCTAGTATTGCATGGAGGCAAATTATATATACCTATAGTAATAATCATAGTATTGCAGGAGGGAAATTATATCTACCTATAGTAATAATCACACTAATGCAGGAGGCAAATTATATCTACCTATAGTAATAATCACACTAATGCAGGAGGGAAATTATATCTACCTATAGTAATTATCCTAGTATTGCAGGAGGGAAATTATACCTACCTATAGTAATAATCATACTAATGCAGGAGGCAAATTATATCTACCTATATTAATAATCCTACTATTGCAGGAGGGAAATTATAACTACCTATAGTAATAATCACACTAATGCAGGAGGGAAATTATATCTACCTATAGTAATAATCACACTAATGCAGGAGGAAAATTATATCTACCTATAGTAATAATCACACTAATGCAGGAGGGAAATTATATCTACCTATAGTAATAATCCTAGTATTGCAGGAGGGAAATTATATCTACCTATAGTAATAATCACACTAATGCAGGAGGGAAATTATATCTACCTATAGTAATTATCCTAGTATTGCAGGAGGGAAATTATACCTACCTATAGTAATAATCATACTAATGCAGGAGGCAAATTATATCTACCTATATTAATAATCCTACTATTGCAGGAGGGAAATTATATCTACCTATAGTAATAATCACACTAATGCAGGAGGGAAATTATATCTACCTATAGTAATAATCACACGAATGCAGGAGGGAAATTATATCTACCTATAGTAATAATCACACTAATGCAGGAGGGAAATTATATCTACCTATAGTAATAATCCTAGTATTGCAGGAGGGAAATTATATCTACCTATAGTAATAATCACACTAATGCAGGAGGGAAATTATATCTACCTATAGTAATAATCACACTAATGCAGGAGGCAAATTATACCTACCTATAGTAATAATCATAGTATTGCAGGAGGCAAATTATATCTACCTATAGTAATAATCCTAGTATTGCAGGAGGCAAATTATATATACCTATAGTAATAATCATAGTATTGCAGGAGGCAAATTACATCTACCTATAGTAATAATCACACTAATGCAGGAGGGAAATTATATCTACCTATAGTTATAATCCTAGTATTGCAGAAGGCAAATTATATATACCTATGGTAATAAACATACTAATGCAGGAGGCAAATTATATCTACCTATATTAATAATCCTAGTATTGCAGGAGGCAAATTATACCTACCTATAGTAATAATCCCACTAATGCAGGAGGGAAATTATATCTACCTATAGTAATAATCACACTAATGCAGGAGGGAAATTATATCTACCTATAGTAATAATCCTAGTATTGCAGGAGGGAAATTATACCTACCTATAGTAATAATCACACTAATGCAGGAGGGAAATTATATCTACCTATAGTAATAATCCTAGTATTGCAGGAGGCAAATTATATATACCTATAGTAATAATCATAGTATTGCAGGAAGCAAATTATATCTACCTATAGTAATAATCACACTAATGCAGGAGGGAAATTATATCTACCTATAGTAATAATCCTAGTATTGCAGGAGGCAAATTATATATACCTATAGTAATAATAATACTAATGCAGGAGGCAAATTATATCTACCTATATTAATAATCCTAGTATTGCAGGAGGCAAATTATATCTACCTATAGTAATAATCCTAGTATTGCAGGAGGGAAATTATATCTACCTATAGTAATAATACAAAAAAATATATATATTATTCGCTTCAGTAGTCAAAAATGTAAATTAAGTATGAGTGTTGTATGAATGTGTAGAGGGAGCTATAATGAATGAATGGTATGTGAATGGGCAGTAACAAGGGTTGAAGCCTTGACCTGGCGTTACTGCTCACTGTAACTTAAAAAAAAAATTAATAAGCGAGGGAAAAAGTATTGAGAAAAGTCCTGCAGGCCTGAAACATGGTCTTACTCCTTTTGCACAATAAAGCAGTTTTCTTTCTGTGCTACAACATGCCTTCTGACTGGTTATTTTGTGACACAGCAGTTAGCAGCATTGAGAAAGGGATCTTTTTGTACCACTGAATGAGGAGACCACACTTTTTTTTTAATTAAAATATTTGTTATTAAAATGAACATTTAAAGTATATTATTTATTGCATTTTAAACAAAAGAATCGCTTTGAGGCACAGATAAAATCTTCCCTGTGTATGAAGTCACCACACTGGCCGCTTACTTTTTGCAGCTTCTAGGTGAGAGAAGTTTTATAATGCAGCCAGACTTTACAAACAGCCACTGATACACATACTCTGTTGCTGTTTGACATCAAAGGAGGAATACAAATATAACAATTATTATATTAAGGCAGTAATGTATCCTGGAGAGATGTAACAAGGTTTCCCACATGCATAATATAATGAAATTGTTACTTTCCCTCTGACCTCAAACAGCAGCAGAGTACATGGCATGATGGCATCTCTGGGAGGTTGTAAATTCTGCTAACATGAGAAATATTATACAGGGCAGGCAGAGGGATGATCCTGTCCTGTCAGTGCCAGACAGGACTCCCTGTGATTTCAAATGTGGACGCTCTGCATGGAGCAAAGTGCCTGCAAAGCTCACCCAGGCATTATCTTACTAAGAAACACATCAGGGAAAACACAGATACAGCACAGGCAACATTTTACATTGCATTTTAAAAGGGAATTCCTTCATATAAATCTCGGCCTGTAAAATTTTTCTGGTGCATCTGACCTTACAGTAAGGGAAAAAACTCAATTATATACAACACAGGGAACATTTTACATTGCATTTTAAAAGGGAATTCGTTCATATAAATCAAGGGGGAACGAATTGTAATAAAATTTACATAAACATATATATATATGTTTATCAGTTTATGTAAATTTTATTACAATTCGTTCCCCCTTGATTTATATGAACGAATTCCCTTTTAAAATGCAATGTAAAATGTTCCCTGTGTTGTATATAATTGAGTTTTTTCCCTTACTGTAAGGTCAGATGCAGCAGAAAAATTTTACAGGCTGAGACACGATCCTTTCCACTTTGTGCCGGACTGAGAACTCAAGAGCCACAAACTAGAGTTTGATTAGGAGGGGAGATAGATACCTGGCCCCCCTGTCTAATTTTACAAGCAGTCACTGGAAGAATCATTAACCATAAAATGCCTGTTATCAGTGACGGCCCCCCGGGGAGATAAGTGCCTACATAGCTCCTCACACCTCTTATAGATCCAGACATTATATTGTTAAAGATTCTACTAATTTTAACAGTTTATAAAGTTAAACAGATGGGGGAGAGGCACTGTATGTGTGTGTGTATGTACTGAAGGAGATAGTCTGTCCAGTTAATCTACCTTCAAACAGCACAATCGGCACCCGGCATCTGCTAATCACAGGGAGTCCTGTTCAGCATCAGAATCAAATAATATTACAAAAGAACTGAAACGAAAATGTAATGCATTTTCCTTTCGTTTCCTTTGTAATTTGGAGTGAAGGGTTTCGGATATCGTTAGCTGCACGAATACGAAAACATCTGAAAATTCGAAGGAAAACGTATTAGTACTATAACAAATGCACATGTCTATTGTGGAGGCATTAGCGAGTTGTGTCTCGCAGTCCTCACCAATTATCACTCTCGTTCTGTATCACTATGATGGTTATTCAAAGAGAGCCGAACTGGCTCCAAAATTGCACCGAACAGTGAATTTCCCCGTATGGGGCAATTTGGTGGCCATTCGACTATACAAACAGCTGGCCATTCGCAAAATATTGGTGAATTGCCACTAAAATACGGTGATCTTCCCCAGCAGTAAACTCCCCATGCAGAAGTAATGTTTAATCTATTCAGAGAACACCGAACAGCACAGAAATGTCAGTGAAATGCTCTGATTTTAAGTGGTTTCATTCAACAGGTGTAATCAGGCGACTCTCATAGGTTTCAATGTCAAAAATATTCCCCGTTTTTATTAAATATTTATACAACCATTTATTACTTTCACTTACAGCAAAAAGTCTGTTTCATTGTTAGGCAAAAAAAATTCCTGATTTTTTTTTTAAAATAGCATTTTTTTTTCTGTAACAAACCTTTTAATTATTATTCATAGGACCTTATATGTCGTTGGCTTGTTCCCTGCACTTTGGGGACCCTTCGGTGAATGCTGAATTCACCACAGGGTCAGGAAATTTGACTCCCTGAAGTGTGGGGAATGAAAGAGTGCGCTTTGAATAACCATGATTGTGTTTTGAAAATATAGTAAAAGTTTGTATTGTAACAAAGAGTCTTGTTTCCACCCCCTAGAGTGGGTCCCAGTAGCTAATTGAATGGAAACTGACCTTCCTGGGAGGGGGGAAGCTGGCTTATGTCACATCCTGACAATAGCACATGGGCAGACATATAATAATGTGGATATGATTGTTGACTTTATTATTTGTTTACTATAGGAGGGCGCAACAATATATTACTGACCATAACCTATTGTCCATGGTTACTGCATGTGCTTTATTGCTGTGGTTACAGCAATCGGCATATGCAAACGGTAACCTCACAATCCCAATGGAAATGGTGCATTTTGTCGCTAATGGACGGATTTGATTGTGATTGTTTTTAACAGATGTTTTTTCGGTTGGTGCCGCTGTGTCGATAATCTATTAGCTGGGTATAAGGGCTAAGAAATTAATTATATTATCTACTTTCTAATCTCTGTTCGATATGGTGATTGGATTTAATTATTTCATCACTGGTGGCCCAACTTAATGTGGATATAAATTATTCCTATTTATGCTATCGGGTTGTTCATATTATTTTCCTATTTTTGGTGTGTGTGGTTCTTTTTCTATGCTATAATAAAGATCAGATTTAAATTTTTGAGATACTATTGTGTATTTGTAGTTTATACAGGATCATTGGGATCCTTGGGATTCTTATATGGGCAGACGTCGCCATCTTCTCTCTTTGGTAGACAAAGGAGTATTTTGCTCTTTAGTGACATCTATTGGTGGTCACGAATGTTACATGGTGATTTGGGAGATTATTCACTTAACATTGTCTATTGAAGTATGTCACTTCACAGAAATTCATATCCATGACATTGCAGCATCATTGTTCACTATATAATTGAAAAGTGAACAATAATTCCGCATTAAGAACAACATTTTTTTTTTTTTTTTTTACATGAAACCTTGTCATGTTTGATATCATTGGAAAGGCCATGCTCACATGACCCTCTATGTTCTATGGTTCTGGAGATATGGGGGTCCTAATGACCCCTGTACCTCTTGTACAGAGAATTCCCAGCAGGGGGGAAGCTGTCATGGCTCATTGTGCCAGGGTTGCAGAGTCAAGTCCTGTTGCGGTGACAGAGTGGAATGAGGCAGAAATATCGGGTAATACAGGTAAAGTACAAAAGGATACAGATGAATTGACAGTAAAAGATGTATATAGTCCTCAGTCGTTCACCACTTCAGGTGGTGGTTGCTCTATAGTACCATATAAAGACAATCAGGGTTATTCAGAGAAAGGTGAAACTCTGGAGAACTTTTGGAGAAGTGAAAATTCTAGGTCAAAATAGCTGATTTGGAGAGTGAGATAAATGGGAGAATTTTTCTGGTTTCTCTATTTTGATCTAGAATTTTCACTTTTCCAAAAGTTCTCCAGAGTTTCAATTTTCTCTGAATAACCCTGAGTGAAGTGTAGTGCCAAATGTTTACAAAATCAAGGTATCGGGGTCCATATACAAATACACATCCAGATATGTGAAGGAACCGTTCCCTTCCATCTGTCCTGGCTCCCCAGACACCCCTTCGTTGCGGTCAGCCCAGCTACTGGGAGCGCTGTCCTCAGCGTCTCGAGCGGCTTGACCTGCCTGCTTCTGTTCCTCTGCCCTGGAGCCGTTAAGAATCTCCAGAAGGCCGCTCTCTGCCTTCTGAGGGTGAGTGTGGAGTGTAGCGTAGTTTGTAATAAAGACACCAGGCGCGGCTGTATGCTTTAAAACAGGATCCTCTCTCTCTGAGCTCTGAGAGTTCTCTGACTTTTTAATGAACAAAACGCCACCATTTATGCTGAAGTCCAACAGTCATAATTTGCATACCCATACTAATTACATTATGTCAGTTATTTACAATAAACATTCTTTGCATTCTCTAGCCTTCAACTCACACAACATTTGTATATCCATTGTTCTAACACATCAGATTAAACACACACTATCAGAGATCCCTTGAATTAAACATGCAGCTAGATAATGGGAAAAGCCCTGGTGCATAAATTACACAGTAGTAAAGCTTGTTTACTGTTTTACACAAAAACACATTTACCTACAGGAATATAAGTATTTTTAAAACCAAAGCTATGCCATTTTACATTAACTAAATTAAACTAAAACCAAACTATGTAAAATATATCTAAAATCTCACGATATAAATGAACATAACAGTCTCTTGGGGTTTGAAGCATGGAGCGTTACATCAGCTCCATGACATATGTCCCCCCTTCGAGAACGGCAGGGCAAGCTTAGATCCCAAACGGATCGCTTGCCACTGACGAGACCTCTCACCTTGCCCCTCTTCTGTGCCATCTTCAAAGTTCCATGGTTGCGGGCACATAAGCAAAGTCAGCGGGGTCTGACGGTCGCTGGAAGGCTGTGGGTCCATAGGCACACCCGCAAAACCAAAACGTCTAAAGGAAAAAGTGTCTTTGAAATGTCTCAGTTGGTTAGTCCTGGGGCTCGCTGACCAGAGCCCCTATGTCCGTTCTGTGACATTTCCCCCCCCAATAAAGTACGACGGACACGGTTGGACCCCAATGGGTCGACTCGGGGGAGTCGGTGAACGGAGGTCTCCGGGTTCCGGGGTCGTTTTCCGTGATAATCCATCGGCGTTCCCATTTTGAGGCCCGGGCCGATATTGGATTGTGAAGTTAAACGGTTGGAGGGCCAGGCTCCACCGTAGCAGGCGGCCGTTCTCCCCAGCCACTCGGTTCAGCCACACCAGGGGATTGTGGTCAGTCATGACGGTGAAGGAGCGCCCGTAAACATAGGGCTGGAACTTTCTCAGGGCCCAAACCAGGGCCAAACACTCCTTCTCCACTGCGGCATATCCCACCTCCCTGGGGAGAAGTTTGCGGCTGATGAACGCCACCGGATGTTCCCCCCCGTCGTCTCCCACCTGACTCAGCACGGCTCCCAGTCCAAACATGGAGGCATCTGTATGGACGACAAAACGTTTATTATAATTCGGAGCGGCTAAGAGGGGAGCTTGGGTTAGGGCGGTCTTCAGTTGTTGGAAGGCCGCCTCGCACTCCGGGGACCACAGGACTTGGCGGGGTAGGGATTTTTTGGGCAGATCAGTCAGGGGTTTGGCGAGGGCGCTGTACTGGGGGACGAACTTTTGGTAGTAGCCTGCGGTCCCTAGGAAGGCAAGGACCTGAGTCTTGGTCCCAGGGGTGGGCCAGTTGAGAATGGCTTCTATCTTGGTGGGTTCCGGTCGCTGTTTCCCGCAGCCCACCCGGTGGCCGAGGTACTGTACCTCGGACATCCCTATTTTACATTTCTCCGGTTTAAGGGTCAGGTTGGCGTCCTTGATCCGCTCTAACACTACCCCTAGATGGTGAAAGTGTTCCTCCCAGGTTTGGCTGTAGATGGCTATGTCGTCTAAGTAGGCACAGGCAAACTCCTGTAGGCCATCGAGGAGGTGATCAATCAACCGCTGGAAAGTAGCCGGGGCGTTCTTCATCCTGAACGGCATGACCCGAAATTGGTACAGGCCGAACAGGGTGATGAAGGCTGACTTCGGGTTCGCCTCCTCTGCCAGGGGAATCTGCCAATACCCCTTACACAAATCTACGGTGGTCAGATAGTGCCCCTGGCAGATCTGATCTAACAGCTCGTAAACTCGGGGCATGGGGTATGCGTCAGTCGTGGTACAGTCGTTTAACCTCCGGTAGTCCACACAGAACCGGGTGGTCCCGTCCTTTTTGGGGACCAACATTACAGGGGAGGCCCATGGGCTGGCGGAGGGCTCGATAACCCCCAGCTCCAGCATCTCCCAGATTTCAGCCTGCATGGGTTCGCGGACTGCCTCCGGGAGTCGGTAGGCTGGCTGCCGGAGGGGTCTCTGGCCTGGGGTCTCAACTTGGTGTAAGGCCCGGCTGGTATAGCCGGGGCGGGCGGAGAAGACCTCCTGGTGGTTGTGGAGGAGCGGTCTAATCTGGGCCTGTTTCTGGGGACCCAACTCCTCCCCTATCTGCACCTGGTCAACCCCTGCGGGCCGGTTGTCTATCCCGGGGAGATCTATCAGGGGAAACTGTTCTGCCTCCTCGGTGGCTGGGGCACAAATGGCAGCCACCGGCTCCGGGTGCTCATGGTAGGCCTTGAGCATATTGACGTGGAACGTCCGCTGGATCCTGGTGTCTGCGCACCTGACAATCACATAGGTGGTATCCCCCAGCTGGGTTACCACCCGGTAGGGGCCCTGCCAGGACGCCTGCAGCTTGTTCTGCCACTGTGGTTTTAACACCAGGACCTTCTGCCCCACGAGGAACGAGCGTCTGTGGGCGGAGCGGTCGTACCACGCCTTCTGCTGGGCCGTTTCCATGTTCCCTTGAACTAGTTCCGTGAGTTCCGTCAAGCGCTCCCGGAGCTCCAAGACGTAACTCATGACGGGGAGCCCATCTGCCTCCTGTCCCCCCTCCCACTGAGCCCTAACTAGGTCTAAGGGGCCTCGCACCTGGCGCCCATACAATAACTCAAAGGGGAGAATCCGGTCGATTCCTGTGGTTCCTCCCGATAGGCAAATAACAAGTGGGGTAAGTATTTTTCCCAGTCCTTTCTTTCCTGGGTGAAGGCCCGGATCAGCTGTTTCAGGGTCCCATTAAACCGCTCACACAGCCCGTTCGTCTGGGGGTGATATGGGACGCTGTGGAGTGCCTTGACACCACACAGGCGCCAGAGCTGTTGTGTCAGCTCAGCGGTAAACTGGGTGCCCTGGTCAGACAAAATCTCTCGTGGGAATCCTACCCGGGAAAACACCCGTAGGAGGGCATCGGCTATGGTGTCGGCCTGGATATTGGCCAAGGCCACAGCCTCGGGGTATCGGGTGGCGTAGTCCACCATGGTGAGAATATATCTCTTCCCGGAGGCACTGGGGTGAGGCAGGGGGCCGATTATGTCGACCGCCACCCGACTAAAGGGTTCTTGGATAATGGGCATGGGGTGCAGCGGGGCTTTCGGGTGGTCTCCGGTTTTAGAAACATAGAAACATAGAAACATAGAAAGATGTCAGCAGATAAGAACCTTTCGGCCCATCTAGTCTGCCCAATTACATGGATACTTTACTTGGATTTATCTTTTGTTTAGGATAGCCTTATGCCTATCCCATGCTTGCTTAAATTCAATTACTGTTTTGGCCCCTACCACTTCAACTGGAAGATTGTTCCATGTATCCACCACCCTCTCAATAAAATAATGCTTCCTGATGTTACTTTTAAACCTTTGCCCCTCTAATCTAAGACTATGTCCTCTTGTTTTGCTACTTTGTTTCCTTTTAAATATACTCCCTTCCTCTACCTTGTGGATTCTCTTTACGTATTTAAATGTTTCTATCATATCTCCTCTGTCTCGTCTTTTTTCCAAGCTGTACATGTTAAGATCATTAAGCCTTTCCTGGTAACTTTTCTCCTTCAAGCCGTACAACATTTTAGTAGCCCTTCTCTGAACTCTCTCTAAGATGTCTATATCCTTCTGGAGATACGGTCTCCAGTACTGCACACAGTACTCCAAGTGAGGTCTCACCAGTGCTCTGTACAGTGGCATGAGCACTTCCCTTTTCCTACTGCTAATACCTCTCCCTACACAACCAAGCATTCTGCTAGCATTTCCTGCTGCTCTATTACATTGACTACTTACTTTTAGATCCTCTGAAATAATAACCCCTAAATCCTTTTCCTCAGATGTTGAGGTTAGGACTGTATCAAATATTCTATATTCAGCCCATTGGGTTTTTACGTCCCAGGTGCATTATCTTGCACTTATCCACATTAAAACTCAATTGCCACAGCTCCGACCATTTTTTTAGTTTACCTAAATCATTTGTCATTTGGCTGATCCCTCCAGGAACGTCAACCCTGTTGCAAATCTTTGTGTCATCAGCAAAAAGACATACTTTTCCACTAATACCTTCTGCAATATCACTAACAAAAATATTAAATAGAATGGGTCCAAGTACTGACCCCTGAGGTACCCCACTGGTAACAAGACCTTGCGCCGAATAAACTCCATTTACCACAACCCTCTGTTGCCTGTCACTCAGCCACTGCCTAATCCATTCAACAATATTGGAATCCAAGCTCAAAGATTGCAATTTATTGATAAGCCTTCTATGCGGAACAGTATCAAAAGCCTTACTGAAATCTAAATAAGCAATGTCTACTGCACCACCTGTGTCTATTATTTTTGTTACCCAATCAAAAAAATCAATAAGATTAGTTTGGCATGATCTCCCTGAGGTAAACCCATGTTGTTTCTGATCCTGTAATCAGTCTTCTGGGACGACTCCCGTTAGCAAGGATTGGTTAAATAAATCTGTTAACGGTTTTGCTATTACATCACTGAGCTCTTTTAATAATTTAGGGTGGATCCCATCAGGCCCCATTGATTTATTTGTCTTTACTTTAGACAGCTGCTGTAGAACCTCCTCCTCTGTAAACTGATATGTAATTGTCTCGTTAGTGTTTCCTCCTAACTGAGGTCCCTTTCCTTCCTTTTCTTCTGCAAAGACTGAACAAAAATATTCATTGAGGCAGTCAGCGAGACTTTTATCCTCTTCTACATACCTTCCTTCCTTTGTTTTTAATCTAACTAATCCTTGTTTTACTTTTCTTTTCTCGTTTATGTATCTAAAAAATGTTTTGTCCCCCTTTTTTACTGACTGAGCTATTTTCTCTTCTGCGTGTGCTTTGGAAGCTCTTATAAATTGCTTTGCCTCTTTCTGCCTAATCTTATAGGTTTGCCTATCTTCTTCACTCTGAGTTGTTTTATAATTATTGAATGCTGTCTTTTTGTTCTTCACTATTTTGCCACTTCTGCAGAGTACCACAGTGGTTTCTTCCCTTTTTTGTTTTTGCTAATAAGTCGAATGCAATTGCCTGTGGCCTTCAATAATGCTTCTTTTAAATAATCCCATTTCTCCTGGACACCCTTTAAACTCCTCCAGTCTGATAATGACTCCTTCACACAAAGTCTCATTTTAGAAAAATCAGTTTTTTTAAAGTCTAAAACTTTTGTTTTTGTGTGGTGTGGCTCCATCTCTGTTCTTATATTAAACCATACTGACTGGTGATCACTAGATCCCAAATTTTCACCTACAACAACGTCCGATACCAAACCTCCATTTGTGAGTATTAAATCCAATATGGCCTCTTTACGCGTCGGCTCCTCAACTACTTGTGTTAGAGATAATCCCAGTAGGGAGTTTAGAATATTTGTACTCCTGGTGCACCCAGCAGTTTTGGTTTTCCAGTTCACATTAGGAAGATTAAAGTCCCCCATGATAATAACTTCCCCCTTCATTGCCATTTTGGCTATTTCCTCAAGCAGCAGATTATCTAGCTCTTCTACTTGTCCAGGGGGTCTATAGATCACACCTACACGAGCTACTGTATGATTGCCAAATGTTAGCGTAACCCAAACTGACTCTATGTTCACCTCGCTCACTTTTATTTGGTTCGTTTTTATGTTGTTTTTCACATACAGGGCCACTCCTCCTCCTTTCCTACCTTCTCTGTCTTTTCTATATAAAGAGTACCCCGGTATTGTTATGTCCCAGTTATTTTTCTCACTGAACCATGTCTCAGTAACCGCAACTAAATCTACTTTTTCAGCTGCCATCATTGCCTCCAGTTCATTGATTTTATTGACTAAACTGCGAGCATTTATAGACACAACTCTGAGCTTGTCCTTTTTTTCCCCACATGTTGCTTGCACCCGCCGATTTAGTTTTGGGGGACAATCAGGCAGATTGTTTTTTACCCTTTTGTCCCCCCCTCCTAGTTTAAATATTTCTTTGCGAAACCTTTGAACTTCTCACTGAGAACATATGTTCCCCTATGAGTAAGATGCAAACCATCTTTTTTTATACAGTTCCTTTCTGCTCCAATTAGAGCTATCATGGGACACAAAGCCAAATCCTTGCTCTCGACACCATTCCCGAAGCCACAAATTAAATTCCCTATTTCGCATCTGCCTATCCTGAATGTTATGCACAGGCAAAACTTCAGAGAATGACACAGTGGATGCAATCTGCTGTATTTCACCTCCAAGAACACAAAAATCCTCCTTAATCTCAGAAAACTCATTGCTTGCCAAGTCATTTGTCCCTAGATGGACTAGAACATCCACTTCCCCTTGCTGCTTTGCTTGTTTGACAATATTGAGAATACGTTTCTTGTCTCTACGAGCAGTAGCCCCAGGAAGACATCTCACCAAACCACTACTCTCCAGCTCCACACCTCTTATGATAGAATCACCCAGCAACAATTGCCTTCTATCATGTCCCACCTTTTCCTTATTGTTCTTGGTTGCAGTCCTGCATACCTTAGGCATAGGGGATGGTGGTTCCTCAACTATGGTGTCTGAGCCTACTTCCGTCTCACCACTACACTCTGAAAGTGCCTCAAAAGAATTAAGAAGAGCCACAGACTGTGGGACATGCCTTATATCCACAACTCTAAGTCTACCAGATCCTACAGTAGTCCGTCTGCCACTCCTAGGAGGCCTCTGTGGCAGTGGCTTTGTAACAGTCATAGCCATAGCCTGAGTTTGTGTAACAGATAATTTACAAATCTCAGACTTCAAACAGGCAATTTCCTGCTGCAATACTGAGAGCTGCCTACATATCAGGCACACTCCGAACCTCCAAAAATTGGATCTAAAAACAAATGCATGACAGCTCTTACACTGGACCAAGCCTGCCATTATAAAAGAATGGATTTAAACCAACAAATCTTACCTTTTTGTAGGTTTTCTACCTCCTGTCTAACCTCAGACTACCTCCAGAGTATCTCCAGAAGATCTCTAAGTGCTCACTTTGAAGACTTCACTTAGAAGGCTTCACAAGCTCAATTAGACCAAGCTAATATTCCACAAGCTTTATATAATCACCTAAGAACACCTCCCCCAGCAAGGTGTGGACAAGTTTAACAACCTTTGCAAATAGCACGCAATTGATTCCAATTGTATGCTAATCAGTAAGAGGAATGAGTCACCAGCCTAACCTAATTTACAAACCAGACCTAACTTAAAACCTTAAGATGAATAGAAAAGATCTGTTTGAAACAAAAATCAAAATCACTCACCAGAAGATCTCTAAGTGCTCACTTTGAAGACTTCACTTAGAAGACTTCCCTACCTTCTGGCAGACCGAACAGGTGCGACAGTACTCTCGGGTATCCTCACTAAGGTGGGGCCAGAAGAACGCTCGGGTTAACCGGTGTTGGGTCTTCTTTATCCCTAAGTGTCCGGCGAGGGGGATGTCGTGGGCCAGTCTCAGGAGTTCCTGTCTAGGGGCCTGGGATACGATTAACTGCTTGTGGGGAACCTGTTGCTTCTTGGGGCCCACCCTCTCAGTATACCTATATAGTAGCCCATCCTCCCACTCGATGCTATCGGTCCTGTCACCTTCCAGGCCCTTGCCGGCCCAGTCTCGGTATCTCTCTAGGGTGGGGTCAGTCTGGGTCTGGTGTCGGAGGGTGGCTGGGGAGCTCCATGTGAGGGGGTGGTCAGGTCGAGGAGACGGGTCGTGGTTGGTCGGAGTTTGGGGCGTTGGGGGGGTTTGGGTCGTGGTCTCACCTGGGTCCCGATTGGAGTGCTGTAGTTGTTGCGGTGGCTTTGTTGCCGAGTGGTCACCGGGGCTGCTGCATCCGTGGCATAAGCGGAAACTAAGCGTCCCAGGTCGTTGCCGAGGAGGATTTCAGCCGGTAGTCGATCCAGTAAACCCACCCTCACGGATCCCTCCCCCGAACCCCAATCCAGGTGGACTCGGGCTGTAGCGAGTCGGAGCACTTTCCCTCCGGCCACACGGACAGTGACAGTGTGGTCCAACCGGTCCCTTTTTCTGTATTAAATTGGGTCGTACTAGGGTGATGGTGGCGCCGGAGTCCCTGAGGCCCTCGGCGGCCCGTCCGTTGATTCACACGGCCTGTCGGTGGTGTTGGTGGTTGTCGGCCGAGGCAGCCTGTACAGGGTCGGCCTCGTGTAACATCCCCCATTCTTCCGGGTAGTCCAACCACGGGGTTTCGGTGTGGTAGCAGTGAGCCGTGGGTGGTGCTCGGGTGGGGGCCCGCGAAATGGTGGGTCGGTGGGGGCAATTCTGGCGGTAGTGCCCCACCTGGTCGCATCTGTAACAGCGGATGTTGGCCGCCGAGTTTGGACGGCTTGCCGGTCTGACTGCAGGCCAGCGGGTCGACGGCTCCGGGGGAGGGGCGGGTAGTGCGGGTCGAGGGGGTGGGGGTCGTTCACCCCCATTGGGTTTCCTTGTGTCTGTGTACTCATCTGCCCAGGTAGCAGCTTGCTGCACCGTCTGGGGTTTCTTGTCCCGTACCCATTCCCATACTGCTATGGCGGTGTGTTCAAAAAATTGTTCCAGTAGTAGCAGCTGGGTGATTTCTTCCACCGTTCTGGCCTTGCTCCCCAGGAATCAAGTCTTTAGGTCTCGTTGTAGCCGATGCGCCCACTCTACATGCGTTGTGCCGTTGGGCCGGCGTGAGTTTCGGAACTTCACCCGGCTGGCTTCAGGAGTGATGGCAAAGCGGCTCAGTAAAGCTTGCTTTACGTAGTCATAGTTCTTGGCCTCTTCGTCCGGAACGGTCCGATACGCCTCTGCAGCTCGACCTGTCAATTTACAGGCCAGAATACCGACCCAAGCGGAGCGTTGGACCTCGTGTACCTGGCACAACCGCTCAAAGTCCTGGAGGAAGCTTTCAATCTCTTCCTCCGCCTCACTGAAGGTTTTAAGCGCCTGGAAGGGCACCTTCCGGCCCGCTGATTGTTCTGGGTTGGGGCTCTCAACCCTATGGTTCTGTATTTCGGCCAGCCAAAGTTCATGCTGGTGCCCCTTGTCTCGTTCCTCTTCCTGCCGGATCTCCTGGATGGCGTTGTGTATAGCAGCTTCTGACTGGGCGGCTCCGAAGAGGGCTACCCGCTGCCGCACTTTCCTTTGGAAGGGATCTTCTGGGACCAATGCCTGGGTGGGTGGTAAGGTTGGCGTGCCCACAGCTCCCTGGTCCATTTCCTGCAGTTCCTCGATCAGGGCGGCTTTACTTTTTGAGCCCGGGGTGCCTCCTCGGCTCTCCAGGATGCCCCGCAGGGTGTCTTTTTTGTAGTTGGCGTACCCTGCCATGCTGAGTGCTTTTTCTGGGGGTTCAGAGAGCCTATCCTCACCGCTTGCCACCAATGTGAAGGAACCGTTCCCTTCCGTCTGTCCTGGCTCTCCAGACACCCCTTCGTTGCGGTCAGCCCAGCTACTGGGAGCGCTGTCCTCAGCGTCTCGAGCGGCTTGACCTGCCTGCTTCTGTTCCTCTGCCCTGGAGCCGTTAGGAATCTCCAGAAGGCCGCTCTCTGCCTTCTGAGGGTGAGTGTGGAGTGTAGCGTAGTTTGTAATAAAGACACCAGGCGCGGCTGTATGCTTTAAAACAGGATCCTCTCTCTCTGAGCTCTGAGAGTTCTCTGACTTTTTAATGAACAAAACGCCACCATTTATGCTGAAGTCCAACAGTCATAATTTGCATACCCATACTAATTACATTATGTCAGTTATTTACAATAAACATTCTTTGCATTCTCTAGCCTTCAATTCACACAACATTTGTATATCCATTGTTCTAACACATCAGATTAAACACACACTATCAGAGATCCCTTGAATTAAACATGCAGCTAGATAATGGGAAAAGCCCTGGTGCATAAATTACACAGCAGTAAAGCTTGTTTACTGTATACACAAAAACCCATTTACCTACAGGAATATAAGTATTTTTAAAACCAAAGCTATGCCATTTTACACTAAACTAAATTAAACTAAAACCAAACGATGTAAAATATATCTAAAATCACACGATATAAATGAACATAACAGTCTCTTGGGGTTTGAAGCATGGAGCGTTACATCAGCTCCATGACAAGATATATTAATCTTTCATATTTCCAGGGTGGTTGATGAAATTCCAAAACCTTCTCTTGATGATTGGGTGGATCAGCTGAAAAAACCAAAAGGAAAAATATTGCGCAGTATATCTATTCCGTATGCTTGTACTCATAAACCAGAAAGAGAGGAACTCACAATTTTTGGAGCCCACATCCGGCTCTAGAATGTACCACCTTAATACAGGTAAAGGTTTATTGTACAAGGAATAACAGCAGGAGTAACCAAAGGGGAACACTGGATTATGTATAAATTATAAAAGGTGGCTGGGCAAGACAGGAATGGGACTTATAAGACACTGGATAGGATAGCCTAGGTGGACAGGACAGGAACTGGACAGGACTGAGTATGAACAGAATACTTTAACAAGAGAAAGAGGGGCAGGACATGAAGAGGGCTGACTAAGACAGAAAATCAGGAGACACAAAGTAACTCAGAGAACACAAAGACACTTACTGGATATATGACAGTACAAAGGAAGGGGCTGAGAACCAGGAAGAAACACAGTGGGTAGAAGTCCAGTATGCAGGGGCAGAGAAGGTAATGATCCAGGGGTGGTGAGAGTGAGAGTCCAGGGGAACAAGAGATTAGGCAGCAAGGAAAGCAATATGGTAAGAATTGGTGAGGGTCTTGGCAGAGGATGAGGGTCTTGGCTAATTGGTTGGTTAATACCTCATCTCGAGGGTCTCGATGTGAGGTATTTGTCACACGGGCCGCTTACTTGGGCCATCGTAGTGACTTGAATCATGGAGGGATGTATCCCTTGAGGCAGGTTAGCTGCTGATTTAAAATAACACAGACAATACAGATTCCGGACAAGGAATGAACGAGACTTGAAACACAAGGGACAGGAGGGCATGGAAGAAAACTAAAGGGATCCATAGCACTGGGAGAAAAGATCCTTAAAATTGTCTTCTATCTATGGAAGCCTCACAAAGAAAGACAAAGCCAGGGGAGCAGGAAGGGTGAGGGTGAAGCAAGACAAACAGGAATCCCAAACTAAAGAGAGAGGTCCTTATACTGGCCTTTATGCAATGAAGACTAAGACAAACTATGGAGAACAGAATACATGAAACAAGAAACATACAAGAATAGTCCGGGGAATACAGAACCAGGAAGAATGTCAGACTCGCAGAGGTTGGCAACAGAACAATAATATATATATAATCAGGAAACAGGCAGAATGGGATAGACAAAGCAAGCCGAGGTCAAACCCGAATATAAATGCAAGACTGCTTTACAGCAACGCGGGAAACAGGAACCAGGACAAGAACACACAGGACCAGAAGTCACCATAAGAGCTGATAACAGGTCAACAAATCTCTGTGCTGCTGGCAGTTATATAGGGAGTAGGTCTGTGTGATTGGACCATGTGACCCCAGACCAGAAAAGCACAGAACCCTGGAGCAGCCCAAGACAGCATAGCCAAATACAGAGAAGGGAAGAACTGATATGAATGCCTCTCACCACCAGGGGGCGTGGCCGAAACCAGGGAAAACATGACAGTGTTAACAAGGGGTATTCCAGCACAGTAGTCAACTTAGCATGGGTCGAGATGGGTGGCAGGCAAGAGAATTGTCAGAGTCCAAAGCAAAAGGTCATACATGGGATATCAATAGAAGAGGTATGGGTAGGTTTAGCACAATTTTTGGAAGGTCTGGTAGGACCTGTTCGTTTCACAAATGTGCAAGGGAACTGAGGAATTTTAAGACAGAATCTCTCCCTCTGGGGTGGAGTGCAACTATAAGGAGGCCCAGGCCCAGCCCACACCTGAGGTTCAGATTCCAGGGAAAACCTGGTTTGGACTCCTGGGCACCTGGACCTGGGAACAGGGGAAAATCTGGTCCGAAATGTCCATGAAAGAGGATAGGCCCCCTGTGGGAGAGGTTAGTGATCAGTGCCAAGACGTGGGATTTCGATGATGTGCTGAGCTCTTCCTCCGCATTCAGGAGGGATAGTGTAGGATGCGCTGAACACATTCTCCACAGTCAACAGGTTAAACCGTGTGATGTGTCATGTCCGTTAATAGTACAGATATTAAGCCTAAAATTATAATGGTTGAGTCATTTTTTAACCGTTAATTAAATTGGTAGATTTCCAGAACAGTCTAATTTGGAAAAGGGATGCAAATTCCACTGATGACTTTAAATTGTGCGTAACACGTAACACTCAGTAGAGTTACTTATATGCAATCCATCCACACTACGAGTTGCTTCAATGGTCCCACAACAAGGAGACCACACATGATTGAATTGTAGCAACTGAAGGTTGTGTCTTATGGTCCCACATCAAGGAGACCGATACAACTCAGTCACAGTTAGAACACTGAGCATTAGTAACTGAGGCACTGGATGGTTCCATGACCTGGAGACCCTGACTGCCTTGATAAATATCTAAATGAACAATACAGTGACACCGTTGAATATGCTGTTTGCAGAAATTCGTTCCTCTACGTTTACACATATGCATTTCCTATAAAGTAATTTTTACATACAGGGGAAACACATGATGGACTGTCATACTTAAGGGTCCCACATCAAGGAGACCCTGTTTGCCTGTATTAGTGTTGACTGTGGTATTTTCTGTATGGTCCCACATTAAGGAGACTGTAACAGTTTATATCTACCACTTATGGTTACTTTGGTGCAATATTCCCAAGTAAGTTAGCGGGACCACATGCTGGCAAGGCAAGGGTAAAGTTTAGATGAGAGTTTTTCGATGTGGGGCCAAAGGATAGATTTGGGTCTAACCACATACCTAGATATTTGAGAGAAGTGACTGTGGTCAGCGTGCCATTTGATTTTGTCCCAACACATAGATGGGGATTTTGCAATTTATATAGTTTAGGTGCTGTACCAAAGAGCATCGTTACAGTTTTGGCAGTATTTAAAAAAAGTTTGTTGTGTTTGATCCACTTTTCTACCTGAAAATCTGAATTGTTCTTGCAGCATGGCCTCCAGCTGCGGGAGATTTGGTTTGCTGGTATAGATTATGGTGTCGTCTGCATACATGTGTACAGTTGAGGATTTGGAGCAGTGACGTGCGGTGAGGTCAGTGCTTGGTGAGGCACTGGCTAGTATCAGAGCCAGATATACACAGGTTACGTAGGTTCAATGCTCCCCAGGATCTGGCTGCTGTCGGTGCTCCCCAGGATCTCTGTCATCCTCAGGCAGCCTAGTGTGACACTGAGGCCACACCTCAAGCACAGCCCTGCACCCACTGATTGTGCGAGACAGGACACATGACTGTCCTGCGCCAATCAATGCATGGGAGGCCTGCCTCCCATGCAGGAGTTTTTTGAATGACTTGGGCCAATAGCGCTTTCCTATTGGTCCAAGCTATTTCATTGCTCTCCCAGTGCCTCTGAGGCACTGGGAGAGCAATGTTCAGGAAGTGGGCAGTGCTCGGATGTCTGTTCATTGAACAGATGCACCACACTGCACTGCTCTTGTCAGCATACTTGATTTGCGTAGGCTCAGGCTGTTGAAAGGGAAAAAAAAGAATGTGTGGCGCACACAGAGGACGTACAGAGCTGACGGCAGGGGAACGAGGAGCAGGTGAGTTTGACTGCAGCTGCCCTTAATGGCAGGGGAGGCTCTGCCTCACCTGCCGCCCCTGACCGCACGTCCCTGATTTGCAGATGTTAGGCAGATCATTTATGAATATCGTGAATAGCAGGGGGCTGAGTATTGAGCCTTGAGGTACACCGCAAGTGATTGGAAGGGGAGGGAGGAGCTGCCAGAAATGGACACATATTACGATCGGTCGGATATATATGATTGAAACCAGTTTAGTGTGCGATCACCAATACCAGAGTTTTTAAGTTTTTTTAACAAGAAGCCATGGTCTACGGTGTCAAAGGCCTTGGCAAAATCAAGGAAGATGACTCCAGTTAGGTTTCCTTGTTCCATGCCAGCTTGGATATCATTGCAGACTTTTAAAAGGGCAGTTGTAGTTTAATGATTTGGTCGAAAGCCGGATTGATCTGGGGTTAAGTAGTTCCAATATTGATAATAATCACGTAATTGTGTGTAGACACATTTTTCCAAAAATTTTGACATTACAGGGAGCAGTGATATTGGACGGTAGTTGGATACACAAGTACTGTCACCACTTTTATGAATAGGTACCACTCTCGCAGTCTTCCAGAGTTTGGGTATGCATCCAGTCGCCTGTGATTCATTGATTAGGGTTGCGACAGGATTTGCAATTGCCGGTGCACTGATTTTCAGCAGCATTGCTGGTATTTGATCAGGTCCAGACTGGTATTTCATTTTTTGGTTACGGAGAAGTTTAGTAATGACACTGACAGGCACTGGTCTAAAACTGAATCCTCTCTGATACAGGGTCTTTGCACAGTTGGTGGGGCTTACTCGCATTTTACGCAGCGGGGCATGGGCATTCCAGACTTGCAGGAGCTCAGACTGAAAGTATTCAATTGCACAGTGCAGTCTGGGATTAAGTTTAGTCTGTACCATGGGAGTTGTTTGAGATCACTTAGGAAGGATTCAAGATTAAATTTTTTGAAAGACCTGGTGACTATTACCTTTGGGGGTGATTTTGTGGCCTTTATTTTGTGCACGCAGTACACTAGACAGTGGTCACTAAAGATATTAGTGAGAATGCCTGCCTCCTGTATTCTATAAGGACATGAGGAGAGAATCCAGTCCAGCAAGGTATTGTTAGGGCTTTTCATATTAATGCGAGTGGGGGAGGAGATTAAGTGAGTTAGCTGCAAAGTCTTAAACAGTGAGCAGTATTTATTGTTTTTAGGATTTAGCCAATCTGTATTAAAATCGTCGAGGACCAGCAGTTCACTTTTTGGTTTTGTGCAAGTAGGTTATTAAGGATTTAAGTTATGTCAGAGAGGGAGTGCACTGGAGAGCTCGGTGGGCGATAGAATCCAGGAACAATGATTGATTTACTGAATGGGATCTCAATTATACCAGAGAGGAAATCAAAGGTGGCCCTCCTATCCCCCTCCTATCTTTGCTCTGTCCTTTCTATAACATGAATACCCCTGTATTGATATGGCAGAGTCTGGTACTTCTGGGGCTAACCATGATTCTGTGAGCACAATGATTTTGGGTTTGTAATAGCAACACCAAGCTTGCATCTCATCCAGTTTAGGGAGTAAGCTGCGGATGTTGCAGTGCACAAATGAGAGGCCTTTTTTAGTGAGGAGACTAAAGGTTGTGTCAGCTATAGGACCAGGGATAGTTTCCACATCGTTTGCTAGGGAAAGTAGCAGGATAAATGGGAATTTGGACAGTGTTTTCTTTTGGTAATAATGTGATTGCAGGGTTTTAAATTTCTGTGAGGGGGTAGGAGGTCTGGATTTTAACACTCTCCACCAGCACTCAGCTGATAGGTTAAAAGAACTGAGCAGGCTGTGGTGTATTGGAACTTATTTTCCATCCTGGGGCAATGGGAAAGGTGTATAGAAGAAGAGAATAGTTTTAGAGAGAAGGGAGGAGAAAGAAAAGAGAAGCAACAATGGGATAAACATTATAGAGAAAGGTGGAGGGGAGTAAAAACATTGCCACTAGAAACGTCTGATGCTAAAATCTGAAGACTTGTATGACTTAATGTTAGATTAATGCTGTTTTTCAAAAAGTGGAATTTAATTGCAGCAAGGGGAACCCAACAAATACTGCTGACTAATGAAATAACTCACACTACCATTACACCCAAAAACGTTCCTGGAGAGAACGCAAACTTATGTATTCTCAATTTTGTGTTTGTAAATCTCTATTCATAAATATGAATAACACATTCAACAACAGTATGTCAAAAGCATACAATCTATGCTAATTCAATAGATCTAAACTGTGCTTGCTAGAAGATTATTGAACATTAATAAAAGATTAAAGATATGGTAACCTGATGAAAATGCTTAACAGCAGTTTTTCCTACTACTACTGCAAATGGTAAAAAAAAAACAATCCAGCTCATGTTCTAAATTACGAGCAAAAACAGTTTTAATAAATAATGTAGGCTTCTAACCACCTTGATAAAACCACTGCCAGGACTCAATGGATTGATGCCAAACAAATTTGCTTTATACATGCATTGAAACTGTGTTTGGGAATACCAAAAGCACAATTTTGAAATGTATGCACACTTTACAGGCAGAGGGTGCTATCTGCTGGCCAAATACCACTACTACATCTCCAAAGCACAACATGGGATCCATTTCTTTCTTGAAAAAGAAAAGAAAGGGATCCAAACTTTTTTGGCAACTTGAAGATCATGCCCGAGGTGCATAATAAAACTTTGGGTGCATATTTCAGAGCCCGATTTTAGAGAAACTACTTTGTGAAAACACAAACTCAACAACTGAGCACTGCTGGCATGGTGGACCGCCCTAAAGTAGGGAGAGACCCAGTGCTCTGGAAGACATGCAATCATTGACATGGCAGGCAATTCACGGACTAGATAAAATGGAGGTGACAGGTAAGAGCCAGCCTAAAATCAAGATCATTAGAAATGTAGCATTCACCAGCTGCCGAAAAAAAGACCAGCCGCTGAAAAAGGGTAAAAAAAAAATGCAACTTTTAAAAGGAGTTTTTAATAAGAAGTAATGCATGAAAATGTATGGAAATAATATGTAATGTCCTATGAATAACAATAAAAAGGTCTGTTACAGAATTTTAAAAAAAGCCATTTAAAAAAAATGTAGCTGAAAAAAATCCTGAAATGCCTAAATAATTCTAAAAAATAAATAAATAAAGACTTTATACAGATTAACACAGAAAATAAATATGTAGGAGATATACTCATTGGGCGCTATTACATTCCAAACGCCAAAAGTTAACGCTCACTGTGTGACCGTTAACGTTACCATTGGTGGCCCCAGCACGGGCGCACCATATAAAATAGAAACACCCAAATGATAACGGGTTACAAAACCCGTTAGCGATTCGGAGCTTGTGCTCCCTTGCACGAGCGTACTGTACTTTGCGCTCCCTACGCTTAACATGGGGAGCACAAAGAGTTAATTAGCTTTAAGATTACAAAGTCCTAACGCTAATTACCGTCTGGCTGCGGTTAATTCGAAAGTTAACCACAGCCAGGACCTGGTGCTAACGGATTCCTCAGCGAGATGGCCAGATGGGCATCAAGTGGAAGGAACGTCCACTCTCACGAACATTCCTTCCACGCTCGTCTGACCCCGGCCTAAGGGTTAAGGTGCATCATTAGAAAGACGCACACTATGCAAAGTCAGTACGTTGTTGGCCAATCACACGGTTATTTTCTGCACATCTTTCTTTCTAATCAGTGTTACTACAGTGCAGTGTGAGATTGCCAAGGTGATAAATATCAGCCATAAAACCTTAAGTGAGAAAATAAATTAATAACTTCATTTTGTCTGCATTAGCAGACATGCGGTTTTGAAGTCAGCAGTTCTTATATCTTCATTACTTTGGGCTTAACTATTGTGAAAATGCTCCAATGCTATTTTCTTTTACTCCTCTTTGTTTTTCATCATGAAAAAAAAAATAAAAGTCCAATAAAGGCTAGTAAATTAGCTTGGCTAAAATAGTTTTGACACTTCACCCAACAATAGTTTGCTATACTTTTATTAACAAAAGCAAGCCAGGCATGAAACTATTCATCAGCAATCTATTAATTCTGCTGCCTTAGTTGTTACTTCCTCTTAAGATGTTGCACTGCTAAACGAACCCAAAATAAAGTCAATCCAGCAACGATGCACTTTTGTTTTTACTACTAATAGGTCATTTTGACTATTTCTTTATCCTGTGTGATTTGTACTCTTTGTTATGTTTCACTGTTCATGCAGTAAATGACTAGGTAACCAAAACATATTGGATCCTATTTCATAGCTGACGTTTAAAGGCAGACACTAAAGCAAATACTTAAGGCGTGGTGTTAAACATTAGCGTCTGCCAGTTAACAATCGTATTACAGTTAACGTCTCAACGTGAGGCGTTAGCGTTACACTTCGAGATGCAAAGTTTAGCATCGCCAGGCACGATCAAGGATGCGCACGCAGCTTTGTACTTTTTTTTAAATCTCTGGGCTTGACCTCACCTGCCCCCTTTCATCGAGGTGCTACACATAATGGCTGCGCGGCAATTCACTGACTGTGATCGCGCTTTCACCAGTTAGACACAGGGCCCAGGTGTCGAAGGTATTTGTGAGTACGAGACCGTGTGGAGTGTAGTTGCTGCAAGTAGGAAGGATTTGTTACTGTCTATTGTTACTCTTGTTGTTTTTTTTTTTCAATTGACAGTTTTTATTGCGATAGAATGTCATCAAGAAACAGATATGACAGCATAACGGCCACGCAGGGCCAAGTCTCAAAAGACATATACAGGGTTATTCAGAGAGCGTGAAAAGCAGGAAAATAACTGGAGAATGAAAAATTCTAGATCAAAATAGCCGATTTGGAAAGTGAGATGAAAGGGACGATTTTTCTGGTTTGGCTATTTTGACTTAGAATTTTTCATTCTCCAGTCATTCTCCTGCTTTTCACGCTCTCTGAATAACCCTGATAATATCAAGAGTACTGCAAAAGACAACTCAAAAATACAGAAATAAAGAAATTGTGGCAGGGAACATCTAAAACAGAAAGGGAACACACATCAAAAAGCACATCTTTTCTCTGTTAAAAAGCTGGAAAATTTTTATGATTGAAATGTTAAGGTTTTATTTGTTATTTGATATTTTCCAATAAAAAAAATTATTTACAGAAAAAGACGACAAAGGCCCACTGAGCCACAACACCTGTTGGAGCTCTGTTTGTGCAGTGATTGCAGTATTCAGTCTGCATTTCCCTAAGGTAATCCTTAAAACCTGAGGACAGGTTTGGGAAACACTGATTTAGAGGGAAGGCTGTGCTCAAGCAAGTCGCTCGTTATCAAAGTTCAAGTAACAAAAATAAATCATTGCCTTCAAGGAGTTGTGTCTCAAGCAACTACAAAAAATCACTTAACACCTAAAAAGTTAATAAATTTACATTTTAAATAACGTACCTCCGGTGCCAAAATTAAGAGGAGAGTATGCCTCCTCAGGCTATAAATGGAAGGACAAGAAAAAATAATAGTACCCTGTTATCTTTCCACTGAAATATGATGAAGATGCAAATACCAAAATTTTGTCCAAGTCTGCATTGTATGGTCCTATGGGCTGTAGGATGGAATATCAACAATGCTGCTAATAGACTTCATTTTGGCCATTAAAAGAATGTCTGCTACTCAATTAGGCAACTTGCAACTGATCTGGTCACAAAGATATAGTGGCTCTCATCCAACTTTTATCTCTGAGACTTGATAACACTGGCTGGACTGGAATATGATCGCAGTTTTAGTAATGCTACTGACAGCATCTGCCCAATAGTTTTCTTCTTTTTTTTATTTCAGGTTATTTTGCTTAACTTTTGTACCTCGCTTAGTTCAGCTCCTTCTCTACAGCTCTGGGACTTTTGAACCTGGAAGTCCCTGAAGCTTTACTTTTCGTAGCGTAGGAAGCACAAAGCAAGCTTTGTAGCACTTGCGCAGAATGATGGATTGGAGCTGCGCATGCATGCGCAGATTCGATCCACCAACTGCCTCTCTGAGGCTGTTTGCTGTTGTGGGCAATCTTAGAGGGTGACGTCAGCATGCTCTCTGTGTGCTGGCATGCCAGTGGCATCACTAGAGATCGATCAGGTGACTGACAATTCAGAAATTCAAAATTCCAGCTGCTGGTGAGGCTGGGTGGGATGGAGGAAACTCCTCCACTACACCCAACATTTTCACCCAGTCAGGGCAGGAGGGAGGGGGGGGGCGGTTAGGCAATTTAAAACAATAATATGGTCAGGATGAGTACAGTGTCCCTTTAATGTCCGTTCTTTCCAGAGCTCCCTATTGCAATAAGATATATTATTTTGTAGATACTTTGTCAGGTTCAGTGCCAGGGCCAGGCCTTGCAGATATGACACGAAACAGAGAAGGATGGAGGGTAATTGGTTGCAGGAACACAGGAGGGATCACTAGGAGGCTTGGATACAGCGGGGGTCTGGTGTACACTTGAGGGGTGACACAAGGAAGCCACAAGTACCTTGGATGGATGTACACATGGGTGCTGGAAACAGGATACTGGACACAGGAGGGATCTATTCGCAGTACCAAGGGATTGTCCAGAGAGAGTAGCCAAGAGATATGCCAGTTCTATTCACGGGTAAGAGGAGCAAACCAGAAATGGGTCTGAATACTATGAGTATTGGGCAACAATGCTGAAGCCCTGAGTGAAGGGGGAGTGGTCTTTTATTCAGGGCCAGGGTGTGGAGTATGTTGCTGTGTTTAACTGTTTCAGGACCTGTGCTGAGCATGGGCAGCACTATTCATGTGATGCTTGGATACAAATAGCAAGCAGGCACAGTCAGTGGCAGGGAGCATGACATTTATATTGATATATATAAACTTGAGTTTTCTCCCCACCTGCCTTTGTAATCAGTAAATCATACATTTTGTAGCCAGTATTTATTCTCTGGATACAAATTTTAATCAATATCTTCCCATTTTTAGTTTGAAGTTAATATTATCAGTTTATGGCTTCCTCTGTGCTATACAGTTGGGAACGAATAAACAAATTCTAGGAAGTTGCTGATGCATAAGAATGATGGCGATTACGTTGCTCATAAAAATGTTAACAATTACTTTTGTCTCCCAGAATGCTTCAAATTTGATTTTAAATGAAAGAACGTATATTCACTATCTTGATTCAAGTACAGTACATGGAACTACTGGACTCGCAACCTTAATTGATTCTTCACTCAAGCATTGTAATTCACATAGCTGCTTAACATCAGATACAGATAAAATCATGGAAAAGATACCTGTTATGATAATGTCAAATTATATATCATCAAATAGGAACCATTGATACTATATTTCTTATATTGTAATGTAAAATGTGTCTGTGTCATGTTCTGCAACTGTTACCTTGTTGATTCTTGATAGATTTCATCTAACAACACCTGTAGAGTATTTTCATTACTATTTAGTTTTTAGTCCTGGCTCTGTCATTTTTTTTATTGCTCTTTTTATGTTTCAAAACATTTTAAGAAAACTGGATATAGATTTGTCCGTACCTAACATCCTAGTAGTCTACTTCCTTAAAGGCAAAATTACATATCTTTTACTCCATAATATCTTACGTACAAACCGGACTTTTGACAAAACAAAATATTATAAATGTCACTATGTGAAGCGCACTTACAGTATATCTTACATATTCCATTACCTACCTTATAATGGTTTGTTTCACAGGATCATATAATGACATAAAAAGTTCAGCATCTTCCCCTATCCTGCACACAAAATTTCTTACAAAAACATAGAAGCCATGAGTTGGTGAAGATGTTATTCGCCCGTGCATAGTAAAGTCATTTTGAGCCTTGGACTGAAGAAAAAAATACAAATTAGCTTATGATACATCATACACTTTTTTATTGCTATTAGCTCGCCACATCTTTATAATAGTAACTATAATAAGTCATAAATTATGATAAATTCAAACATGTTAGCAAACTAAAATAAAACTAAATTCATGTACTTTTAGGGGCATTACAGTTTAAAATGTAAATAGAAATATGGTTACTGAATGAATGCTATAGTATAAAACACTAAGGGCCACATTACATTCTTAACGTAAAATCCTCGCGCAAAGTGAAAATCTTTGCGCTAAGCGTTACAGTTTTGTGTGCATAAATCACCATTGGAATTAAATCTTTGCGCGTGTTTTCATCTGCCGATCAATAGCGCAAGCAAACAGGAACGTGCCCAAATGCACGCGCAGTACCATCTCGCGCAAAAATCTGTGTGCACGCAGTTGTTTTTCGCGATTCAGCCAATCAGAATTAATAACCACAACTATCTCACGTTAAGAAATTGCATCTGCCACAGTCAATCTGAGCATATTTGCTGTAGCAATAATACATGCACACACAACTTCATCCATTGTATTGGTTTGATGAGTTGAATTGGCAACTATACTTTGCAGCATTCCTTTTTATGGGCTGGTGTATTTGGGTTCGGCCAGGTTGTTCAGATATGCCATTAATACCAGCTTTTGAAAATTGCAAAGATTTTCCTTAATTAACTCCCATGTGGTAATTTGTGCTAACAGGTTGTGATACCACGTTAATTGCAGCACACATTTACGTTTGAGCTCATAATGTTAAGTATAGGACACGTGAAGTACAGTAAACTTGCGCATGGTTCGCGCAGGTTTCCAGGCGGTATACGATTCCGCACGGTTTTACCGTTGATAATGTAATACGGAATGGAGCGCAATTATTTTTAACACGCGCGTTAACCATGCCGGTGCTACGGTTAACAACAAGATTGTAATGTGTGTATGTTGACCTAGAATTTTCACTTCTCCATTCATTCTCCTGGTTTTCACCTCTCTCTGAATAACCCTGTACATGATGATTAATAATTATGTTTTATTCAAGGATCAAAAGGAGTGGGAATACATCAGTATAGCAAGACATTGGAAAAGGAAAAATGCATTAGTTGGGGATAAGGTGAAATATATTAGGGTTGAGGAAGATGGATAGAAAAACATCAAGGATAAATGTCATTAGGTGAAATGTAGCCTATAGACATGTGCACGTCCAAAAAATTAATTTCGTTTTGGATAATTTCATTCCATTATTTTTTCGTTTCGGATCATTTTGTTGTGTTTTGTTGTTTTTGTTTTTTCGTTTCAGGTCACTTGATATGTTAAACAAACAAACAGACAGACAGAGGTACAGATTGGCCTAAAGCCATTTAGTACACAGTGGGGAAGACCAGGGATATTAGAAAAAAAGAGGAAAACAACGCTGCAGAGGAGACCAAATTAATACATTAACGTGCTGGGCAGTGCTTATGTCAGGAGAACTGTACAATATTAGTGAGAATATTGAAGTGCAAATCATTGGATATGTATCTCAGGCTTAAATGGCAATTATAAATCCTGGCTTTATATATAAATAGATTAGAGACACAACCTGACACTAAATAGGCATGAACCTGCCAAACCAGGGGGCCTAGGACCATAGTGGGATATCACTGATCATACACCTACAGAGGATTAGTTTCTGACCCTAGAAAATATTGATTTCTATTCTTTAATGAAAGAAACTCTGGACCCACACTGGTAGGTCCAAAATTATGAATTGAGCTTAAACACCAGCATACTAGGATTAAACCTTATTGACAAGTATGAAAACGAAGAAGAAGAAATTAAAGTTGTGGCTATTTTATCATGCCTATTGGCTATTAACCACTTCAATGCGGAGGATGCGCTCAGCGCGTCCTCCGCATTACTGCTGGTATGCGGAGGACGCGCTGAGCGCGTCCTCCCATTGGGGTCAGCATTCGGCCGGGTTCCGGCCGATCGCTGGCCCCCCAGTGCGGGCTGACATCCTCGATGTCAGCCCGGCATCCGGAACCGCAGCCGCTGAAATTAGGTGTCATCGCGGCAGCGTGATGACACCTAATTCAGGCGCCCCCCGCATGTGCGGAGGAGGCGCCTGAAAGGGAGGGGGGGAGGTCCTTCGACCTCTCTCCCTCCCGATCGGCGGCGTTGCGGGGGTTAACCCAGGCACCATTTGGAAGGGCACAGCCTGCCCTTCCAAATGGTGCCTGGCATTAACCCCTGGGGAGCTGGATCGCGAATCGGCGCTGAAAAGCGCCGGTTCGCGATCCTTTCCCGGAGCTGGCCGACATCTTGGATGTCGGCCAAGCCTCCTGGAACTCCCCCTGAGGACTGGCGTCATCGTGCGTAGCACGATGACGCCAGTCCTAGAGTTAACCCCTAACTGCCACCAACGGTGGAGATAGGGAGTTCCAATGAACTCCCCATCTCCTGATCCGTGGCAGTTAGGGGTTAATATTTGGTATGGTTGGATCGGCCAGAGCATGGCCGTTCCAACGATACCAAACTCGAATGTGAAAAAGTTTTAAAAAAAAAAAAATTAAAATTAAAAATAAAAATATATTTAAAAAAAAATTATAAAAAAAAAATAAACATTTTTTTTTCTTTTTTTTGGTTCGTTAATGCAGCAATATTGTTCCCATTTCAATTATAATGTGAACAATGATGCTGCACTAACGATTTTTGTATGCGGTGCCGTTTGTTAAAAATCGCGTAATTTTCCCCAAAAAAAAATGTAACGAGACCCCATCTCTAATTTTTTTAACAAGCGCACCCCATACAAAATATAACCGCAATTGCTTGCATGTTAAAATGTGAAAAAAAAACACTTTACACGTTGTAAATTATTGAAAATACATATTTTATTGCATTTTTTGTTATAATATACAGACATGACATAACGTATACATATAATAATGACATATTATTAATCTACCGAGTCTGACGGAAAGAACGATATATAATATGTCTGGGTAATATACTAAAATAAGCCTTCAAAACACGTTTAAACATGATGAGCAAAACCGGTAAAAATTACCTCAGCACAGAGGTGTGAAAAGCCTCAGCAGCGAAAGGGTTAATACTGATGCCACTTGTGCTGGTGTGATAGAAAAAATTAACAACAACTGTACATAAACATTAATGGTTACCTTTATTAAACAACAATAAATAAAAATAGACATAAATCGAATGGTTCAAAATATGTTTGGATAGTTATTGGTGAATCCCAGTGGAAAACCAGTTAGCAATCTCTTATAACAGAGGAGTGTAATTTAACTCTGTAATCCTAAATTGATAAGGATATTGGTCTAAAGACATACGTAAGGTTCAGCGGGTGTGCGTCTATAACCTCCAATGGGATTAGCAAACAGTCTGTTTAAGATGTGGATCCTTCCCTCTAATGAAAAGTCCTCAAGTGCAGTGATTAAATAGAAATCACTAGCATTAACGGATTCGCAACATACAAGGACCTGAGACGTCGGAACCCTATGAGAATAAATGTATAATACAAATAGAGCCTCCGTCAGATAATTGAAATAGTCCAGCATACGATATTGCCCATTTAGGTGAAACGGGTTGATACCAGGTGCAAATTCTGCTAAATGCCTGTTCTTAACCTTGGTATAGAATAGAGTAATGATTCTATATCCCCATTCATTACATATAAATAATGAGACCTCCGTCAGCTAACTGGAGTTGTGCCGTATGCAATTAAGCCCATAGAGTGGCTCTACAATGATTAACGCATTGATCAAATATCACCATACAAAATATATGTACTGTTTGAAGCTCTCATACTACAAATATTGATGGCAAAATGCAATTTCGTCATACTGATAGAATCCATCAACTAATTGGCTGAGTCCACATGTCAGCTGAAATCCCTCAGACAATCTGATTTGAAGTGCTATTCATGTCACTATCAGTCCAGTTAATGAAAACATGGTATATGATGGGCTAGTCGGATTGCAATGTCCCAATACATCCACACCAAGAGTATTGATAAACAAAATGAACTGGGAAATTCAATACATGTATAATACGGTATTAAGGAAAATGTGGTATATCCGTGTCTGGCGCTGTCCGTACTCAGATATCTACTTTAGGATATCCCTTACTCCGTGGAGTGAAATATTATGATGATTCAGAGAAATTCAACTGGTGTAACTTTACTTTGCTACATACAGTGCATACTGTCTTTATATTGTGTTAGGGTGTACAGATTTAGCTGCAGTGTATTTGGTGGTGATAAAAGGCGGGCGCTTAGACTTGTGTATAAGTCTTATTGATACCTTTATGTATGGATGTTACCTTTTAGTGTTTCTGTGTGGTGTTGTAAATGTAGAAATGATCGATGAGGGATTATTCGATCTTCTACTGCCACCTAGTGGCTTTAAAGGGAATCACAGTCAATAGAAAAAATATATTGAAAAAAAGATGGTTTTCGTTGCTGCTCTTTCCTTCTCTCTCGTCGTCGTGGTCTAGAGCCTTAGTTGGTAAAGTCAGGCTCAGACGTTTTAGCTTTGACGGTCCATAGAGGTGACCGTATCCCTTCTTTCTCTCCGCAAAGCCTCTGCTGTAAATTGGTCATCCGGGGGCTCCAGTTCCTCAGGGCTGCATGTATCCAATGGTAGATGTTAAGCTACCAAAGGTGTACCCTCCTTTCCTCCGGAGGAACCACAGCAAGACAAGGGGTTTAAAATAAAGGGGTTTAATGGTAAAAATATAAAGGTTTAACAATAATAATAAAGAGAATGGGGGTATCCAGGACGCGTTTCGCCTAAACCAAGGCCTCTTCTGCTGGATGATTTCGATTTCTCTGTGTCTGCTTATAAAGACCTGTAGTTTCAATTTCTCGCGCCGAAACCGGCGTCTGCTTGGGTGTCGAGATCTGATTGGGCCGAACACGTGGGGGTGTTGTCCAATCGGAATGGGTAACTATTCCTCGGGACGTCAGGCTGCTTTTGACCAATCAAAGTAGGTAAAAAAGATTTTTTTTTTGACGGAGTGTTGAAATTCTGTTCGTGGTCCACGTCTCGGTGTGCTCCTCAAAAGATAGGCATGCTTTACCTAGGGTGTATTTGTCATAAAAGGTGGACCTTCATGAATGAGTGTCAAGATGGTGTGTCATATTACTTTAGTTTGGCAGTATATTCAGGTTGTCTTACTAGATGTATTCGTGTGGACATCTGTAACATGATTACTGCGGGGGACTTTATTATCCATGAAACTGGGTAGCTGTTTATTGAGCACCTGGCTCCCTTCTTGGGGGTTGTAGTGCGGACATCGTACTCTATGGGAGTGTATACAAATGCCAGTTAGCAGGGGCTTGATGTGTGTGGCCCTGGGTAGTCCCCGGTTGGGGTATTCGAGGGGTGAGGTGCTGCGTCCAGTGGGCAGCAGAATTTGTTCGTGAAAGAGTCTGTGTCTTGTTGGGTTGGCACTTTCAAATTTGGGAGACTGAGGTGTTGAAGACTGAAAGTGTTAGAGGCTAAGAAAAATTAGCCATAAGAGATGTTCTCTGACTGGGGATGCGGGCTAGACTTGGGATGATGGATCATGAATTTTAACAAAGACAGGGCTTCTAGATCCCATTTACAAAAAATGGCATAATTCAAAATCCAAATTTAAACCTTTTGGATGTAATGTATCGAATTCGTAGATACAGCGCATTTCTTCTTGTCCAATTTTTTTGGCCATATCTCCTCCTCTCCTGTCTTTTTTTAATCGCCATGAATTCTAATTTTCTTGGGTCACAATTGTGATCTTTCTTGAAATGGGCAGGGACACTATGCGATTCCAGACCCTTCTCTATGTTCCTGACGTGTTCCCTAATCCTTACGCCTAAAGCTCTTGTGGTCTTGCCTATGTATTTTAGTCCACATGGGCATATTAGGAGGTAAATCACATTCGTTGAAAAACACGTCAGTATATCTTTTATTTTCCATGTACCTCTTCTATTCATTATTTCTGTCACATGTCTTTTTTTATTTCCCGTGCTTCTACAGCTGATGCAATTCCCGCATCCATAGAAGCCTGTTTTTTGTTTAAAATGGTTGGTCTGGCTCTTTGGTGCGTATTCGCTGGTTGTCAATTTGGACTTCAAGTTCTTTGTCCCTCTACATATAAATCTTGGTTTAAGAGGAAGTATGTCTCGTAGAAGGGCATCTTCTCTGAGGATTGGCCAAAATTTTTTGATGATATGCTTGAAGCTTGGGTCTTGTTGGCTATAAGTGAAAAGCAAAGGTACTTCGCTTTGTACGGTACTCTGAAGGGTCTTATCTTTGTATTGGAGGTACTTCGTTCTTTCTGTTTGAGCAATTTCTTCTCTGGTTTTCTCCAGGATCTCTTCCTCATATCCTTTTTCTATGAAGTCTTTTGTTAGTTTCTCAGCTTGGGTGTTAAAATCCTCTATTTTAGAACAGTTCCTTCTCATCCTTATATACTGTCCTTTTGGTACACCTTCTAACCACCTACTTAGGTGGCAGCTGTCTCGGCTTATGTAGCTATTGCTGTCTACTTTTTTGAAGAAGGTTTTTGTATAGATCTTATCTTCCTCTATGTAGATCGTTAGGTCTAAATAGTTGATAGACTCTTTGCTCCAAGTAGTGTCTAGTCTAATGTTGGGGTTTCGTTGGTTAAGATTTTCTAGGAATATTTTAAGGGTCTCTTCTCCTCCTTTCCATATAAAGAAAAGATCGTCTATGTATCTTTTATACATGACTATTTTTTCTTTGTGCTCTTCCATAATATCACTTTCCCAGATGTCCATGTATAGGTTCGCAAAACTTGGCGCGAAACGTGTTCCCATTGCCGATCCTCTAACCTGTATAAAATGTTCATGGTTGAACATGAAATAGTTGTTTTTCAGGATATGTCCAATCCCCTCTAGAATAAACGTTTTCTGTTCGGGAAGCATATTTTTGTCTGCATCTAGGTGTTTTCTTACTGCATCGATTCCTTCCTTATGTGGAATATTGCTGTATAGAGCCTGGACATCGCTGGTTATCAGGATATATCCTTTCTCCCAAGTTGTTTTTTCCAGTTCTTGTATCAAACTGAGTGTATCTTTCAGGTAGGATTTGGTGTTTTGTACCATCGGTTGGAGCATTTTATCTATATATTCGGAGACCCTACTGGATATGGATTCTATCCCTGAAATAATCGGTCTTCCCGGTGGGTCCTGTGCATTCTTGTGGATTTTTGGTAGATGGTAAAAGGTTGGGCGTCTGGGGTGTTGGATTTTGAGATATTTGTATTCTTTGTCAGTGAGGATTCCGAGCATGTTTCCTTCGTCTAGGTATTGATGGAATATTGTAGTTATTTCCTCTGTGGGGTCTTTCTTCACTCTTTTATATGTGTTTTCATCATTCAAAATCTTATAAGATTCTTGCTCGTATCTTTCTGTACTTTGTAGCACTATGCCTCCTCCCTTGTCTGCTGGTTTGATTATCAGAGAGCCCTCTTTCCTAAGTTCGTCCAGTGCTTTCGTCTCTTTCTTCGTAAGATTATTTTTAGTCCCTATTTTAATTTTCTCCATCTCCCTTGATACCATTTTTTCAAAAGTCGCTATCTCAGGGGAGATCATAGATTTCGGGTAGAATTTTGATTTTTCTTTTAGCTCTGTATGTCTATAGATCTGCATTGTTTGAGTCCTTTCAATAGGATTTTTGAGGAAATATTTCTTTAAACAGAGTTTGCGTTTGAACCTTTGCAGATCGATATATGTGTCAAAATGATTAAGATTTTGGGTAGGGGCGAATTTTAGACCTTTCTGAAGTACTTTTATTTGGTCGGTTGTTAGACTGATATCTGTTAAATTGAAAATGCCATTGGGGATATTGGTTGCTATCTTCATCTCTGTATTCTTCTTTTTGGGTGTTTTCAGTTTTTGCTTTCCTCCTCTTTTGCCTCTTCTTGCTTTTTTGCCTGGAGAGTGTTGATTTTCTTCCTCTCTCCTGTTCTCCATTCTTAAGGCTGGACTCCAGTCCGTCCTTATTTGTTCCATTTTCCTTTTCCTTTTCGGGGTGGTAAGCCGAAAAACCTCCTCCTCTTCTCTCCTCTCTTCTCTTTCTCTGAGGTTGTCGTATCTATTCGGGTGGTAAATCTTCTCTTTTGCTACTTGGTATCTCTCCTTTTGTCTGGTGTTGTCTCTATTTTCGGGGATGTAAGTGGATGTTTTCTGTCTCCAGAAACTTTGTTTCACTGTTGCCCTTGGATTCCGGTTTATTCTATACGGAGGTGTTCTCCTATTGTATCCTCTATAGTGCTGGGGAGAATTATGTATAATACGGTATTAAGTTGACATCACTTAGCTTGATTTAACCCGTATGCAGTTATTTAACCCTCTAAATGGCACGGGTGCAGTACTATATGCAAAATCGCCCTAAGTATTAGCCAAAAGAGTTGTTCCAATGAAAGCCACATATAAAGTTCACCACTTAAAATGATAGATGGAGTCTACCCATAGGTAATATATTGTGCGGACAGCAGCATATCAATTCGTGCGTACCAGATTTGCATGACAATACGGACTTGGAGAAGTCAATTGTATAATACAAAAATAAACCTTCATCAACTGGTTAGAATTGCCACATGCAATATTGTCCCTTTAGATGGCACGGGTGCAAAATAGCCTAAGAATTAGGTGAATATCCGTATATTGTTCAATTGAAAATATGATCTTAAATTCTCCAATTGCAAATAACATACAGTACATACTCCATAGATGCTTATAACAATATAAGGTCAAGGGATTCAATGTTTTATGTAGGGGAAAGCCTCCATCAGTAATAGTTATAGACCAACAGACAATCTGTCACAAATTCAATAAAAGTATACTGAAGTTCAGACTGAATCAACTAGGGTCCAATACCCAAAACCAAACATATCGCCAGTAAGTAAGTGCAATCTGTTAAAAACAATTGGCCATCACCAAAGAAGAAAACGCTGACGCGCGTTTCGCCGTATTGTCACAGCTTCGTCCAGAGCGTGAATATACACCCACCTCTATTCCATATTTATACTAGCCCAAATGTAGAAAAATTAGTTCGCCACCCGGTAACTCCAAATTAATTTGCATAGTTTAGTTTCAGCTGTGGTATCCGATCACGTGGCCATTGCTCCACCAGTAACATTCCTGGTCTTATCACAGCGACCTAAACCCTTTAGTCTGTATATAGAGCAATTGCATATTGTAGTCAGTAGAGGTCAGGTGACAATAAAACCACCTATCAGGTAATATCACACATACTATCTTTTCACCACCACGATTCCAAATAGTTAACCCTTATGAGAGGTCTCTCTTCAATGGGGGGAAAATGAGAATCGGTGGTATTTATCGGCCACTATGAGACTTAACAAATACATCATATGGATGGGAGCAAAGACTACTCGGATTCATAATAGAATTCCTATTTAGGAATCTTTATAAAGGAGAAGGAGGTCTATTCAATCGGCAGGTGTAAGGTGACAATAAGAAAAAGAAAAAAACAAAAACAAATATATGCAGAATAGTGATAATACTATTGACAGCGATAATTAATTGGGAACCAAACATATATTGTTAAAATAAAGAAATTATTGGTGCACAGTAACTATATATACAAACAGTTCACTCCTTTCTTTTGTCTTATTTATTTTAATTACGATGAGATCGTTAGATGAAGGGAGTAAAAGTAAACCCTCATATAGGCCCTCTGGGGCCAAAGTATGTAGGGTGTAGATCCAGTAACATTCCCTACGTCTTAGTTTGAGATCAAAATTCCCCCCCCCCCCCTCTGTGGACGTTTGACCAGTTCAATTCCACAGAACTTTATGTGGCTGGTGTTCCCTCCTTGGCATTGTCTCATGTGTCTTGCCACTGGGGTGTCAATATGCCCTCCGACCTACCTAATATGTTCTCTGATCCTGTATTTAAATGGTCGGAAGGTTTTGCCTACATATTTTTTGCCACATCCGCATAAAATCATGTAGACTAGGCCGGTCGTGTTACAATTGAAAAAGGTTTGGATCTCAAAATTCTTTTCTTTTTCTAGCATCTTGAATTGTTTTAGAATCTTTTAGGATGTTGGCACAGCTTTTACATCTCCCGCAACTATAGGTACCTTTCAGGTTATTTCGTAGCCAGTTATTTGTTTGTGTTGTTTTTTTCTCATAGTGGCTATGGACTAGTAAGTCTTTAAGATTCTTACATCTTCTATTTGTTATTGTTGCATGAGTGCCTATTGATTCCTTCAGATGTGGGTCCAGAATGAATAAGGGCCAGTAGCTATCCATGATTTTTTTAATTGCGCTATTGCCAGTGTCGTAGTTTCCGATGCAACGGATCAACTGAGAATCAGTTTTTGATTTATATGGAGAAGAATATCTCTCGGGTTATTTGCTGCCTTCTGATATGCCCGTTTAAGGACCCTATTAGGATATCCCTTCTCTTTAAAATTCTTTTGTAGAATTTTAGTTTGTTTTTCATATTCGATGTTAGATGAGCAGATTCGCTTTAACCTCAAGTATTTGCAATATGGTATCCCCAATTTAAGTGGTCTCAGATGGAAACTTGACCAATTGAGCAGATTGTTCGTGGCTGTCTCTTTTCGGTAAATGGTTGCGTTAACCTGTTCTTCATTACGTACAACCGTCACATCCAAAAAGTTGAGAGAATCCTGATGGATCTCATATGTAAAATGTAAGTTCAGAGTATTGCTATTAAGAAAAGTAGTTAGCTCAAGAAATTCCTCTGGGGTCCCCACCCATACCAGAAAGATGTCGTCTATATATCTCTTCCAAAATAAAATTTTAGAGTGAAAGGAATTCTGATCCAAGAACACTACTTGTTTCTCCCAAATGCCAAGATATATATTGGCATAGGCTGGGGCACAAGTAGTGCCCATTGCTGTACCCTGGATTTGATGGTAAAATTTACGGTCATAGACAAAATAATTGTGTTTAAGGATGAATGCCAGGAGGTCCCCAATGAAACCAATAGCTTCCTCTGAAAGGTCATTTGATTCACAGAGGGCCAATTTAACATGTAGCAGCCCCTCAGTATGAGGGATGGAACTATATAATGCTTCAACATCCAGGCTACATAGCCATGCATCTTTGGGAAGGATGAAGTTATTCATTAATTGTAGTAGTTGTTTGGTGTCACGAAGGTATGAAGGGAAATCTTTCACTATATTCTGTAGAATCTGGTCTAAATATTGGCTACAATTTTGTGTGAGGTTTCTGACACCCGAAACTATCGGTCTACCCGGTGGCTTCTCTAAGTTCTTATGCACTTTGGGAAGTGCGTAGAATGTTGAGATAGTAGGTTTATCTGCCCTGAGAAATTTGTATTCATCTTCCAAAATGAGACCCTTCTCATAGCCATGGCTCAGGATTTTACCTAACTGATCCATAAATTTTTTAGTCGGATCTTGTGGTAATCTCATATAGACTTTATTATCATCCAACAAAGTTCTCACCATATCTTCATACTGGTCCTTGGACATAATGACTACATTCCCCCTTTGTCGGAATATCCTTATCAATTTAGGATTATAGAGTTAAATTACACTCCTCTGTTATAAGAGACAAGGTGGAAAGCCTGCCCAGAGGGCAGTCTATTGTGGATATACTGCCCCTGCTCGTGGATATTGCCCCAGCACGTGGATACTGCCCCAGCACGTGGATACTGCCCCAGCTCGTGGATACTGCCCCAGCTCGTGGATATTGCCCCAGCACGTGGATATTGCCCCAGCACGTGGATACTGCCCCAGCACGTGGATATTGCCCCCCAGCTCCTGGATATTGCCCCCCAGCTCCTGAATATTGCCCCCCAGCTCGTGGATATTGCCCCAGCTCGTGGATATTGCCCCAGCACGTGGATATTGCCCCAGCACGTGGATACTGCCCCAGCACGTGGATATTGCCCCAGCACGTGGATATTGCCCCCCAGCTCCTGGATATTGCCCCCCAGCTCGTGGATATTGCCCCAGCTCGTGGATATTGGCCCAGCTCGTGGATATTGCCCCAGCACATGGATATTGCCCCAGCACGTGGATATTGCCCCAGCTCATGGATATTGCCCCCAGCTCATGGATATTGTCCCCAGCTCATGGATATTGCCCCCCAGCTCCTGGATATTGTCCCCAGCTCATGGATATTGCCCCCAGCTCATGGATATTGCCCCCAGCTCCTGGATATTGCCCCCAGCTCATGGATATTGCCCCCCAGCTCATGGATATTGCCCCCAGCTCCTGGATATTGCCCCCCAGCTCATGGATACTGCCCCCCAGCTCATGGATATAGACATACACGCCAAGCCTTACTCAATTATAGTATAGATTGCTAACTGGTTTTCCACTGGGATTCACCAATAACTATCCAAACATATTGTGAACCATTCGATTTATGTCTATTTTTATTTATGTTGTTTAATAAAGGTAACCATTAATGTTTATGTACAGTTGTTGTTAATTTTTTCTATCACACCAGCACAAGTGGCATCAGTATTAATAGCTAATAGGCATGATAAAAGAGCCACAACTTTAATTTCTTCTTCTTCGTTTTCATACTTGATATCTATTCTTTCCCTGCTAGTAATCAGCTAATAAAATATTCCCCTTGTGGGCCATTAATCTTATCCTTACTGGGAGCAGCAGTAAATAGATAACCACAACGATTTCAAATTGTCAATTTCTGCCACCCTGTCAGCATGCACATGAATTTGATATGTTTCCACGATTCGTATTTTTTGACTAATCCAAAAATTCAGAGTTGGCCGAATTTCGTTTTTGGCGTCCTTTCATTTTTATTGTTAATTCGTATTTCGGGGAGATTCGTATTTCTTATATTAGTTATTGCATTTTTATTAGCTATCGGACTGTGAAATGGATTAATTAATTACTTCGATTAGGGTAAAAAAAAAAAATAATCCCCCCTGCACATGAGCCCCTTGGGGCTGTGGTCCTTGGTTCCTGGTTTCAGCACCATGGATACCCCCCGTGGAACGCAGCCAGACTGAAGGAAAGAAAAAAAGACTTGTTTTTTTAAATAAATAGAAACCTTTGCTGCAAGTGAAAAGAATAAACTGTTGAATAAATATTTAATAAAAACAGAGATTTTTTACATTGAAACCTATAGGATTAAACCTGTCGAACAACCCACCGAAAATCAGAGTTAGACTTCTGACCCTAATTTCTAACCCTAGCTTCTAACCCTAACCCTAATTTCTAACCCTAGCTTCTTAGAACAGTGGATCCCAACCGTGGTCCTCAATTATCCCAAACAGTCATTTATAAGGATCACCTTGGGGAATTGCAGACTGAATCCTGCAATCACTGAGCAGCAAATCATATCACCTGTGCTGTGCTTCAGATATCTGGAAAACCTGGCCTGCTGGGGTACTCCGGCCCCATGCATCGCACGTGGTCGATGTTATTGGAAAGAGAAGAGTCTGGCCTTTCCAAAGATACCCAACATGACCAGTGTAAAGACAAAATCATAAATAATAAAATAAACACGTAACAATTTTTTTCACAGGGTGGAAACGGCTCAGTAGTGGCTCAGTAGTGACAGGGTTATATATCAGACTATATATTACATTGTGTATTACTTTCTTTTTGCCTTGGTTTAGTTGTATATTAAGGCTTAATGGATAGGCTTCATTACTCATTTATTAATGGAATTTTAGGAGTTAATGGGTAGGCTACATGTCTCAAAGTGTATACATTTCATGTTTTCACTTGATTACTGGCTTTTTAGGAGCTAATGGGTAGGCTACATGCCCCACAGTCTATTCATTTAACGTTTTCACTTGATTACTGGCGTTGGAGGGGTTAATGGGTGTGCTACATGCCCCACAGTCTATTCACTTAATGGTTTCCCTTGATGGTTAATGGCATTTTAGGGATTAATGGGCAGGTTACATGCCTCACAGTGTATATATTTTAAGTTTTCTCTTGATAACTGGCATTTTAGGAGGTAATGGGTAGGCTACATGCCCCATAGTCTATTCACTTAATGATTTCCCTTGATGGTTAATAGCATTTTAGGGATTAATGGGCAGGCTTCATTCCTCGCAGTATACATTTTATTTTTTTATTTATTAATGGAATTTTAGGAGTTAATGGGTAGGCTACATGTCGCAGAGTGTATACATTTCATGTTTTCACTTGATTACTGGCGTTTTAGGGGTTAATGGGTGTGCTACATTCCCCACAGTCTATTCACTTAATGGTTTCCCTTAATGGTTAATGGCATTTTAGGGATTAATGGGTAGGCTACATGCCTCACAGTATATATATTTTAAGTTTTCTCTTGATAACTGGCATTTTAGGAGCTAATGGGTAAGCTACATGCCCCACGGTATATTCAATTAATGGTTTCCCTTGATGGTTAATAGCATTTTAGGGATTATTGGGCAGGCTACATGCCTCACAGTGTATATATTTTAAGTTTTCTCTTGATAACTGGCGTTTTAGAAGCTAATGGGTAGGCTACATACCTCAGTCTATTCATTTAATGTTTTACTTTGATTAATGGAATTTTAGGGGTTAAGGAGTAGGCTACATGCCTCAGTCCATTCATTTCATGTTCTCCCTTAATGGCATTTTAGGGGTTAATGGGTAGGCTACATGCCATCAGTATCTAGTGTTTTCTTGTTGTCTGATCTCCCTGGAGGGGAGTGCTAGGATCAGCAGTCCTGTTCATTGTATTTTCTGGTATCAACGAGTCCAGCCCTGCAGACTGCTGAATCCATTTCAAGTTTCAATCTATCCAGTTGAGAATTACTGTGTGTGTTCTCATTCTGTCTACCCTTGCCCTGAATCTGTATTTAGATTGAGAAATTACCCAGTGCAGGGTTTCCTCCTGTACCAGTCACCTGCACTGTCATCTCTTGCTCTATTTCTGTTTAAGTAAAGTGTGTGCTGGATTAAACATTAGAAGACAAACCACAAACCTGCCTCAAATGCAAAAACATGTGCGCTATGAAGGGCCTTCCCTGGCATCTGTCTGGGACCCCCGTGACAATTTATATTTAGATCCTTTGCTTTTTGTCACATTTCGGGGAATCACTTTCACAGAAAATATGGGGAATTCCCTATTTAGCGAATGGTCACTGTAATTTGCGAAAATTGGACTCACTGAAGCAGTTATCGGATGTCGACAAAAATCGCTGAATTGTTGCAAATAACATATTGAATTTATGTATCAGGTAGGGTACTGTATACAGGGACCGACATCTTGGAATCAAGGGGGAACCATGACACAGGGTTTCCCTTGTGCTACTTTGGATCTGCCAGCTCACAGCAACCACCGAAGTTGCAGATGTCAGAGCTGTAAGTATACAAATTCATTCCTTCAATCTGCTATGGTGCCTTTTATTTTTTATTTAAATATAATTTTTTTATTTTTCACTGAAGAGATACGAAAAAGGGAAATGGGTACAGAAAAAAAAAGGGAAGGACAGTATATAAAATCAGGCGTCCATACATCGAGTCAAAAGAGCACTAGGTTACATCAGTTATGGTGCATTTTAAGGCTCACTTAAGGTGAACTTTAATATTATGAATTTATGATCCTTTCTGTAAAAAACACAACCAGATTGATGAAGCCAAGGGACAAAGTGAAGATCCGCTTGTTGAGAAGAAGTCAGAGACCTTTCTTCTCTCCCCCCCCCTTTTATAGTCATAGAAATAAACAGGATTTGATGGAGGAATGAATAACAGCTCAATAAATTATTAGCATTAATGAATAATACTAGGCACTAAAATCATACTCTGCAGCAAATATTTTGTTGTTATTTACCATTTCCTCTTTTATGCGATCTGTGATTTTCTCGGTTGCTTCCTTATGTGCATGAAACAAACTTATCACACTAGTTTTGTCAGGATCCATAATATTTCCATCATCATCTCTTACAATTAAATCGAGTTCAAGTATCCTATGGATAAAAAAGCAGTTCAATTAGATCAAAACAAAAACATTATCAGTGGTAGATTTTATTAAGGGTTATATACTTTTGGGAACGTTAAAAAGTGAACACCATACTTGATATACAGAACGTGTCCAATACTTGAAATATTCAAAGAACTTTCTTAAACACATGAAGAGCACACATGAAACACATGAAAGAATCTGAGCACTATTACATTCATCGTGCTAAAACGGGGACGCTAAGGAGAAAACGGGTGCCTGCAGGTTTCTCCTTAGCATCCCCGTTTTAGCGTGATATTACGGTGCAGGCGCTAATCCAGCAGCCTGCACCATAGCACAGCGTTAAACCGTGGGATGAAGTGCTGTTTTCAGATTCTGTTTAGACATTTGATACACCAACTTGGCAGGAGTACCAAAATGTTAGAGTAAAAATAATTAAATGTATCAGCTTACACTAATTTGCAGTATAAAGGGAGGGCAATCTCCCTACCTGAACAACTAATTCTTAATCTGTATGCTATTGGCATTAGATTCTATGCAAAGGATTTTATTCATTTATGATGGGACATTTTTTACTCTGTGGGGTCCACCCTGGGCCCTCCAAACAACCAGGTGTGGCTCCCTCTTTAAGAGAACTGGCTGGAGTTGAACTTGCAGCCTAGCTCATCCCAGGGCAGTATAACATACTGCCCGCTAAATCGGCGACGCTAAGAGGAAAACTTGCACCTGCAGGTTTCTCCTTAGCGTCTCCGTTTTAGCTCCATATTAAAGGGCAGAGATATTCAGCAGCCTGCTTCATAATGCAGCGCTAAGCCTCAGGATACTCGAGGCAGCACTAACGTGCCAGCCCATGCATCCCCTTCATGGAGTCCATAGGACTCTCGGGAGATCCTGGTGGTCGGCGGAGTGGTCGCGGAGGGAGACTGGGGACACCCCCCCTAATCTCACTCTGCTCCTGGCAACCAGAAACGAAGGAATGGGACGCCGTTCTCGCCGCAGGATGAGGGGGGTTACAGCTGGTGATAAGTAACTGATTCTGCAGAAGCAGTTAGCACCAGCTCCAAGCTGTGGTTAAATTTTGAGTTAACCAAAGCAGGACGTAATTAGCGTTAGGATTTTGTAATCCTAACGCTAATTAACTCTTTGCACTCCCTGTGCTTAACATGGGGAGCGCAAAGTACAGTAAACTCGCTTAATCTCCAAATCGCTAAAGGGTTTTTTAACCCGTTAGTGTTCGGAATGTAATATGGTTGGCCTGTGCTAGGGCCACTTAACCTAATGTTAACACTCACACAGCTGACGTTAGCTTTAAGTATGTAATAGGGACTCCCAAGTCTGATTTTCTAGCCTGCATCCCACTGGTCTGTACCTGCTTGCTCTTTTCTGCCATTGACCGATTTCCTTGTATGGCCTGTTTATGCTTCCTACCTACCACATGCAGCAATCAATAACACCTGAAACTGCTTAGCAGGCTGTAAAAGCCACTTTACCTGAGCAAAGAATCTGATAATTTGTCTTTAATGTTGGATGTGGATGAAAGTGAAAACTCTGAATACATGGATTTTGACTTGGATTTGTCACATCACTTATGAACCTCATTTGTCTGCCCGAACCTTTGGATAATGTGTCTACGTCTTCCAAAAAAAAAAACACTATTACCATAGGACATAGGATGAGTAAATTAACTAGCATACTTATTGCCATAGTCTATCTTTGATGTCACTTTCTGTTTGAGTTCCTTTAGTTCATCCTTAGGCAATGTGCCAGACAGAAGCTGCGATCGCCATTCCATCAAGTCGTACATCATGGATTGCACTTGCATGAATTTGTCTGATTTGCTTGACTGCAACAAGACAAAAAAGTCAATAACATTGGAACATACATATAATGGCATTAAGTTGTAATTGAGCTAATTTTCCAAAAAAGTTTTATCATTTAATTAATAGTGAGAAAAAGCTATCAGTGTGAAAGTCTGTATTTTAACATAAAATGAAATGATACCTGTGAATGTGAAAACAGTACTTTTAAAACTTAAGTAAAAAAATATATTTTTATAAAGGAAATCCATTGCTGATATACATATCAAATGATTGTGACAAACTTTCTCTGTAAAAATTCCAATAGAAAGTAAAACTTTGTGTTCAAATGCCAATGTACAGTAAGTTCCAATGGTCACTTGAAAACATGCAGGTGGAGGGAGCTCAAGGAAGACAACAATGTTTTCCATCCCCAAAGCATATTCCAAAAATAGGAGACCTTCAAAAGGACACAAGGAGAGGCAGGAGATAAACATAGGGTGAGGGTAACGTGGATGGAAACAGATATTAGGTTGGATGAGAAGCAGTGGTAACTCTAGGAACAATATATGGGGGGCACATAAGATACCACAGTCCAAACTGGGGGGCACTAATAATTTTCGCAACTAAATCATACCACTGAAAGAAAACTAAATTATATAAATAAGATTCCAAAATCCCAGAGTAATGTGGTGCAATGATACCTTTTTGTTGTGCTGATACATAAATTCAATATTTTATTTGTTGCAATTTGGCGGTTTTCACCAATATCCCATAGCCGCTGCAGCGACTCCAATTTTTGCTAATTATGGTGACCATTCTCTAAATAGTAAATTCACCATATTTTCCGCGAATTTGATTCCCCAACATGTCATAAAAAGCAAAGGATGTAAAAATGAATAGACCCTTTAGATCCTAGCTTCCATAATAACCCCTAAAATCCCATTAAAGCAGCGAAATACAATAAAAATAATAAACAGCGTGGCATGTAGCCTACCCATTAACCCGTAGGGCACTGCCCCATCTCATCCTATGGACGAGCCACCACTGAGAAAGAGGCATAATATGTAAAACAGTAGTGGGTCAGATTGACTAAAAATCGGAATAAGAAGGGAATGGGATGACGAGATTGAAAAAGGATGGGGAAGAGGCACTAAAGGGAAAAATAGCAATACGGGAGCAACAGGATTAAATAGTCTAGGAGGGTCAATAGAAACATATTTAGAGGTAAGGCATTTCAAGATAGAGTGCTAGTAAATTGGAAGCCATATGAGTTTTTGCAGAAGGTTGTTATATGCCATAGCCATCTTGACCCTGTACAACAGGAGAGGAGAATGACTTGGCGTTCACAGTTAACACCAGCAACCCACAAATTTATTTTATTTATTTATTTATAAAGGATTTTACCAGGATGGATACATTGAGATTTCTCTCGTTTTCAAGTATGTCCCACAAATGTGGGAATTGTATGGCTTGTAAATACATTGCCAAACCATCTATCTTTTTGGGACAGTGGAATCTTTTTCTGTCACCCAATGGTTGAAATGTTGATCCTCTAATGTGGTATACCTTTTTACTTGCTCCTATTGTGTGTTAAATGTCGCCTAAACTAGTCGACAATTATGGGTAAGGATCTTGCAACATGCCCAGTCCATGAGATACCTTAAGGATACTCCCATATTCTGTCATTTGAAAGCCAAACATGAAAATAGTTCTGATGCCATCTGTTTTATGGCCATTGAAAGGTCTCCCATAAGGCAAGAGGAGACGACCTTGACAGACGATTGCAACAACAGTAGGCCTTTTAGAGCTAAAACTCCTCTAAGACTTAATGAGGGGTCTACTTTCAATTCATTTTTATAACATCTCATGCCGTTTGTATTTAGGAGACAGCAACATGGAGATTTTATCCCATTATCTTGATGGTTACGTGTTCTGGGGTTATCGTATTGCTGCACATCTCAATATGTGGCAGTATTATAATACATGGCTAACTTATCATCGCCTTATCAATTGGGGTATTATGTTGGCATTTATTGCGCATTTATTTGTTTTGGTATTTAGGCAGTACATGTCCACATTGTGTATTTGGAGTTCCCACTTTTTGGCAGTCTAGGTGGATATGGCCGGGATGGTTGGCATCTACATGACTGGCAGAGGGTGGAAAGGAGCTGGGGAAAGGGTGGGAGCATCCCTCCCTCCTTCCCTGAGTGAGGTCACTTTCACAGACACATCAATGACAGCGAGTCCTGCGGTCGAGCCTCCCCTCACCAGGTCTGGATGAAGGATGAGTTAGTCAAGTTGTAACGTGCGCTATGGCGCTCACCCCGGATCAGCGTTGTTAGGATCTTTATGGACAGATTTCTCTGATACGAAATTTCCAAGCAGAAAAGACTGTAATACCTATAATTCCAAGCCAGGGAGGTAATACAAAACCCTAGAAACCACTCAGCCTCAAATGGTTTCGTGACCAAGAGACCGCTGAGCAAAAACACATTAACTATATTCAAATGGATACAGTGATTTGAGACTTGTACAAAAAAAGCATAATTATTGGTAGGTTTCAGATCGGTACCAGTAATGGTTGTGGTACGTGCATGATTGATAACAGAGGTAATACTCATATACTTCATCTCAACCATATAGAGTAAATACTCACTGTATTCGGCAACCTGCAGGGCAGGCCTACAATCAGAGATTATGCTTTTGTACTTCGATTTAGTGTTAAACAGATAACTTGTAGGACTGTTATATTTAGCAACCTGCAGGGCAGGCCTACAATCATAGATCATGCGATATGCTTTAGAAACAGACCAGACGTTATACAAGCAACTAGAACTGTTGATTGATCTAGGAACATGAAGGACAGGCCCACATACTGAGACAATACATGGTTATGTAGAGCAAGGCCCGGTACTCGTTAGGCAGATCGAGCGGTGGATGAAATGAGCAACCTGCAGGGCAGATCTCCCAAGTGAAACCATGCGGTACAACATATGCATGAAACATACACACAGGGGTTAAGCATAGGAATCGTCAGTGGGTTTTCCGGATCAATCAACTAAAGCAAGGTCCTCATACAAGCATAAGATCGGCAACGAATGCAAGATACACAGAAACAGACACAAGAGTGAGCTGGCGATGCGGGAAAATTACTCCACATCAGGGCGACGAGCAACTCCTCGCGCCCTGCATTTATGGCCGGCGGCTCCACGTCACCACACCAAGCCCCGCCCCCTCAGACGCCAACCGGCCATCTCTAACCTCTGGCACCTGGCCAGCCAGCGATGCCGCCGGGTGCCCAGACCCCCCTGGTAGCGCTGCGGGGGCTGAGGGCGGAACGAACGTAAAGCAATAGATTTCAAGGTCACTGTGATAGTAACAAAATTATTTGTCTCTTACCGTATACAGTTGTTTCCAAATATTACCCCATTCCCGTAATGTAGTTGTTACTTCTTGCACCAGTGGGATTTCTGCAGGAACTATAGATTCAGTGTTTCTGAAGAAGCAAAACAGTATTTTTTTAGGGACAGAACAAAATTTATTTTGACTGGATGCACGTGACACAAAATCATCTAAAAATTACATACGATACCTTTTCTTTTGGATTGTAACTTCCTTGATGTGGATGAAGGCTTTAGGAAATATGCCCTGTTAGGAATTAAACACATTTATATAAGGCTACATTATTTGCATTTAGAGCTTTGTTTGGGGTTCAATTGGTGTTATAGTGTAGACCCACCAAACTTCCACTCATCGTGAATGAATAAACCTCTACATTCTAAAAGTTGACAAAACAGTACTCACAGTTTTAAGTGCAAAAATACAGAAAGTTTGCATTTCCATCGTTACCCCTATGATGCTTTATATGATTATTAGTAAACATGATTATCTTAATGATAAATTCACTTTTTTGATAGACATTCTAGCTTTCTGCAAAATTATTTACACACAGGAAGAATGATGAACGTGTTGTGTGATAAGTGGTGTTTGAAATCTTATATTCAGTTGTACACAGGAAAGAAATGCATTAGTCAAAAATGACATGATAACATCGTGCATGGAACTCTATCAGGGTTATTCAAAGAGAATGAAAAAGTCACCGCACGTTTGGTGATTTTTCGTTCAATTCGGTGCGATTTGGCGATCCCATTTCCGTGACCCTGCGGTGTATTATGCAAGCGCCACAGGGCCGTTGTAGTGCAGGGAAAATCCACCGCAAACTCGATGACCACTCACAGCAAAACCCGGCGAAGGCACACCGAAACCCGCAAAAACATCTGGATTAACCCTGACGAACACGCCAGAGAAACCCGAGCAGCCGCCAATCACAGCGCAGAGCAGCCGCCGGAAAAACCCGACATCGCAGACGAATGGAGTGAACATAAAAAAAAAACAGTTCCCTTGAATGTTTGAAAAGTGAAACGCTGTTTGCAAAGAAACTACAGAACGAAAATGTCTGAAATTTACATATAAGATCCAATGAATGATAATAAAAAGTGCTGTTACAGAAAAAAGAAAAACGATTAAAAAAAATAAACGGAAAAAGATAATTCGCAAAAAATCCTGAAAAATGCCTCAAAGATACGAAAATAATCTATAAATAAAGAGACTTTTTACTGCAGAATATTATAATCAACGGTTTATTAGATATTGAATTAAAACGGGAATATGTTTAACATTGAAGCCTATGGGATTCGCCTGAATAAATCTGCCGCATGAAACCACCGAACAACAGGGCAATTTGGCAACTTTTCACTGCTTGTTTTTGTTCTCTGAATAGACGAAGCATTGCTTCACAATGGGGAATTCACTGCCCTCGAACAGGCAACGAACAGGCACCGTATGTGCAGGCAAATCACCAACATTTGGCAAACTGCTTGCTCTCTGGATAGCCAAATGGCCAGGAAAAGTAACCGTAAGCTGAATTTCACTGTTCGGTTACCTTTTGGCCACAATTCGGATCTCTTTGAATAACCCTGTATATCTATGACACTTAAAAACATTAGACACGGAGTAAGTACTCCTTTATTAATAATGTTCTTAAAGAATGTTCACATTTACATATAATTAAAACAAGTCAAGTTATATTCCAGGGGTGTGGAAATTTAAAAAAAATCTACTTGTCCAACGGACTAAGTAGTAGTCCAATCTACTTGTCCCTCAGGACGATCAACTTGTCCTGATAATTTCAACAAAATAGTGTTTAAATAGAGGTCTTTATTCATAACAGCCTATAGAGGCAGCGTCAGATACATGTGATGAATAAAGACCTTTATTTAAACACTATTTTGTTGTGTGTATGTATATATTAGGGATGCACCGATACCACTTTTTTTAAGACCGAGTACCGATACTTTTTTCAAGTACTCACCGATACCGAGTACCGATACTTTTATTTTATGTCATGTGACCACTTTCCAATAAGAACAGACCTCATAAAAATGCTCCCCGCTCACATGTATATATTCCCCAGCTCATGGATATACTGCCCCAGTACATGGATATGCCCCAGCTCATGGATATGCCCCAGCACATGGATATATGCCCCAGCACATGGATATGCCCCAGCACATGGATACTGCCCCAGCACATGGATACTGCCCCAGCACATGGATACTGCCCCAGCTCATGGATATGCCCCAGCTCATGGATATATGCCCCAGCTCATGGATATATGCCCCAGCTCATGGATAATGCCCCCAGCTCATGGATATTGCCCCAGATCATGGATATGTCCCAGCTCATGGATACTGCCCCCAGCTCATGGATATATGCCCCAGCTCATGGTATACTGCCCCCACGCTCTCATGGATACTGCCCCCAGTTCTTGGATACTGTCCCAGCTCACACATGGATATATGCCCCAGCTCATGGATATTGCCCCTCCAGCTCAGACCCCAGACCTGACATGGGGCGGCTGTTCAAATGCTCTATCGGCATTCAGACAGCCGCCCCTGGAGCTCTCAGCCGCATACTTACCTTCCCAAGCGGCGCTGACGAAGTCTTCGCGCCTGCGCTCTTTGAAGGACCCCCAGCCGCGATCACGTGGGACTCCCACGTGATCGCGGCTGGGTCCTTCAACGTGCGGAAGCGCGGAGACTTTGTCGGCGCCGGTCGGGAAGGTAAGTATGCGGCTGAGAGCTCCAGGGACGGCTGTCTGAATGCCAATAGAGCATTCAAACAGCCGCCCAAGCCTCTCGGATGCCGGCAAGCCAGCTCGATGCTGGCTTCCGGTATCGGAGACATCCCTGTAATTAGTCCGCAGTCTGGCAGGCTTTTAGCCCGCCGGACTGCATCTAAAAAAAGCCTACTCGCCCGGCGCCCGGATCTTCAGGTCCCAGGCGTCGGGCAATACAATTCCCACACCCCTGTATACTCATACAGGGTTATTGAAAGAGCTCCGAATTGTGGCCGAAAGGTAACCAAACAGTGAAATTCAGAGTACGGTTACCTTTCCTGGCAATTCGGATATTCAGAGAGCATGCAGTTCGCCAAATCCAGGCAAATTGCCTGCACATAGGGTGCCTGTTCGGTGTCTGTTCGAGGGCAGTGAAATCCCCATAGAGAAGCAATGCTTTGTCTATTCAGAGAACAAAAACCAGCAGTGAAAAGTTGCCGAATTGCCCTGCTGTTCGGTGGTTTCATGCAACAGATTTAAGCTAGGGTCAGACTAATGCATTTTTCGCGTTGTCCGTGAAAAAGTTCGTTCGAACGAATGGACGTATTTTTTCACGGAATACGCTATTGCGGTCATACGATGCGCATTTTCGTCCGTGATTTTGTACGGATCATCAATAAAACACTTTTTGCGTCTGGACGTTATGTTGGCCGGACATTAGCAGTATCTGACGTCTCCTAATCACACACACATGCCGCTAGCGGATGCAGCGCACTCAGTACGTCAGTACTAGCGGTTTGACGTTCTTGAAAAAATGCATTTGTTTGCCACCTGCGTTGCGCGGCCGCACTTTCGTGTGGCCGTTCTTTGTATGCTGCCCGGCATTGGACGTCATTTGCTGCTAGCACGGCCGTGATTAAGTGAGGCTAAACGCACGTTAATACTGCGTTCGTCTGACCCTATCCTTATTCAGGCAAATCCCATAGGCTTCAATGTTAAAAATATTTCCGTTTTAATTCAATATCTAATAAACCGTTGATTATAATATTCTGCAGCAAAAAGTCTCTTTATGTATAGATTGTTTAGGATCTTTTAGGCATTTTTCAAAATCTTTTTGCGAATTTTTTTTCCGTTTGTTCTTTTAAATCGTTTTTTCTTTTTTCTGTAACAGCACTTTTTATTATCATTCATTGGATCTTATACGTAAATTTCAGACATTTTCGTTCTGTAGTTTCTTTGCAAACAGCGTTTCACTTTTCAAACATTCAAGCATACTCTTTTTTGTTTTTTCAACTCCATTCGTCTGCGGTGTCGGGTTTTCCAGCAGCTGCTCTGCCCTGTGATTGGCGGCTGCTCGGGTTTCTCCGGCGTGTTCAGTGGGGTTAATCCAGAAGTCTTTGTGGGTTTCGGTGTGCGTTCGCCAGGTTTTGTGGTGAGTGTTCGTCGGGTTTGCAGTGGCTTTTCCCTGCACTACAACACAGGTACGCCCAGTCAGGGGCGGCAGGTGAGGCAGGGCTTCACCTGCTATTCCATTAAGTCAGTGGAGTCAGGTCTCAGGATGTAGAATATTAAATCTGTAAAATAAAATGTGAAATTTAAAACAAAAAAACCTCTCATACTCACCTGCTCCACGCTCCCTCGTCGTTCTTCTCTGTCTTCCGCTTTTCTTTTCTTTTTCTTTCAGTTTGCCGGCTGCTGTGTGTGTGATTCATCACACAGACTGCAGGGGCAGCACTGAGCCAGCCTAGCCAACGCAATATGCGTAGCTGAACGCTACGCTAATTGCGCAGCTCAAGCTGGCAGAGTGATTCCGACTGAAGTCTGCAGCGTGCCTCCAGCACGCTGCCTACTTCCGAAATCAACGCTCTTTAGTGGAGAGGCACTGAGAGCAGTGGCGTCACTAGGGTTGGGGTCACCCGGTGCGGTAACTCATGGTGTCACCCTCCCCGAGTTTTACGGATTTTTTTAACTACTCTTACTCCTAAATCAGTACTCCCATATAACACTGAATGCTCATACACACAGCACACATTACTGTGAGGTTTATTGCTGTGCAGCTCTCTCATATGCTCACACAACTTTTTGCCAACTGCCAGCAAGTACGTTGCCTGTTCGAAGGCAGTGAAAGCACACATGGGATATATATTGCCCCCAGCAGCTCTGGATATATTGCCCCCAGCAGCTCACCCATGGATATATATTGCCCCCAGCTCACATATGGATATATTGCCCCAGTTCACAATTATATATTGCCCCCAGCAGCTCACCCATGGATATATATTGCCCCAGCTCACATATGGATATATTGCGCCTCAGCTCACATATGGATATATTGCCCCAGACCAGCTGACACATGGATATATTGCCCCAGACCAGCTCACACATGGATATATTGACCCCAGACCAGCTCACACATGGATATATTGCCCCCAGACCAGCTCACACATGGATATTGCCCCAGCTCTCATGGATATGCCCCCAGCACACATGGATACTGCCCCAAGCACACATGGATACTCCCCCAAAAACACATGGATACTGCCCCCAGCACACATGGATACTGCCCCAGCACACATGGATACTGCCCCAGCTCTCATGGATATGCCCCAGGAGCTCTCATGGATATGCCCCCAGCTCCTCTCATGGATATGCCCCAGCTCCTCTCATGGATATACTGCCCCAGCTCCTCTCATGGCTATGCCCCCAGCTCCTCTCATTGATATTGCCCCAGCTCATGGATATGCCCCAGCACATGGATACTGCCCCAGCTCATGGATACTGCCCCAGCTCATGGATACTACCCCCAGGGCCGGATTAAGATCTCTATGGGCCTGGAGCTGAATATTTTGGTGGGCTTTTTTTGGAATTTAGTGAAATGAAAACCTATTTTAGGTTATTTAACAGTGCAGATACCGGTATTTCTAACCAGGCAGATACTGAGGGAGTAAATTTTCAATCAGATTTCAAACATCACAGCGTGTAAAATTAATTTTTTCCTATTTTACCATCCAAACCTCTGTGGTTATATATTCTATAGGTAATTCTTGTTAAAAAAAATTAAATGGGAACCTGTTACTGCATGTTTCTGAGAAAATATAAAATTTTAACCAAAAAATTTGATATTTCCCATGTGCTTTGGATAATGGTGTTTTATGAATAATATGACTATGTATAAAACACTGAACTTGCTCCCAGCGTGGGAAATGAGAAGGTGAGTAATAGTGGTATTGCTCATTTTATACGTGACAAAGGACAATACCATCGCTTTGGAACAAAAATAAGTAAATAAAAAAAGGGTTTTTGTTTTCTTTTCTCTTAGATTCTACATGGTCATGTTTGGTATTAATGGAAAGGCCAGACTCTGTCCTGTCCGATGACACCTCAGTTGACCTTGCGAGGTGTAGAGATTAGTGGCGCAGGGTTCCAAAGCCCCCCCAGTGCACTTCGCTGCAGAGCGGCGGTTTAGGTTCTTGATGTAACAATTCGTAATAATGGATTGTACCATCACTTCCACGCTTGTTAGTGACATGAGAAATGTGATGTTGAGTTACTGCAGCATCATTGTTCCCTTTATAATTGAAAAGTGAAAAATATTGCTGTGTTAGAAAGAAAAATAAAAAAAAGAGAAATATTTATTATTTTACTTTTATTGTTACATAAAACCTGGTCATGTTTGGTATCATTGGAAAGGTCATGCTCTGGCCTTTCTGGTACCTGACATGACCCTGCAGCTGCTATGAAGCTGGAGATATAGAGGTCCAAATGCCTATCAATGCAGACAAATTTATCTTTTCTCTGGGCCTATTCTGGGGCATGGGCCTGGAGCTGCTGCTCCATCTGCCCCTATGTTAATCCGGCCCTGTGTGTGTGTGACCCCCCTGTGTGTGTGTGTGACCCCTCTGTGTGTGTGTGTCTCCTCTTTGTGTCTGTGTGTGTGATCCCCTCTCTTTGTGTGTGTGTGACCCCCTGTGTGTGTGTGTGTGACCACTCTGTGTGTGTGTGTGACCTGTGTGTGTGTGTGTGTGTGTGTGACCCCCTCTGTGTGTGTGTGACCCCCTCTGTGTGTGTTTGACCCCCTCTGTGTGTGTGTGTGACCCCCTCTGTGTGTGTGTGTGTGTGTGACCCCCTCTGTGTGTGTGTGTGTGTGACCCCCTCTCTGTGTGTGTGACCCCCTCTGTGTGTGTGTGTGTGTGACCCTCCTCAGTGCTGTGACCCCCCTCAGTGCTGTGTGTGTGTGTGTGTGTGTGCGTGACCCCTCTCTTTGTGTGTGTGACCCTCCTCAGTGCTGTGACCCCCCTCAGTGCTCTGTGTGTGTGCGTGTGTGTGACCCTCCTCAGTGCTGTGTGTGACCCTCCTCAGTGCTGTGACCCCCCTCAGTGCTCTGTGTGTGTGCGTGTGTGTGACCCTCCTCAGTGCTGTGTGTGACCCTCCTCAGTGCTGTGTGCATGACCCCCCAGTGCTCTGTGTGTGTACGCGTGTGGGTGACCCTCCTCAGTGCTGTGTGCGTGTGTGACCCCCTCAGTGCTCTGTGTGTGTGTGTGACCCCTCTTTGTGTGTGTGCACTGCACATACACACACTGACTCTGAAACAGAAACACTGCACATACACGCACTGCACATAAACACACTGACTGAAAAAGAAACACTGCACATACACACACACTGCAAACACACTGAAATGCTGCACAGACACAGATATACACTCTGACTCTGAAACAGAAACACTGCACATACACACACTGAGACACTTCACATACACACACACTGCAAACACACACTGAAACGCTGCAAACACACTGAGACACTGCACATACACACTGAAACACTGCACATGAAAACACTGCACACAATGTACATACACACACTGCACACTATGCACAAACATACTACACATCATACACACTGCACACAATGGACATACACAAATGTAGACACTGCACATGCACATTCCTAATGGTGTGCAGTGAATGGGGGGCTGCAGATCAGATCTGGGACTGCTTCACATAGAGGTGCACATGTCCTTTACATGCCAGTGCCTCACCAGCCACTGACCTCACCGCACGTCCCTGCTACGACGGCCCTGTGGTGTTTGCTGAATACACTGCAGGGTCACCGAAATGGGATTGGCAAATCGCACTGAAGTGAAGAGAACGAAAAGTCACCGAACGTGTGGTGACTTTTCGATTCTCTTTGAAAAACCCTAATAGTCTTACAAATAATTGTAGATATGAAAGAATATTTCTTGAAATACCAAGGGAAAAACTTTATATTAGAAAACAACATTTCAAATACATTCTTACATTATAGTATATATAAAGACATATCAAATTAAGGAAACTTTGCTATTTGAATTTTAATTAAAAAGAAACTTTAATTCCCAGTCAGGCTTCGTTATGCAGAGAACTGCAAAAAAAAAATGGTATTTATTTTCATTTTACAAATTTTGATATTTTTAAGTAGAACTTATATGTAATTAAGTGCTATTTTCATTTTTTCCAGTTTATTTTGCCTTTAATTCGAATTTATATACAGTACATGTACATATATCCCATGTATTTTTATATTTCCATATTGAATCTGTGTCATGTAAGGTAGTTTTCTATTTTATATTACGTTCATGTACGTTAAAGTCTTAAATTTCCTACTGTAAAAGTTCAATATTTTTGAATTTAGGACATACTTGAAAATGAGAGAAATCTCAATGTAACCTTCTTGGTAAAATGCTTTATAAAATTAATATAAAAGACATGAAAACTAGTGTAACCTCGTAATGTATGTTACAGAGGTTTGCAAGCGAGAAGGCGGGTGCAGAAAACAAAAACTGGTCAACATGGCATTAATTTGTGTGGCATGCTCAGGTGCACCATGGGCTTTAATAAAATGCACTGAGCAAATTGCAAGTGTCAGAGAGAGAAGACGATGGCTGAGACCCACAGAAGTGCCAGAGTGTTTGTGATGTACCCCTTCACCAAATGTTAAATCATGCTTACTCATGTGGTTAAGCAACTGCATACTATTTCAAGAGAATTGCATTTTTCAGCTAAAGATCTTAGTAAAATAGTGCTAGAGATTTTTATTTAAAATAGAAGCACCTAATTATAGGTTTCACTTACCAACAACAATCCAAACATTTGAAATGGCTACTCAATGACAACAAAAATTGGTAAATACTCTCCATCTTAAAATGTGATTTGTTTTAGTATAATCTGAATGTAGTTAACCACCAATATGTGTAACAATATACGGTTGCACAGAAAACTGTCTTGCTTTGCAAGTATACAGCAGTAAAAGGTTGAAAATTGATTCCAACAAGAGAGCACAAGGTTGTTTATTGCTCAATAAGTGCCTTCCCATTAATCTTGTCCTGTCACTGAAGGAAATGTCAATTACATTCCTTTTGAAAACGGTTACTTTCCTGGGTTTGGTAGACAAAAGCACTTCTTAACAAAATGTGTTTTTTTTTTATATAACTTTAAAGATTTTTTTAAAAAAACATTTATTTTACAATCCTTTGACGATGAATTGTTTTTTCACCCAATATGAAATATGAAAAATTAAAGAAAACAAATTGAATTTAAGTAGGTACAGTTTATCCTTTCTCGTGAATTTTAAATCCAAAACCTAAACTAATGTAAGGTTTGCACTAACAATTATTAATATGCAGGTGAAATATGCCCCATAGATCCCGATATTACTCAGATTTTGTATTTAAACCAAATACATGTTGGTACAATGAGAGCTATAATTTGGTGTTGTAGACCAATTCTAAAGCCCCAATCTCTGCTTAATTTCATCAGCTGATGAAGCCGCGTGTTAGCGGTGAAACGCGTTCTGGACTCAAGTCTAGCTTTTAATTTCATTTTATTTTAATAAATTTTTTAAAGAACCATTTCCTGCATGCAAGGTGGTTTTTTCATTGGATTTGACCAGCAGATAAATCCATGTGCGCATTACCTTGAGCTTGGATAAGCTCCAACAAATGTGAGTTGCCAATTGCTATGATATAATTACCATCTTTACAACGACAGATATACATAGAGAGATTTTCTGTTCTTTACCTTCCTGCATATCTACTGTTGTGGCGAGGAATCTCCGTTACTAAGGTGTGGGTTACCTGAGAAAATTCCAGAAAACAACCCGGAGGCGTGGACCCGCTCAGAGCCAGTGTTAGGGCTCCTGTTTTGTGAGTGGATCTATAAGATACTATATTCTATATATTGTATGAGACATACTACACCAATGTATTTTGTTCTCTGCTTTGTTCTATATTATGTATCCATGATGATGATGCTATTTTGAGAGCCACCTGAACTCCCGAGCGTTTAATTTCGCGCTTACCAGATACGTATCCATCTATGTTTTCCCAAAGCTAGACTAATCACAAGTAAATAATTATAATTTATTATACAACCCAGACATATTATATATCGTTCTTTCAGGCAGACTCGTCAGATTCATAATATATCGTTATTATATGTATACGCCATGTCCTGTCTGTATATTATAACAAAATAATGCAATAAAATTAGAATTTTCAATAATTTACAACGTGTAAAGTGTTTTTTTCACATTTTAACAGTCGAGCATTTGCGGTTATATTTTCTATGAGTTGCGCTTGTTAAAAAAATTGAAATGGGGACTTGTTACATTTTTTTGGAGGAAACCCCATATAAAAATCGTTAGTGCAGCATCATTGTTCACATTATAATTGAAATGGGAACAATATTGCTACATTAACAAAATAAAACAAAAAATAAACCCTTTTTTTGTATTATTATCTTTTTAATATTTTTTTATTTTCATTTCTATTTATTTGTTTTTTTCCTTAACTTGTAACGTGGTCATGTTTGGTATCGTTGGAAAAGCCATCCTCTGGCATTAACCACTAGTTGCCATGGATCGGGAGATAGGTGGTTCATTGGAACCTTCTATCTCCACCATTGGTGGCAGCTAGGGGTTAACTCCAGAACTGATGTCATCACGCTATGCACGATGATGCCAGTCATCAGCAAGAGATCCTGGAAACTTGGTCGACATCCAATATGTCGGCCAACTCCGGGAGAGGATCACAATCTGCGCCTGTTGGTGCTGAATCGTGATCCGGCCCCAAAGGGCTTAAAGCCAGCCACTGTTTGGAAGGGCAGGCTATGCCCTTCCAAACGGTGCCTGACTTTCACCGCTGCCCCTTACGGAAGGGGAGGAAGAGAGGTCCAAAGGACCTCACCCCCTCCCTTTCAGGTACCTTCCCCGCACTCGCGGGGGGGGCACCTGTAATAGATGTCATTGCGATCGCGCGATGACATCTATTGTCAGTTCCGGGCTGGCATCCAAGATGTCAGCCCAGACCGGGGAGGCGCAGCATTCGGCCGATTGCTGCCTCCTGGCTAGGGCGCGCTCAGAGTGTCAATAGCACAGGAGAGCCACTTGGCTGGACACGCTGATCGCGTCCTTAGCAGCCAAGTCATTAAAATGTTTGATATAAAAAATTAAAGAGTCGGAAACAAAAATGTCGAAAAGGTGTTCTAAAAAGTAAAAAGGCTTCTTGCTGAGAGTGACAAAAATAATAAAAGAAATTTAAAACTAAAAATGATATTACTTTTTTACATTAAAACCTATGGAATTCGCCTGTTTATACCTGTCAAACTGAATCACCAAAAATCAGGGCATATTGCCGAATCTTCTGTGCAGTTCGGCGTTCTGTAAATAGGTGGATCAATACTTCTCTATGGGGCAATTTCACTGCCGCCGAAGAGTGTCAAACTGTGGTGAACTACACCATATTTCGCTATTAGTTCGCCAGTATTTGGAGAATTGACAGCTTCATGAATTGACAAACTGCCTTGAAATTGCAACATACGGTGAAATTCACTGTTCAGTGCCCTTCCGTGGCAAGTTTGGGGCTTTTTGAATAACCCCTTAAGTTTCTTTTCATTTATTCCTCTCAGTACCTATCATGCACTATATTAGTTTACTTATTCCACCGTCATCTAACCCTTATATGTATCTCATCCTCAAAAATATAAACTGTATGTTAGTCAATATACACTTTACACTATGCTGTGTTATACAAGCAATTATAAGATAACAAAATGAAAGTCTTTTGCGATGAGACATTAAGATATTCATGTATAAAATATAATGTCCTATATAAAATTATAATCGTTTTGACACATCTTCTAAATGGAGCCTTAAATCCTTTTTGTGTAAGAAAGAAGATATAAGCTTACCTCACTCGTCCTATGTTTCACCAAGTATCCTTTGTACCAATCTGAAATATTTGAAATATAACATTATGGTCACATTGTAAAACTCTCAGTCTTGTTTTTGTGTCCAAAATTTATTTCTGTATAACTTAAGTCAATGTACAGTGCACAGTCAAACTAATAATTAGCAGTATGTAGTTCCATTATTTGTGAAACATAACATATCTTTAATTTATGCTGATGAATGAAGGCTAAGCATTTACCAGTTTGACCAAATTAGTCTAACTCATGTAAACTAGCTGACATCAGTAAAGTCTCGGGGCTATATTACACAGTTTCAACTAAAACCAGAATGCTATGGTGGAATACCTGCAACTGCAGGTTTCCCCTTAATGTCCCCATTTTAGCACCCTATTACGGAGCAGGCGCTGATTCAGCAATCTGCCCCATAATGCAGTTTCAAGCCCCTTGAGTATCATCTCCTGGAGTCCATAGGACTTAATGGAGGCTTGTGCTGCCAGGTCACGTGACCTGCAGGATCTAATGAGATTGTGCAGGTCCGCAGAGGGAGACCAGAGACTATTTGTCCCCAGTCTCCCTCTGCTCCTGGAGGCCAGAAGCAGCCTAACGGTCCACCATTCGCATTGTGGGATGAGAGGGGAGTATCTGATTTTTGGGGGGTTTACAGCTGGTGGTGACTTATTCCACAGAAGTGGAATCAGCAACAGCTTAGAGCTGTGGTTAACTTTTATAAATAAAATCTAAGATACTAGAAAAACAACACAAATATACATATTAACAGAACATAAATATTTAGGAAATATAGTCACTATGTTACATGTTAACAGGTGCATTCTGTATCGAGGTATGTTTATAGAGCTCTCTTAAGTGACTTTAGACTGGGGGAAGATTTGATAGCGTCTAGGAGGTTATTCTATAATTGTGGTGCTCTGTAGGAAAATGAGGATCGAGACACTTTCTTTTTGTATTGTGGTACTGCAAGTAAGGTGCTGGTCCTGGATCGGAGGATATAGGATGAGGGAAGCAGTCTATAAGGTAGGGTGGTAGCTTCCCAGAAAACCTCTTAAACACCAGGTTGGAAAGGTGAAGGGTGCGACTAGATTCCAGCGACGGCCAGTTTAGTCATTTTAACATTTCACAATGGTGGGTCAAGTAGTTACACTGTAGCACAAATCGGCAGAATAAGTTATACAATGTAGTAAGCTTATGAATGTGTGTTTGTGGGGCAGCTGCATATACTACATCTCTGTATTCTATAGCCGACATAAGCATTTGTTGTACAATCTGCTTTCTTACTGCGGGACTCTTTACAGGGCACCTAGTTTGGGGTAAAGTTTAGATGATAGTTTTTTGATGTGGGGACCAAAGGAAAGATTTGGGTCTAACCACATACCTAGATATTTGAGAGAACTGACTGTGGTCAGTGAGCCGTTTGAATTTGTCCTGACACATAGATGGGGAGTTTGCAATATATGTAGTTTAGGTGCTGTTCCACATAGCATCGTAACAGTTTTGTCAGTATTTAGAAAATCACCTTTTAGTGAATATTTACAAAATGCAATTCATTTGAATTTTATTTCAGATCTATTTTGACAACTTATTAAAATAATTAATAATACAGTATTGCTAAAGAACCTTTATTGTGTCATTAACATTTGATAGAAAAAAAAATACTGGACATTTTAGTTGCTTGGAAGAGAAAAGAAAACAAATTTACCATGACCATGATAGCAATAAGCATTTTCATACACCATTACATTTTTGTACTCCCCTTTCTGCTGCTATTGTATTATCTTTTGACCTATGTCAACCTATTACTTTTAAGATTTATATGTTTAATACAATCAGTGTTTTATTTGCTAAATAATTTATACGTATACTAGTATACTACAGTTTTTTTCAATATCTTTCGATCTATGGAAACTCAATTTGCTTTTATCATTTTTATCTTCAATATTCTACTGCCTGTCCCTTGTTTGTGTGAACATTGTTGCTATGACACAGCCTTCACTTAATGCCATAACTTTATCAGATAATCATTTCCACATTTTACAGCTTAATGGGGATTTCACTAGAACATTACCTGTAGTACACAAGGCTGCAAAAAAGCAGTTATCGTCAATATTTTTTTTGAAAACTGCACTCAATTTAATTAGTATAGTATAACATTTCATACTTTACACAAATCCAATAAACAAAGAGTGCACAGTATCAGGGAAATAGTAAATTGATTTTGGGCAATTAAAATTCAGGAAGAGAGTGTCACTGGAGAGGAGTGGGAGTAAGTAAGAGTCATTAAATTTCTCATTTCTGCTAATTCAGAAGAGCTAGAATTTCCCTGGAGCAGCCGACAGCATTTCTGAGCTTATATAATGATTAAATGCCTAGGGGGTTTGAGTAAAGTGTCTACACAATTAATAATTGATGCACTTACAAGTCTTTTTTCATGAATATTAGTTGTTATTGGAAGATGCTCAATGATTTTACTTAGAGTTATCTTGATAAACACAACAAAAGACCCCATGTATCCATTCTCAATGTATGCGTGTTATGTTGTATGCTCATTGTTTATTCAATGTGTACATTTTGAATAATTTCAGTGCACCCCCTTTTTGATACTTCTAACTCTTCTTTCACAATACGTGTATTACTAAAGCACAGGTGGAGATTTTTTTAGTATAGTCTATTTTGTTTGCAGCAATCCAACACTACTCACAATGTCTTTCTCATCTCCACATCTAGTGTACAATTACTATCCAACCATGAACCTGCCATTGTCACGTGTCAATGCAGCAGAGGGGGACAACGACCCGATGTGCTGGGTGCAGCAGTGTATCTTTACCTAGGCTGAAAAGGCCTAGGGTGGAACTTTCCAGGGGGCGGCGGCCCCGCCGCTCAGTGGGACCCGCCGCTCACTGTGACCTGCGGGACGTGCTGTCCGCGGACGGTGTTGACTGCATCCCACGCAAGTGCACGAGAGAGGTGCCGTGCGGAGGACCCAGGTGCCGCGCGGAGGACTCAGCCCGTAAGTTCACCGTAGGTGAGTCGAACGGGAGGAGGTGCTGCTGCTCTGCAAGATACGTGGCATGGTGGAATGATGCCTCCAGAATCCATCTCTAACAGATCCTGCGTTCAGCACGAGTTGCCGGCACAGCCGCATGTTACAACAATAAAGAGAGGTTAAATGCACTTAAGGCAGTGACAGCAAACCCTGGCGATGAGATGAGTGGGGGGCTTTAATGAGATGAGTGGGGGGTGCTTTAGTGAAATGAAGAGTGGGGTGAAAAGAGGTGGGGGTAATGAAATGAGGAGAGTTGGGGTTTGGGGTGAAAAGAGGGGGCGTTTGGAATTAAATGAGTTTTATTGCTGTGCAGCTCTGATACACGCATACACAGCGCACATTTCTGTGGGTTTTATTGCTGTGCAGCTCTGTGATACGCTCATACATGGTACACATTTCTGTCGGTTTTATTGTTCAACCAATTAGAGCAGCTGTGAACCAGTGTACTTGACATACATGGCTGATATTTGTAAAAATGGTTGAATTTAAACATTTCATAATTTTATTTGATTATCTCAATACATACAACATTTGAAATGATGTACAAAATATACAAGTAGGAACTTGGTATCCACTTTTAATATACAGAGAGGAAGAGGCGGAGCTCTAGGAGGAAAAGGTGGAGCCTAAAGAGAAAGGGCGGGGTTTAACCAGGAAGAGGTGTGGCCTTGACAGGGAGGGGCGTGTCAAATTTAAATTAGGGGGTGCACAATTTTTTAATCAGCCTAGGGCAGCACAAAACCTAAATACACCACTGGCTGGGTGTCATGATGATGGTGGCGCTTTGGACTGTCTGCATCTACCTGGGGTAACTGAGCCTCTGCTTTGCTCATCAGGAGCAGTTTATTTGGTGAAATGCGCATCGAGTGCATTTAGCTTAGGGCATAAGTGGTAGAAATCCTACTACACTTTAGGTTTTCTGTTTATGATCCCTCCAGGGATATTTAGATTGATGGTGCTATGATCGAAGGGCTTATGTTGAATGAAGGCTACTTTCATATACATTATATATACACTTCTCCCTGCACTTTTTGATTTTTGTTTGAGTTATTTTTACTATCTGGCAATATGGACATGGAACAGAGCATGGGGGTAACTTTATGCATATTATTATTTTTGTCAAATTATAATTTAATTAACATACTATATTAACATTATGCACAGCTTGCCAATAGAGTTACATGTATTATTGATAGATTAATATGTTGGGTTACTATCAGGGTTATTCAAAGAGAATCGAAAAGTCACCGCACGTTCGGTGACTTTTCGTTCTCTTCAATTCAGTTCGATTTGGCAATCCCATTTCGGCGACCCTGCGGTGTATTCAGCAAGCACCACAGGGTTCCCCAATTGCAGGGAAAGGTCGCCGCAAACCCGCCGAAAACTCACCGTAAAACGAGGGTGAACGCACACGAAACCCACAAAAACATCTGGATTAACCCGCCGAAAACGCAGGAAAAACCCGAGCAGGAGCCGATCACACGCAGAGCAGCCACCAGAAAAAGCCGACACCACAGACGAATGCAGTGAATAAATTAGAAAAACAGTTTGCTTGAATATTTTAAAAGTGAAACGCTGTTTGCAAAGAAACTACTCAGTGAAAATGTGGACAAAAAGAAAAGAACAGCGCTAATAATGTGCCCCACTAATGCAGGAGGTAAAAGTACACAACAGGTGAGGCAAGGGCACCCCAGTGGAATTGTAGATGCAAAATACAGTAATAACCTGAATGAACCTTTAGTCCATAGGACGCAGAAGATGATCAATGTACAAGGCAACTAAAAACAACAAAAAAACAAAAAACCCATATGGTGCAGTATGTCTATGCACGAATATGAATAAGGTATGCGAAGTGGTGGAACTCACATGTACTGGAGCCTGTACAATATAGGCTCACTATGTTCGCAGTGGGTCTCTTCAGGGATGACCCCGTCCCGTCTTCACGCAGCTCCAAAGATCATACACATGGGCCGTACATGAAATGAGGCAAACACAGACCATAGCACAGCATAGCAGACTACAAGATAATACAAGCCAGGTGGTCGCAACACTTACGTGGTGGAGAGCCTGTGTGGATTCACTGGCTCTGTACAAGCGCCTGGGTGTAATATGGGATACACCAAAACCTCTTCGTTATGTAGTAATGAATAAATTATAACCTCACCAACAAGGTTAAAAAAGGTTAAATAAAAGAATAAAATGAAAGAATACATTCAAAACGCGTTTCGCCGCTAGCGCAGCTTCATCAGTTGGTATTCAAAGAAAAAATAAAGTTTACACAGATCTAACAGACAAGCTTATATAGTAACAGTCATAACATTCAAAAGTTTACAGGTGTGTTAACATGGCGCCCCTTCCGGTCCTCTCTGCGTTCCACTCTGGTTCAGGATACTTCCGGGTTCCCTTCCGGAAGTGAGGTAGCGCAATTCCCTATCCAGGGGCGGGCGCATGCGCCGTAGTGCCCGATCGCCGATCTTTCTCCTCTCACACACAGGGTACTCAATGCAAACGTTATCTTTGCGGAGGAAGTCTTAAATCTTCAAACAAGACCGACAGGGCTCCATATCTGCTCCATATGTCAAATCTTAGTGCAAACGTACACTCCATAAAGGCATATATGGCTCCATACGATGCAAGTTCCATATGTAAAGAGGAGAACATGTAAAAAACGGCATGAAAAACAACATCCAGGATGGATTCTATAAGTGCGGGAAATGTTTAGGTTGTAAGAACTTTTGTAAGATCAAGAGATTTCATGATATGACTATAGGTGGTAAGATCATACGGATTAAAGGGTTACTTAACTGTGCCTCCAAATATGTTATATATGCCTCACATGTCCGTGTGGACTTAATTATATGGGTAGAACGTCTAGATCCTTGTCTGTCAGAATAGGGGAGCATCTCCGTAATATTAGAAAAGGGCATGAGCTACATAGTTTATCCTCACATTTTAAGGAAGTACATTGCATGTGATCCAGCGGGATTAGAGTTCTGCATCCTTAAGAAAGTTAAGAGGAGCTGGCGGGGGGGTGATTTGGATCTTCATTCTGGCTAGGAAGAAATGAAGTTCATTTTTGAATGTGTACTCTGATTCCTGCTGGCCTGAATAGTGACTTTGAAATTCGTCACTTCCTATGAGTCACATATGTTTTTTCTGTTTTATTACTGTTTCTCTTTCTCTTTTTCTTTTATTCATTATGATTTTTGTTTTTATTATTATTTCTATTTTATTTCCATTACCTATTTTGTGTTTTTCGATGGGGTTAGATTATTTATTATTATTTTTCTCTGCCCTATGTGGTATCTATTGATATTTATAATATCTTATGCAATAGGGCTTATTATGATACGTGTGTATTTTTCCCCTTTTCCCCATTTCTATTTTGTACTTATCATCTATTTATTGCTTTTATGCCGTTTTTTTATGCCGTTTTTTATGTTGTTTTTCATGCGTTTTTTACATGTTCTCCTCTTTACATATGGAACTTGCATCGTATGGAGCCATATATGCCTTTATGGAGTGTACGTTTGCCACTAAGATTTGACATATGGAGCAGATATGGAGCCCTGTCGGTCTTGTTTGAAGATTTAAGACTTCCTCCGCAAAGATAACGTTTGCATTGAGTACCCTGTGTGTGAGAGGAGAAAGATCGGCGATCGGGCACTACGGCGCATGCGCCCGCCCCTGGATAGGGAATTGCGCTACCTCACTTCCGGAAGGGAACCCCGGAAGTATCCTGAACCAGAGTGGAATGCAGAGAGGACCGGAAGGGGCGCCATGTTAACACACCTGTAAACTTTTGAATGTTATGACTGTTACTATATAAGCTTGTCTGTTAGATCTGTGTAAACTTTATTTTTTCTTTGAATACCAACTGATGAAGCTGCGCTAGCGGCGAAACGCGTTTTGAATGTATTCTTTCATTTTATTCTTTTATTTAACCTTTTTTAACCTTGTTGGTGAGGTTATAATTTATTCATTACTACATAACGAAGAGGTTTTGGTGTATCCCATATTACACCCAGGCGTTTGTACAGAGCCAGTGAATCCACACAGGCTCTCCACCACGTAAGTGTTGCGACCACCTGGCTTGTATTATCTTGTAGTCTGCTATGCTGTGCTATGGTCTGTGTTTGCCTCATTTCATGTACGGCCCATGTGTATGATCTTTGGAGCTGCGTGAAGACGGGACGGGGTCATCCCTGAAGACCCACTGCGAACATAGTGAGCCTATATTGTACAGGCTCCAGTACATGTGAGTTTCACCACTTCGCATACCTTATTCATATTCGTGCATAGACATACTGCACCATATGGGTTTTTTGTTTTTTTGTTGTTTTTAGTTGCCTTGTACATTGATCATCTTCTGCGTCCTATGGACTAAAGGTTCCTTCAGGTTATTACTGTATTTTGCATCTACAATTCCACTGGGGTGCCCTTGCCTCACCTGTTGTGTACTTTTACCTCCTGCATTAGTGGGGCACATTATTAGCGCTGTTCTTTTCTTTTTGTCCACGTGTATCTTTTGGTTTTTTGGGAAAGACCCTTGAGAACTTAGCTGCTGTTTTTTGCTCCCTATTGTGTTATCTCTCCCCCTCCACCTTCTTGCCACTCCAGCGCCCCTTCCTACTTTTTTGTTTATAGTGTCCTTTTTCCCAGATTGGGGGCAGCAGGAATGGCCGTGCAATTTTGTAGAGATAAATTTGGACACCATATGGAGGAACTCCTTATGGTGGAGGTGTGTTTAGAGGAGGCGGTCCAGGGGACCCAATATGTGTTACCTATGGATAAGGACACTGTTAAGATCCATTTGGACAGATTATTACAGAAAGAACTTAAAATTAAATGGGAGATCTCCACTATGGAGAAATATATTAAAGAAAAAATTACCCCTAGGGGACTTAGGTTTGATAAAGAACCCACTTTTGACAAACATGTTGAGCCCTTTATGGAGAGGTGGAATAACCTATTGGAAGATTTCTCATTTAGACTCATGGGACTCATCGTGGAAAGACGGAAAGAGTACCTTAAAGAACTTAATGTAGAGATTGGTGTTTTACAGCAACAGATAGAGGAGCTCCTTAATGGAGAGGAGGTCATAGCATTTTCAGAAATCCTTACTAAATCCTTAGAAAAGGTTGAAAGGGAAACGGTAGCCATTAAAGTCAGGAAATATAGAAGGGATGTACAGGACTATGCATCTGGAAATGTTAGACGGAAGAAGACTCCGGGAGTTAAGAGGGAGGATCCCCGGACTAAGGAGGGCAGAACACCTGTGAGGGGGGGTCCCTGGCGCAGGTTCCCGGCACCTATTTTTAGAGGCCGGGAATATGTTCCAGAGTCCCCTATGGTACGGAATAGACATTGGCAGAGCAATCGATATGGGAATAACCAGCCGTATAGGAACAATTCCGCCTATGGTAATTACAGAAGAGTTCGTGATCAACCTCTGCCACAGAGAGTTAGGAACCGAAGTAGAAGACAATCTGTAAGGGACGAACGGGCCCCACATTCTGGAAGAAGTCACATAATAGAAGAGGGGAGAGAGCTTTTGGGAGAACAGATTTGGGAAAAATAGGTCGACATGCATACCAGCAACCACCCCCCACTGTCCCGGTTAACAATAGATTTGAACCTCTGGTTAACCTCCATGAGGAACAGGGTTTTCATCAGGGATCCCCAACTGTAAAACAAAAGAACCTCAACTGGGGGGAGATGGGCCCAGTGGAGAGAAGAGGAAAAAGAAGATTATCCGTAGACGGGGAGGGAGAGCAGGAAAGCTGGTACAGAGAAAAAAGGGAACGGAAGTAACTATGGATGGGATCTTTAACTTAAGTACCAAGGTTCTTACCAAACATCATATTACTTTGTTACAGAAAGGTCTAAAGTATGCACCAACGAAAAAACTTAACAGATTTGACATGTATGTGGACCTTCAAAAGTTTAAGCGCAAGTTAGCGCTGAAGAAGTATTTCCATAAAACAGCGGTAAGGAAGGAAGAGGATGGTAATATGGACTATGTACATACCACCTTGAAAAATAAGTCCACCTTTTTCCCCAAACACATGCTATCCAAGGAGATAGCTACTTTCGAAACCATGGTTTTGAATGATTTGGGTAAATTAGAGAAGAAATGTAGCCGCATGGGTAGTAATTTAACGAAATTGGAAAAAGAGGCGTTGAAAGACCTACGGGAAGATGAACAAATCATTGTAAAACCAGCGGATAAAGGGGGGGGGTTGTTATTCTGTCTAAACAACAGTATGTGGCAGAAGCTGAGAGAATTTTGAGTGACCAGGACACTTATGAGATGTTGAAAGGTGACCCTACGGTTAAAATTATTAATATAGTCGAGAGATTCCTTATAAAAGGGAGAGATGAGGGTATTCTTAATGAACGGGAGTTTGAATACCTTAGGGTCCCTCATCCACGTGTTCCAGTTTTTTACTGGCTCCCCAAGCTTCATAAAAGTACGACCTGCCCTCCGGGCAGACCGATCATAGCGGGTATTGATGGGGTCTCCAGTAGAATATCTGAGTACCTCGATCACCTGCTGCAACCCATTGTGGCCCGGGGTCCTTCCCATTTTAAGGACAGCATTGGTGTCCTTCAGGAATTAGAACAATTAGAATGGCAACCGGGATATTGGCTTGTAACAGGAGATGTGGCATCTCTGTATACCATAATTCCTCATGATAAGGGATGTGAGGCGGTCACCCATTTCCTCGAGGGGTCAGGTAACTTCTCTCAGAAACAGATTGATTATACAGTGGAGGGCATCTTGATGGTCCTCGAAAACAACTTCTTCTCTTTTGATGGAAAATTCTTTCTGCAGAAGAGAGGTACGGCTATGGGGGCGAGGTTCGCGCCCAGCTATGCGAACCTGTTTATGGCCCACTGGGAGTCCCAGTGGGTCTATGGTTCGCATGGCTGGGTGCCTAACCTCGTCCTCTATAGGAGATACATCGATGATGTTCTCCTTATATGGAAGGGTACAGAGGATGGCCTTAAATCCTTTATGGACCATCTGAACGCTAATGACTGGGGCATTAATTTGTCTTTTAATTGGAGCACTACTATGGTCAACTTCCTAGATTTAGAGATATATGTTAGGGAGGGGCTATTGCATACACGAACTTTTTTCAAACCCACTGATGTCAATAGCTTCATTCATCTTAATAGTGGACATCTGTCTTGCTGGCTTGAGGGAATCCCCCGAGGGCAATTACTGAGAATGAAGCGCAATTGCACCGATCCAAAAGAATACCAGCAGCAGGCAGATAAATTGACCGGTGCCTTTGTCGAAAAGGTTATGACAGGACGCCGTTCTAATATTGTGGAGAAGTTAGGACTATAGATAGGCGTTCTCTCATTGAGTACCGAGCACGTAAGGATCCCGCACCTCTAGACTCTGCTACAGTCCCCTTCATATTTGATTATAGTGTTGGTATAGGGGTATCAGGCATATAGTTCGCCAGTATTGGGAGATTCTTAGGCAGGATCCTATCCTGCGAGATATCATCCCCGACAAACCTCGCTTTATTTGTAGGGGGGCCAGGAACATCAAGGACATTGTAGTTAATAGTGCCTTTGTCGGCAGAAGGGACGGTGGGGCTCGTATTTTGGGGGTCCAGGATGGATTCTATAAGTGCGGGAAATGTTTAGGTTGTAAGAACTTTTGTAAGATCAAGAGATTTCATGATATGACTATAGGTGGTAAGATCATACGGATTAAGGGTATACTTAACTGTGCCTCTAAATATGTTATATATTGCCTCACATGTCCGTGTGGACTTAATTATATTGGTAGAACGTCTAGATCCTTGTCTGTCAGAATAGGGGAGCATCTCCGTAATATAAGAAAAGGGCATGAGCTACATAGTTTATCCTCACATTTTAAGGAAGTACATGCATGTGATCCAGCGGGATTAGAGTTCTGCATCCTTAAGAAAGTTAAGAGGAGCTGGCGGGGGGGTGATTTGGATCTCATTCTGGCTAGGGAAGAAATGAAGTTCATTTTTGAATGTGGTACTCTGATTCCTGCTGGCCTGAACAGTGACTTTGAAATTCGTCACTTCTTATGAGTCACATATGTTTTTTCTGTTTATTACTGGTTCTCTTTCTCTTTTTCTTTTACTCATTATTGTTTTTTATTATTATTTATATTTTCATTCCCATTTACCTTTTTTGTGGTTTTCAATGGGGTTAGATTATTATTTTTTTTCTGCCCCATGTGGTATCTATTGATATTTATAATATCTTATGCAATAGGGCCTATTATGATACGTGTGTATTCTTCGCCTTTTCTCCCTTTTCTGTTTTGTACTTATTATCTATCTATTGTTCTTTATGCCGTTTTTTTATGCCGTTTTTTATGCTGTTTTTTATGCCGTTTTTTTACATGTTCTCCTCTTTACATATGGAACTTGCATCGTATGGAGCCATATATGCCCTTATGGAGTGTACGTTTGCCACTAAGATTTGACATATGGAGCAGATATGGAGCCTTGTCGGTCTTGTTTGAAGATTAAAGACTTCCTCCGCAAAGGTGACGTTTGCATTGAGTACCCTGTGTGTGAGAGGAGAAAGATCGGCGATCGGGCACTACGGCGCATGCGCCCGCCCCTGGATAGGGAATTGCGCTACCTCACTTCCGGAAGGGAACCCCGGAAGTATCCTGAACCAGAGTGGAATGCAGAGAGGACCGGAAGGGGCGCCATGTTAACACACCTGTAAACTTTTGAATGTTATGACTGTTACTATATAAGCTTGTCTGTTAGATCTGTGTAAACTTTATTTTTTCTTTGAATACCAACTGATGAAGCTGCGCTAGCGGCGAAACGCGTTTTGAATGTATTCTTTCATTTTATTCTTTTATTTAACCTTTTTTAACCTTGTTGGTGAGGTTATAATTTATTCATTACTACATAACGAAGAGGTTTTGGTGTATCCCATATTACACCCAGGCGCTTGTACAGAGCCAGTGAATCCACACAGGCTCTCCACCACGTAAGTGTTGCGACCACCTGGCTTGTATTATCTTGTAGTCTGCTATGCTGTGCTATGGTCTGTGTTTGCCTCATTTCATGTACGGCCCATGTGTATGATCTTTGGAGCTGCGTGAAGACGGGACGGGGTCATCCCTGAAGAGACCCACTGCGAACATAGTGAGCCTATATTGTACAGGCTCCAGTACATGTGAGTTTCACCACTTCGCATACCTTATTCATATTCGTGCATAGACATACTGCACCATATGGGTTTTTTTGTTTTTTTGTTGTTTTTAGTTGCCTTGTACATTGATCATCTTCTGCGTCCTATGGACTAAAGGTTCCTTCAGGTTATTACTGTATTTTGCATCTACAATTCCACTGGGGTGCCCTTGCCTCACCTGTTGTGTACTTTTACCTCCTGCATTAGTGGGGCACATTATTAGCGCTGTTCTTTTCTTTTTGTCCACGTGTATCTTTTGGTTTTTTGGGAAAGACCCTTGAGAACTTAGCTGCTGTTTTTTGCTCCCTATTGTGTTATCTCTCCCCCTCCACCTTCTTGCCACTCCAGCGCCCCTTCCTACTTTTTTTGTTATAGTGTCCTTTTTCCAGATTGGGGGCAGCAGGAATGGCCGTGCAATTTTGTAGAGATAAATTTGGACACCATATGGAGGAACTCCTTATGGTGGAGGTGTGTTTAGAGGAGGCGGTCCAGGGGACCCAATATGTGTTACCTATGGATAAGGACACTGTTAAGATCCATTTGGACAGATTATTACAGAAAGAACTTAAAATTAAATGGGAGATCTCCACTATGGAAAAATATATTAAAGAAAAAATTACCCCTAGGGGACTCAGGTTTGATAAAGAACCTACTTTTGACAAACATGTTGAGCCCTTTATGGAGAGGTGGAATAACCTATTGGAAGATTTCTCATTTAGACTCATGGGACTTATCGTGGAAAGACGGAAAGAGTACCTTAAAGAACTTAATGTAGAGATTGGTGTTTTACAGCAACAGATAGAGGAGTTCCTTAATGGAGAGGAGGTAATAGCATTTTCAGAAATTCTTACTAAATCCTTAGAAAAGGTTGAAAGGGAAACGGTAGCCATTAAAGTCAGGAAGTATAGAAGGGATGTACAGGACTATGCATCTGGAAATGTTAGACGGAAGAAGATTCCGGGAGTTAAGAGGGAGGATCCCCGGACTAAGGAGGGTAGAACACCTGTGAGGGGGGGTCCCTGGCGCAGGTTCCCGGCACCTATTTTTAGAGGCCGGGAATATGTTCCAGAGTCCCCTATGGTACGGAATAGACATTGGCAGAGCAATCGATATGGGAATAACCAGCCGTATAGGAACAATTCCGCCTATGGTAATTACAGAAGAGTTCGTGATCAACCTCTGCCACAGAGAGTTAGGAACCGAAGTAGAAGACAATCTGTAAGGGACGAACGGGCCCCACATTCTGGTTGGGAAGTGGCACATAATAGAAGAGGGGAGAGAGCTTTTGGGAGAACAGATTTGGGAAAAATAGGTCGACATGCATACCAGCAACCACCCCCCACTGTCCCGGTTAACAATAGATTTGAACCTCTGGTTAACCTCCATGAGGAACAGGGTTTTCATCAGGGATCCCCAACTGTAAAACAAAAGAACCTCAACTGGGGGGAGATGGGCCCAGTGGAGAGAAGAGGAAAAAGAAGATTATCCGTAGACGGGGAGGGAGAGCAGGAAAGTTGGTACAGAGAAAAAAGGGAACGGAAGTAACTATGGATGGGATCTTTAACTTAAGTACCAAGGTTTGTTACAGAAAGGTCTAAAGTATGCACCAACGAAAAAACTTAACAGATTTGACATGTATGTGGACCTTCAAAAGTTTAAGTGCAAGTTAGCGCTGAAGAAGTATTTCCATAAAACAGCGGTAAGGAAGGAAGAGGATGGTAATATGGACTATGTACATACCACCTTGAAAAATAAGTCCACCTTTTTCCCCAAACACATGCTATCCAAGGAGATAGCTACTTTCGAAACCATGGTTTTGAATGATTTGGGCAAATTAGAGAAGAAATGTAGCTGCATGGGTAGTAATTTAACGAAATTGGAAAAGGAGGCGTTGAAAGATCTACGGGAAGATGAACAAATCATTGTAAAACCAGCGGATAAAGGGGGGGGTTGTTATTCTGTCTAAACAACAGTATGTGGCAGAAGCTGAGAGAATTTTGAGTGACCAGGACACTTATGAGATGTTGAAAGGTGACCCTACGGTTAAAATTATTAATATAGTCGAGAGATTCCTTATAAAAGGGAGAGATGAGGGTATTCTTAATGAACGGGAGTTTGAATACCTTAGGGTCCCTCATCCACGTGTTCCAGTTTTTTACTGGCTCCCCAAGCTTCATAAAAGTACGACCTGCCCTCCGGGCAGACCGATCATAGCGGGTATTGATGGGGTCTCCAGTAGAATATCTGAGTACCTCGATCACCTGCTGCAACCCATTGTGGCCCGGGGTCCTTCCCATCTTAAGGACAGCATTGGTGTCCTTCAGGAATTAGAACAATTAGAATGGCAACCGGGATATTGGCTTGTAACAGGAGATGTGGCATCTCTGTATACCATAATTCCTCATGATAAGGGATGTGAGGCGGTCACCCATTTCCTCGAGGGGTCAGGTAACTTCTCTCAGAAACAGATTGATTATACAGTGGAGGGCATCTTGATGGTCCTCGAAAACAACTTCTTCTCTTTTGATGGAAAATTCTTTCTGCAGAAGAGAGGTACGGCTATGGGGGCGAGGTTCGCGCCCAGCTATGCGAACCTGTTTATGGCCCACTGGGAGTCCCAGTGGGTCTATGGTTCGCATGGCTGGGTGCCTAACCTCGTCCTCTATAGGAGATACATCGATGATGTTCTCCTTATATGGAAGGGTACAGAGGATGGCCTTAAATCCTTTATGGACCATCTGAACGCTAATGACTGGGGCATTAATTTGTCTTTTAATTGGAGCACTACTATGGTCAACTTCCTAGATTTAGAGATATATGTTAGGGAGGGGCTATTGCATACACGAACTTTTTTCAAACCCACTGATGTCAATAGCTTCATTCATCTTAATAGTGGACATCTGTCTTGCTGGCTTGAGGGAATCCCCCGAGGGCAATTACTGAGAATGAAGCGCAATTGCACCGATCCAAAAGAATACCAGCAGCAGGCAGATAAATTGACCGGTGCCTTTGTCGAAAAGGGTTATGACAGGGACGCCGTTCTTAATATTGTGGAGGAAGTTAGGACTATAGATAGGCGTTCTCTCATTGAGTACCGAGCACGTAAGGATCCCGCACCTCTAGACTCTGCTACAGTCCCCTTCATATTTGATTATAGTGTTGGTAATAGGGGTATCAGGCATATAGTTCGCCAGTATTGGGAGATTCTTAGGCAGGATCCTATCCTGCGAGATATCATCCCCGACAAACCTCGCTTTATTTGTAGGGGGGCCAGGAACATCAAGGACATTGTAGTTAATAGTGCCTTTGTCGGCAGAAGGGACGGTGGGGCTCGTATTTTGGGGGTCCAGGATGGATTCTATAAGTGCGGGAAATGTTTAGGTTGTAAGAACTTTTGTAAGATCAAGAGATTTCATGATATGACTATAGGTGGTAAGATCATACGGATTAAGGGTATACTTAACTGTGCCTCCAAATATGTTATATATTGCCTCACATGTCCGTGTGGACTTAATTATATTGGTAGAACGTCTAGATCCTTGTCTGTCAGAATAGGGGAGCATCTCCGTAATATTAGAAAAGGGCATGAGCTACATAGTTTATCCTCACATTTTAAGGAAGTACATGCATGTGATCCAGCGGGATTAGAGTTCTGCATCCTTAAGAAAGTTAAGAGGAGCTGGCGGGGGGGTGATTTGGATCTCATTCTGGCTAGGGAAGAAATGAAGTTCATTTTTGAATGTGGTACTCTGATTCCTGCTGGCCTGAATGGTGACTTTGAAATTCGTCACTTCCTATGAGTCACATATGTTTTTTCTGTTTTATTACTGTTTCTCTTTCTCTTTTTCTTTTATTCATTATGATTTTTGTTTTTATTATTATTTCTATTTTATTTCCATTTACCTATTTTGTGGTTTTCGATGGGGTTAGATTATTTATTATTATTTTTCTCTGCCCTATGTGGTATCTATTGATATTTATAATATCTTATGCAATAGGGCTTATTATGATACGTGTGTATTTTTCCCCTTTTCCCCCATTTCTATTTTGTACTTATCATCTATTTATTGCTTTTTATGCCGTTTTTTTATGCCGTTTTTTATGTTGTTTTTCATGCCGTTTTTTACATGTTCTCCTCTTTACATATGGAACTTGCATCGTATGGAGCCATATATGCCTTTATGGAGTGTACGTTTGCCACTAAGATTTGACATATGGAGCAGATATGGAGCCCTGTCGGTCTTGTTTGAAGATTTAAGACTTCCTCCGCAAAGATAACGTTTGCATTGAGTACCCTGTGTGTGAGAGGAGAAAGATCGGCGATCGGGCACTACGGCGCATGCGCCCGCCCCTGGATAGGGAATTGCGCTACCTCACTTCCGGAAGGGAACCCCGGAAGTATCCTGAACCAGAGTGGAACGCAGAGAGGACCGGAAGGGGCGCCATGTTAACACACCTGTAAACTTTTGAATGTTATGACTGTTACTATATAAGCTTGTCTGTTAGATCTGTGTAAACTTTATTTTTTCTTTGAATACCAACTGATGAAGCTGCGCTAGCGGCGAAACGCGTTTTGAATGTATTCTTTCATTTTATTCTTTTATTTAACCTTTTTTAACCTTGTTGGTGAGGTTATAATTTATTCATTACTACATAACGAAGAGGTTTTGGTGTATCCCATATTACACCCAGGCGCTTGTACAGAGCCAGTGAATCCACACAGGCTCTCCACCACGTAAGTGTTGCGACCACCTGGCTTGTATTATCTTGTAGTCTGCTATGCTGTGCTATGGTCTGTGTTTGCCTCATTTCATGTACGGCCCATGTGTATGATCTTTGGAGCTGCGTGAAGACGGGACGGGGTCATCCCTGAAGAGACCCACTGCGAACATAGTGAGCCTATATTGTACAGGCTCCAGTACATGTGAGTTCCACCACTTCGCATACCTTATTCATATTCGTGCATAGACATACTGCACCATATGAGTTTTTTGTTTTTTTGTTGTTTTTAGTTGCCTTGTACATTGATCATCTTCTGCGTCCTATGGACTAAAGGTTCCTTCAGGTTATTACTGTATTTTGCATCTACAATTCCACTGGGGTGCCCTTGCCTCACCTGTTGTGTACTTTTACCTCCTGCATTAGTGGGGCACATATTAAGCGCTGTTCTTTTCTTTTTGTCCACGTGTATCTTTTGGTTTTTTTGGAAAGACCCTTGAAACTTAGCTGCTGTTTTTTGCTCCCTATTTTGTGTTATCTCTCCCCCTCCACCTTCTTGCCACTCCAGCGCCCCTTCCTACTTTTTTGTTTACTCAGTGAAAATGTCTGAAATTTACATATGAGGTCCAATGAATGATAATAAAAAGGGCTGTTACAGAAAAAATATAAGTAAAGTTAAAAAAAGAAAAATCGGAATTTTTTCTTAAAAAAGAAAAAAAATCCCGAAAAAAGCTTGAAATATCCTAAGAAATCTATAAATAAAGAGACTTTTTACTGCAGAATATTATAATGAACGGTTTATTGGATATTGAATTAAAACGGGAATATTTTTAACATTGAAGCCTGAATAAACCTTCCGTATTAAACCACCGAATGGCAGGGCATTTCAGGAACCTTTCACTGCTGGTTTGTGTTCTCTGAATAGCCGAAGCAGTGCTTTTTTATGGGGATTCACTGCCCTCGAACAGGCACCGAACAGGCACCGTACGTGCAGGCAATTCGCCAGGATTTGGCGAATTGCCTGCTCTCTGGATAGCCGAATGGACAAGAAAGGTAACCGAACGCTGATTTTAGGCGTTCGGTTCCCTTTCGGCAGCCATTCGGATCTCTTTGAATAACCCTCTATGTTTATTTGTTTTTTTTCCCTGACCTGGATTTGTTAAAAAGATTGTTATATTATTGTATATAATGTGTAGCTTGATCTCTGATACAGTTTTGTAGTGTGTTAATAAAAGTTTTATTGCCTTTTTTTCCTGTGATGTACAATGGCTGCTGTCTCTGATTTTATCTAAGCGGTGCAGTTCATATTATATATATTTTCTGGAATACAATTTGGCCTACATCTTGGCAACCTGCCCTTTAAGTCCACATTCCCCATACTGATCTCCAGCTTTGGTGAGCATGACAGTTGGAATGTTCACATCTTTGAATCTATACTCTTACTGAAACTTTTCTTTTTCTTTTAGGTAGTTCCTATTTAACCACTTGACTGCTAAGGACGCACTCAGCGAGTCCTGCCAAGTGCTCCTCCTGTGCTATGGATGCGCTGAGCGCGTCCTAGCACAGGAGGCAGCAATCGGCTGGGATTCCGACCAATTGCTGCGCCCCCCCCCCCGGTTTTGTTAATGCAGCAATATTGTTCCCATTTCAATTATAATGTGGACAATGATGCTGCACTAAGGATTTTTGTATGGGGTGCGTTTGTTAAAAATGGTGTAATTTTCCCCCCAAAAAATGTAACAAGTCCCCCATTACTAATTTGTTTAACAAACGCAACTCATATAAAATATAACCGCAAACGCTCACATGTTAAAATGTGAAAAAAACACTTTACATGTTGTAAATTATTGAAAATTTTAATTTTATTGCATTTTGTTATAACATATAGACAGGACATAACGTATACATATAATAATGATATATATCGTTCTTTCCGGCAGATTCATAATATAATATGTCTGGGTCATATAATAAAATAAGGCTTCAAAACGCATTTAAACATGATGAGCGAAACCGGTAAAAATTAGCTTAGCACACAGGCGTGAAATGCCTCAGCAGCGAAAGGGTTAAAATATAACGTAACACGTGCAAGCAGCCTGATTAACTTTTCTGAATGACAGTGTTACTCCAGCATCTTTCACCGGTACAGGAGTTGTGATATGTTGGTGACAATTCATTTATTAAACAACAAATAGTAATATGCCCTAAACCAGTGGTTCTCAACCTGTGGTACTACATGTACCCCAGGAGGTACACAAACCACAAGCAGGGGGTACGCCTAGGGTTCTCTCCCATCTGTTTTACACCCGGACCAGACGGGTTTTGAAAGTATGCTCAGTTTTGTGAAGAGCCTAGCGTTCAGGGCTAACACATTAATCAGGAGTGCATGGGTGCAGAAGGTGCCAGGTACCCAGCCCTGCACAGCCTGTTTCCTGGATGCTCCCCCTTACATGCAGGACACAGAGGGGACAAATTTCAGTTGCAGAGTGTGCCTATGTTTCTCCCCTGTGTGCTGGCCCCGCCACCTTCATGCCAGCACCAGGTCCTGACAGGGAGATACACAAGCAGGACTCACTGTCTCTTCACTCTCTTTCTCCTTCTTCCTCCCCCCTCTTTTCCCATCCTCTCCACTCTGACCCGCTCCCCCCACTCTGCCCCTCTTCCTCCCCCTCTCTGCCCCTCCACCGCTCTCTCCCTCATTTTCTACTCCCTTTCCACTCTCTCCTTTTCGCCCCCTGAAGGAAAAGGAATCCTCAGACCACCATCTGCTAACCTATAAGAAGGACCTTATAAGTAGTTAAATAACACCCCATGAATTATAATATTAATAGATAAATTAAGGTTTAAAATATAAGAAATAGTTTTAAGATAAATTGATAATCAGCAGTATTATAGGATTAAGGTTCACTTCTCAATATGTTTGCAAATGTCTTTTAGAATGACAAGGATACGGATGTTTGCAAATGTTTTTCTCAAGTGATAAAAAAGTGCTGATGTCTTAAAAACAGTACTGATGTCTTAAGAAATGCTGATATCTCAAGAAATCACATGCCGAGGCCACGGGACTGTCTAGAAATGTGTCACCAGACCTGTATTGAAACTGGCCAATGAACTATGTTATGTTTTGAAATGCTAACCAATGAAATAAAGAGACAACGTTTTTGTTAGAAGCATAAATATACGTCAAAAAACGTTGGAAGGCAGAGAGAAATTGCCAGACAAAATTACATGCCTCGTGTGTTTTTTTAACGGATTTCTCTCTCCCTGCGCAGAAGGAGAGTTAACTCAAGGTGTGCCTAAGACAGGATCTTAGGGGTTAAGGACGGACAATTGGAGACCATTATTCTCTTCAATCTGGAGGCACTGCCGACATGAACGGTCACCCCTCGTCCTGGTGAGTATATTGTCTTGTCTGGACGAGGGCAATGACAACGTTTATCTCGAACTAAAGTTAGTTGTCCATGTCCTATAGTGTAAAAGGAAACGTTGCCAGGGGCCGTTTATTAAAAGGAAACGTTGCCAGGGGCCGTTTATTAAAAGAAAACGTTGCCACGGGCCGTTTATTACAAATTAAAAGAAAACGTTGCCAGGGGCCGTTTATTTAAAGATGGAGTGGGTCAGGGACCACACTCAATAGAAGGGACATTATATGTCCAATTGATCACACCTTGCGTTAACCCTCATAAAATGTATAGAGTATAAGAATAATAGAGTATAAGAATAATAGAGTATAAGAATAATAGAGTATAAGAATATTAGAGTGTTAAGATTCACTGTTGAACGATCTGTAAGGTAATAAGACAGACGTCCCTCAGTTGTGATAATAGAGTAAATTATATAAATTGTAGAGGTATAAGTTAAGGTGCCGAGTGGTCTGTAAGGTAAGACGGACGCTCGTCATTCCTGTATTACCGGTTTAATTACATGTATATACATGTATATATTGTTAAAGTATATATTATTAGAGTGATAAGTTAATTGGGTGGCAGGAAAATCTGTAAAGTATGCAGACTTTTGCCCCTTTGTATACTGATGGTACTGTGTATATATATATATATATATATATATATATGTATATATAAGAGCTGACTGGTTGGACATTGTTTGCTGTGAGGTGCATGTTGTATTAAGCAGAGGTGTTTGTTGGCCATTTGTGTGTTAGTTGCTGACTGATGGGGTGGATGATGTTGGTCATGTATGCAGTTACTAACTGGAGATATATATATTGTGAAGCTAGTTTTTATATACTATTGGATTGTGGTTTATAAATTTTTGTTTATGATGTGAAGGAATTATATAACTACAAAATAAAAAGCAAAAGATTAGAAGTTTGATTCTCGAGATTAGGGGAGGATTCACTAAATAAGTTTTTATTACTTATCCTTAAATTAGCTCATCTTTTGTTGATCCATGTGGCATAGAGATATATATATATATATAGTAAGAATTTAAATTGTTTTTCTTTTCGAGCACTGTGAAGAGCCTCTCTTTTTTTCTTTCTTTCTCTATTTTACCTGCCTGATTATTCAATTGTACAACTTACCATGGGTATTTAAAGTAGCAAGGTTAAAGAATATCCCTTACCGAAAATAGGAGAGTTTTGTAAAGATTATGTAGCACGAGTAGGGGGCACAGATTGCTATTTAATTAACCCATGGATAGATAATCTAGCGGGATGGACAGAAGCAGTGGGAGTTGTGATCCTTTCCTCAGACAGGGAGACCACAGCCCATTCTATATGGATATAGTGAAAGGATTATGTCTCGACGACACCGAGGCATGGCCCTATTATCAGGGAGACCCTCAGTGGGACATGCAGTATATGAAATTGGGGAGGGGGGGACAATGATTAATGGTGAAACAATGTAGAAGAGGGACCCCATTGTCCTCTGACAGCGCCAGACTGCATAAAATAGAACCACGGAATAAACCACGGAATAAACAAGAAATACCCCGTGCCAGCTGGGAACCACGACTCCCTCCGTCTTATAGACAATCCATATATCCGTCCCTTTACTGAGACAGAGGTCTTGGGTGCGGTAGGGGCAATGGAGGATTTGAAACCTTCGGCCCCATCCACATCCAAAGACGGGAAAAAAAAAAAAAAGAGGAAGTAAAAGAAAAATAGAAAAAAAGCAGAAGAATATATACTGCCTTTCGTTATTATGGCCACTCGTATATAACAAAGGATCGCCATTAATAAGCCCTAAGATATGAGAATAACACCAACAAAACCCATTTTCCATTTATGACCGTGGGGAATAAGTTACTTAGAAATAGAAGATATTAATAGAATTTTTAAACATTGTCAAAAAGAGAAAGAGGACGGACTACGTCCTATGATTGACCAGTTTCTACAGGATGGTATCCTGGAACCTGTAGTCTTCCCCTTCAGTACCCCAATTAACCCCATGAACAAAGCTGACGGGACTGTCAGGTTCGTTCAAGACTTGCGCGCAGTTAATTCCCTAGTGATTCTAATTGCGCCAATTGTCCCAGATGTCACGTCACTTCTGTCATCAATATCAGCGACACATACACATTTTTCTGTAATTGACCTGAAGAATGCATTTTTTTAGCATCCCTGTACATCCGGAAACGGCATTGCTTTTTGCATTTTCATTTGAAGGCACCCAATTTACATGGAAAAGGTTATCTCAGGGGTACGTTGACGCCCCGGTGGTCTACAGTATTGTACTGCAGGCCACTCTGAAATTCTGGCACCCCAGCCATGGTTCTGTCCTGCTGCAATACGTGGATGATCTCCTCGTATGCAGTCCATCAGAGGAGGCCTGCCGGGAGGATGGTAAAACACTTTTTAGTTGGTTACTGGAATGTGGGCACAATGTCTCCCTTAAAAAAAAAAAATGCAGTGGTGTCAAACGCAAGTTGAATATTTAGGGTTTGTTCTCAGACAGGGGGAACGGAGCATCAGTCAGAAGAGAGTCCAGTCTGTCACGGGCCTGGTCAACCCGAAAACTAAGAAGGACATGTTGTCATTCTTAGGCATGATAAACTATTGCAGACAGTGGATCCCTGACTGCTCCTACTACAATAACATTCTGAGACAAGCCACCCTGTTGGGTCAATCCAATATGATAACATGGTCTAATGAAATGTTAAATGCCTTTAGGGTTCTCAGAAATGCAATGATGTTAATAAGCCCCGCGCTTGGCCTCCCTGATTATGTACTTTCATTTCATCTGTTTGCAAGGGACAATTGTAAAACCATGGCCGCGGTACTGACGCAAGAACATGGGGGCCGGTTGTGCCCCGTAGTATTTTTTTTTTAAAGATTTTGCCAGTAACGGTACAAGGGATGCCGGCCTGTTTGCGTGCCCTGGCAGCATGTGCAATGGCCGTTAGTATGGCAAGCCAATACACATTAGGGTACGAACCTCACCTACCCACAACCCATGATGTTTTATTTTTACTTAAGGGCATACATACACAGCACATGTCATCACAGCGCTTTAGTGGATATGAAGTCACACTGCTAAGCAACCCTGCACTGCACATCGAATACAGTTCAAGTGTCTCTGGTCCAGCACCAATCCTAAACGCTTTACTGGGTCTTAAGAATCCCTCAGATACAATCCCACTCGAACATGACTGTGCTCTCTCTATTGAGTCTGAAACTGCACCCCGCCCTGATCTTATGTCAACACCTGTTCCGGACGCAGATGTCGTCTTTGTTGACGGCTCCTGTACCCGCCCCAATGACAACACTTCTCATGCAGGCTCTATGCGGGTAGACCTGTCACGATATACACTGACTCCAAATATGTTTATGGTGTGGTCCATGACCATGGGACGATATGGGAAAAGAGGGGATTTGTGGCCGCAGATGGCAAGAAGATTTCCCATTCGACCCTGATCACGGACCTCCTAGCAAGCATTCTTATGCCCTCTCAGATAGCGGTGTTACATTGTAGAGCACACACCAGAGCCTCAGATCCTATTGCAAAAGGGAATCATCTGGCTGACCAAACAGCTAAACGAGCAGCACAACAGGACATAGCTAAACTAGTAATGCCGGGTTTTGCGACCTCCCACAATGGATAGGGACCAATTATTTTGTACCTTACAAAAATATGCAACCACAGAAGAGCTAAAGAATTGGAAATTGGTACTCCCCATCATTCTGGCTGAAATCAGAATGGCGGTTAATAGGAACACAGGCTACTCCCCCTTCGAGATATTTATGGGCAGACCCTTTCCATTACCATGGTCTACAGGTAGGCTAACAGTGGAGACAGGGGACTTAGAGCAGATAAGGGATGAATATGTTAGGCAGCTGATCTCAACCCTCGAGACAACCAGAGACGAAGTTATATTTAAGTTCCCCTTTCTTTCAGACAAATCTACCCACCTATTTAATCCAGGAGACAAACTGCTGGTAAAGCGGCTACAGAAAGAAAAAAGACCAGAGGATTTTGCCTATGGACCAGAGACCACGGTGGTAGCCGTAACCCGCACAGCTATACTGACAGAGGACAGCCCGGTCTGGATTCACGCCTCTCGAGTCAAGCGGATTCAACAAGGGATCCTCTCGAGTCAAGCGGATTCAACAAGGGACCCTCTCGAGTCAAGCGGATTCAACAAGGGACCCTCTCGAGTCAAGCGGATTCAACAAGGGACCCTCTCGAGTCAAGCGGATTCAACAAGGGACCCTCTCGAGTCAAGCGGATTCAACAAAGGACTCAACAAGAGACACTCACGAGGGCAGATAGCCCTGGTTTCCAACAAGGAGAAAATGACAACCAAGGATCCTTTTCGAAGAGTATGGAGACGCATGTGGGGGGAAGAAAAAGACTGAAATAATATGTTTACCCCCCCCCCCCTTCGGAACATATGTCACAACCCCTACCAGAAAGAACCCCAACCCAAACCATCACTGTTTGGCCACTGTTGTTTTTTTTATTGTCCACCATTACTGCAGTATGATACTGTACAAGGCAACTGTATATATATGTGTAACCGATGAGTACTGGGGACATAATTGTGATTATTGGGGCGCAGTGGGGTGGGACACGGGCAATATGGGATATGGTACCTCTGATGCCGTAGTTAACAGATGGGAATATACGCAACTGCCACAACCAAATTCCCTCGATACAAGTTCAAACTCCAAGATATGGCCATTTTATAAGAAGGAAGAGAACCCATTCCTACCCAGGAAATATGGAGAGGTAGTGAGACCTCCTCCTCTCCTACCTAACACCAAATCAATAGCCAATCCCACCTATGAAGACAGCATAGTAATGGAAACAGGATTTTCAGATGTAAATGTTTGGCTAGAATGGGTAAAATTTAGTGCCCTAAACAATAACCGTACAAATTGTTATGTGTGTGGTGCTGCTAGGCCACATCTAGGCACCGTACCTTTTAATATTCCGCAAGATGTAGAAGAATGTTTTCTTAGTTTATATACTAACACCACTGATAGCCAGAGTTAATGTGAATATTGGAAGAATAGCTACCCCATACTAACACGCCTCCCACAACCAGGAGAAGGGATACATGTTTACCTAGGGAACTATACCTGCTATAGGTCAGCAGAAATAGGTAGGAACCTCACCTTCTTCCCCGAGGGTTATTGTGCCAATTATAGCAATATCAACAGTATTAAGTTACAGAATCAAGTTTTTCTGATTGGGGATCTCTACTGGATATGTGGAGACCTCAAGATTAGGGCGTGTCTGCCCCTTCAATGGTCAGGTGAATGTGCCCTAGCTAAGGTCATAATGGGATTTCATATTGTTTCGGATCCTGAGGAAATTCCAAATATTAGCTCACGTCGCAGGAAAAGGGAAGTCCCAAGCCCACAAGGTAGTCTTGATCCGCATGTCTATATTGATGTTATAGGGGTACCAAGAGGGGTCCCTGATGAATTTAAAGCAAGGGATCAGGTAAAGGCAGGGTTTGAGTCATTCCTAGCACCTCTTGTTACTATTAATAAGAATGTAGATTGGATTAACTATTTATATTATAACCAGCAGAGATTTGTTAATTATACTCGCGAAGACTGAGGGTCTCGCTCCCCAACCCATACTAACTTACAGTAGATAGATGAAACAAAGAAAGAATCAAATAGTATGATCATACTATGATTCTAAGAGGGGATTGAAGGAAAAGGAATCCTCAGACCACCATCTGCTAACCTATAAGAAGGACCTTATAAGTAGTTAAATAACACCCCATGAATTATAATATTAATAGATAAATTAAGGTTTAAAATATAAGAAATAGTTTTAAGATAAATTGATAATCAGCAGTATTATAGGATTAAGGTTCACTTCTCAATATGTTTGCAAATGTCTTTTAGAATGACAAGGATACGGATGTTTGCAAATGTTTTTCTCAAGTGATAAAAAAGTGCTGATGTCTTAAAAAAAGTACTGATGTCTTAAGAAATGCTGATATCTCAAGAAATCACATGCCGAGGCCACGGGACTGTCTAGAAATGTGTCACCAGACCTGTATTGAAACTGGCCAATGAACTATGTTATGTTTTGAAATGCTAACCAATGAAATAAAGAGACAACGTTTTTGTTAGAAGCATAAATATGCGTCAAAAAACGTTGGAAGGCAGAGAGAAATTGCCAGACAAAATTACATGCCTCGTGTGTTTTTTTAACGGATTTCTCTCTCCCTGCGCAGAAGGAGAGTTAACTCAAGGTGTGCCTAAAACAGGATCTTAGGGGTTAAGGACGGACAATTGGAGACCATTATTCTCTTCACCCCCTTTCCCCTCCCTCTCTACCCTTTTCTCCCTCCCCCTCTTTTCTCTACCCATTCTTCCCCTCCCTCCCCCATTAGTTAGTTTGGGATTATCACTGTGTCTATCTGCAAGTGTTTTAATTTGGGATTTTGTATGTGTGTTTGCAAGTGTGTATACTTGGGATTTGTGTGTGTGTGTGTCACTGTGCTAATTTGGGATTGTGAGTGTCTGCAAGTGTGTTAGATTGGGATTGTGTGTGCCAGAGTGTAAATTAGAGATTGTTTATGTGTTTATCAATGTAAGTGTGTGTGTCTGTTATTGCAACATGCACAGATACACGTGTATTGCACACACAAAAAACTGACCTATATTGACATTGTACCCACGGAGTAGGGATGTGCGTTTCGGGTTTCGGAATTTTCACGAAATTTCCCGATTCGGGTCTTTCGATGCGGCCGAAATTCCGAAATTTTTTAGATCCGAAAAAGTCGAATCCGAAATGTTTTCCGAGCCGAATCGAAAATTTTTCGGAATTTTCGAATGGACTTGAAATGTGTCAAATCGAAATTTATTTTCCCTCTATTCATGATTTCGGTTCCATTCGGGATTTCGGTTCCATTTCGGTAATTCTGAACATCGTTTATTTAACTATTATCGGTTATATCGCTGATTCTGTAAATTTTGTCTTTGTAAATGTGCTGGGGCAAATCAATGAGCTGGGGCAAATCCATGTGCTGGGGCAAATCCATGTGCTGGGGCAAATCCATGAGCTGGGGCAAATCCATGTGCTGGGGCAAATCAATGTGCTGGGGCAAATCCGTGAGCTGGGGCAATATCCTATGAGCTGGGGCAAATCCATGTGCTGGGGCAAATCCATGTGTGAGCTGGGGCAATATCCTATGTGCTGGGGCAAATCCATGTGCTGGGGCAAATCCATGTGCTGGGGCAAATCAATGTGCTGGGGCAAATCCATGAGCTGGGGCATCCATGTGCTGGGGCAAATCCATGTGCTGGGGCAAATCCATGAGCTGGGGCATCCATGTGCTGGGGCAAATCCATGTGCTGGGGCAATATCCTATGAGCTGGGGCAATATCCTATGAGCTGGGGCAAATCCATGTGCTGGGGCAAATCCATGTGCTGGGGCAAATCCATGAGCTGGGGCAAATCAATGTGCTGGGGCAAATCAATGTGCTGGGGCAAATCCGTGAGCTGGGGCAATATCCTATGAGCTGGGGCAAATCCATGTGCTGGGGCAAATCCATGTGCTGGGGCAAATCCATGAGCTGGGGCAAATCCATGTGTGAGCTGGGGCAATATCCTATGTGCTGGGGCAAATCCATGTGCTGGGGCAAATCCATGTGCTGGGGCAAATCCATGTGCTGGGGCAAATCCGTGAGCTGGGGCAATATCCTATGAGCTGGGGCAAATCCATGTGCTGGGGCAAATCCATGTGCTGGGGCAAATCCATGAGCTGGGGCAAATCCATGTGTGAGCTGGGGCAATATCCTATGTGCTGGGGCAAATCCATGTGCTGGGGCAAATCCATGAGCTGGGGCAAATCCATGTGTGAGCTGGGGCAATATCCTATGTGCTGGGGCAAATCCATGTGCTGGGGCAAATCAATGTGCTGGGGCAAATCCGTGAGCTGGGGCAATATCCTATGAGCTGGGGCAAATCCATGTGCTGGGGCAAATCCATGTGCTGGGGCAATATCCTATGAGCTGGGGCAAATCCATGAGCTGGGGCAAATCCATGTGCTGGGGAAAATCCATGTGCTGGACTGCTGGGGCAATAGAGTTAGACAGCTTTGAAACGAGGAGAACAGATGTTCCGAAAAAAACGAAAATTTCCGAAATAGCGAAAAGCCGATAACCAAAAAACGAGCAAAGTGACACGAAAATACGAAAAATAGTCGATATTCCGAAAAATAAATGTACCCGAAAAACGAATCGAGCCGAACCGAATCGAAACAGAAAGCAGTCGAAACGAGCCGAATCGAAAAGTTTAAAAATTCGAAAAATCGAATCGAACCGAAAAAAAAATCGGTGCACATCCCTACCACGGAGCCCATCACAAACACATATACTGACATTACACACACATACACAAATCAATACATACTGTATATTGACTTTTTCCCACAGAAAGCATCACACTAAGTCAATAGAAATTACTTTCTAGAGACAGGGGCACTTAGGAATTTGTTTTAGACCTGCAGGGGTACTTCTCCTATAAAAGGTTGAGAAACACTGCCCTAAACCACCCAAATCAAAAGAAATGTATTGAACATTAGTCACTGAGGGCCCTATTCTGAGCAGAGACATTTCAAGACAAAAATTTTGGAAGGGGCACTCTACCAAATTTGGTAAAAAAAAAAGAGCCTAAACACCTATACATAGCCGTATAACTCAGATAAAGATACAAACACATACATGGCTGTATAGACACACACCATTTAGAGAAAGCACTGGAGGCAGAATCAGAAACTAGACTATTCCTAGACTCCTGAGTCGGCAACACAAACTATCGGGCCATTTATGTCAATAAACAACACAAATGTTGCTCTTGGATTACATGGCTCTTTTTTACATGGTAATGTCTCTGGCCTTTCCAGCGATACCTCACTTGACCATGTCGGTGTATGTAACCAGAGATACAGGGGTTCAAATATTCAAAGGTCCCCTCTATCACCTACAATGAGTTTCAAGCTGGGGTGGATGTTCCCTGTGCCCCCTCTCTATATCCGATAGTGCTTCCAAGGTTGGCGTAACATTAATCAGAGCGATTGTAAACATACTAGAGCATTGAAGTCTAGGAAGCTGTTAAGCTAGCAACAGCTCTGGTTAAGTTTACACCAACCTTGGAGTTAGGTGTATGTCCCTGGGTTAGATGTATGTCCTACTGTCACTACTTTCGTTGACATGGATTTCGCCTGCATCATGAAGGCTAAAATTATTGAAAAGTACCCATTTGATGTCATTATTAGGGATGAGCTGTTCGGGTTCGGACGGTTCGGAGTTCGACCCGAACTTTGGCAGTTCGAAAGTTCGCGAATTTCGAACTTTTTGGGCGTGTTCGATTCCGTTCGGAAAAAAAAAGAAATTTTTAAAAAAGTATAGAAAATGCTTAAAAAAATACTAAAAAATCTAGAAATAAAGAGACTCTTTACTGCAGAATATTATAAGCAACGGTTTATTAGATATTGAATTAAAAACTAATGTGTACGTGGAAAGATTATCAACTCTAAATGACTTCTGTTCACAAACGGCATAACACCAGGTGTTTTTAGTCTGGTAATCAATTTGATACATTGTACAATATACTGAGGGTGGGGTGGTGTCTGCTTCTGATTGAGATTTGAGAATTAATTTCCCTAAAACATCCTAATATGCTGCATTTAACTGGTGTTTGAAAAAAATCTAAAGCAATGTTATTTTTCACCTCGGGATTAAACATTCACAGGGTTATTCAGAGAGCGGTGAAAAGCAGGAGAATAACTGGAGAAGTGAAAATTCTAGGTCAAAATAGCCAAACCAGAAAAATTCTCCCATTTATCTCACTTTCCAAATCGGCGATTTGGTCTAGATTGTTCTCTTCTCTTGCCAGTTCTCCTGGCTTTCACCTCTCTCTCAGGGTTGTTCAGAGAAAGGTGAAAACCAGGAGAATGGCAGGAAAAGAGAACAATCTGGACCAAATAGCCGATTTGGAATGTGAGATAAGGCTAGGGTCAGACTAACGCATTTTTCGCAGCAACCGTCAAAAAGTGCGTCCGAACGCATTGCCGTATTTTTTCCCGGATTGCGCGAAAACGGTCATACGATGCGCATTTTTGTGCGTGATTTTTTACGGATCCAAACCAGGAAACTTTGGGTGTCTGGACGTTATGTTGGCCGGACATGAGCAGGGTCTGACGTCTCCAAATCACGCACACATGCCGCTAGTGGATGCAGCGCACTCTGTACGTCCGTACTAGCGGTTCTGCGTTCTCGAAAAAATGCGTTCATTTTCCACTTGCGTTGCGCAGCCGGACTTTCGTGCGACCGTACTTCGTATATTGGCCGTCATTGCCAGTCATTTGCTGCTAGTGTGGCCGTGATTAAGTACGCCTAAACGCACGTTAAAAATTCACTAGTCTGACAATAGCCTAAATGGGAGAATTTTTCTGGTTTGGCTATTTTGACCTCGAATTTTCCATTCTCCAGTCATTCTCCTGCTCTTCACCGCTCTCTGAATAACCCTGACAGGGTTATTCAGAGAAAGGTGAAACTCAGGAGAATGACTGGAGAATGGAAAATTCTAGGTCAAAATAGCCAAACCAGAAAAATAATAAATAAATTCTCCCATTGATCTCACTTTCCAAATCGGCTATTTGGTCTAGAAGTTTCCATTCTCCTGCTTTTCACCGCCAAAAAATCAGTAAACTTTTTCTGCGTGTCCGAAAATGTCTCCTCTTTTCATACAGACTGCCGCCCCAAGCAGTTGTTTATGGATAGATTAAAGGAAAAGCATTTACCGTCATTTGAAATGTCATTTTTTGGTTTTTACATATTTCTATACATCCTAGAAATCCGCCACTTTTACGGGCAGGTTATGGGTCCTCCTAGGCACGATATTTGAAGGAATTTTTCATTTTTATTTTTAACCCTTATTTCATGGAAAACTCACTTTCCCTTTAAAAACGTTTTTTTTTTAACTTTTTGTCCTTGTTTCCTGTCCCCCAGGGCACTACCCGGACCCCCATACACCTTTTATGGCAAATATGTAGCATATATGCCCTCTTGGAGGGCACTCTAAAAAACCGAATTTTCAGCCCCATTGACTTGCATGGGGGTTCGGGTTCGGACCCGAACAAATGGGAAGTTCGGGTTCGGGCTCGAACCGAACTCGGGGTATGTTCGGCTCATCCCTAGTCGTTATCTTCAAACAGGAGTCTCCTCTATATATGGGCAACCTTGCTGCACTTAACATAACTTTGTAAAATTTTCAAATCAGTAGCAATAAAATAGATAATTCCTCACTTCCCAGAAACTTTTTTAATCTTTCTTTAATATTTATATTGTCTATATCCTTTGGCTAACTTTTTAACAGTGATGGAAGTTGGGGTTCCTATTGCTTAAGTTTATTTCATTATGTAGAACATGTTCACGCAATACTGTACTGGTCCCCTATAGCATGGTTTTCCTATCACGTCTATTCACTAAGGCTAGGGTCAGACTAGCGCAGTTTTAACGTGCGTTTAGCCGCACGAAATCACGGCCGTACTAGCAGCAAATGACGTCCAATGCCGGGGAACATACGAAGTACGGCCGCACGAAAGTTCGTCCGCGCAACGCAAGTTGCAAACGAACGCATTTTTTCGAGAACGTCAAACCGCTACTACTGACGTACAGAGTGCGCTGCGGCTGCATAGCGGCGTGTTTGCGTGATTGGGAGACGTCAGACGCTGCACACGTCCGGCCAACATAACGTGCACGGACCAAACACTTCCTGTCTTGTCTGGGGGTAGCTGCAAGTTGCGTTAGACAATGGCTGGGACTGAGATCGACGTGGAGAGGCTGATCAATGCAGTGGCAGAGCATCCCGAGCTGTGGGACACGGCCTGCGACAGCTACAAAGACCGGCAGAAGAAGGCCAGTGCATGGGTCACAGTGTCCAGGGTGGTGTACCCAGAGTACGAGACGTGGTCTGATAAAGAGCAGAAGCTTCAGAGTGAGTAAATGATCATTTTATTGCATAGAATTCAATTGCATTGAACTTGAATGTAATATCAAACAAAATGGCATAACGAATTATCGTTGTCACTAAGGATGTGCGTTTCGGCTTTCAGAATTTCGGAATTTAAACAACATTTTCCCGATTCGTGTTTTCTGATGCGGGCGATTCCCAGATAATTTTTCGATCCGAAAATGTCAGATCCGAAATGTTTCAGGGCCGAAACTAAATATTGTACGAATATTCGATTTGACTTGAATTGTGTCAAATCGAAATTTATTGCTTTGAAACGAGAACAGACGTTGCGAAAAGCGAAAAACGAAAAATGTCCGAAATCACGAAAAGTAGATCCAAAAAACGAGCAAAGTGACACAAAAAAACGAAAAATGGTCCATATTCCGATGACATATCCCCGAAAAACGAGTCGAACCGAATAGAATCAAAACAGGGATCGTTCGAAACGAGCCGAATCGAAAACTTTAAACATCCAAAAAATCAAACAGAAAAAATAATCGGTGCACAAGCCTAGGTGTCACATGTCAAATGATGTCCATCTGCCATGGCACCTGCCCTGCATTGCTAGTGAAATAATTGGACAGAGCATCGCGAAACCTGTTGGTGTGTCTATTCACAGGTATTATGTCATCATTAGCATACTCATCCAGACCCGTTACTGTGAGGGTATCCTCGAAATTAACCCCATCCCTTGCACGAACATAGTTATGTAGGATGCAACAGCATTTCCACACAGAAATCCACATTTACATCAAGTGGCCGATGAAAAATCCTCCACTTGTTGCTCAGTATGCCAAAGCTACACTCGACATACCGTCTCGCCCGCGACAGCCTGTAATTAAACACCCGCTTCTTCACAGTCAGGTGTGTCCCCGAGTATGGCCGCAGGAGATGTGTGGATAGGCCGAATGCCTCGTCACCCACGAAGGCATAGGGGACTGACACGTTGCTGCCAGGCAAAGGTGCGGGTCTGGGGATGTTCAGGTTCCCACCCTCAATCTCATTCCACAGTGTTGAGTTCCGAAACAGTGTTGAGTCCGAGTCCTTGCCGTATGATCCGACATCCACATACACAAAATTATAGTTGGCATCTGCCACCGCCAGTAGGCCAATTGAAAAATAATGTTTATAATTTTGATACAGTGAGCCACTGTGCAGTGGCTTCACAATGCGGACATGTTTGCCGTCCACCGCTCCCAGGCAGTTGGGATAGTTCGCTCTCTCCCAGAATCCTGCTGCAATTGCCAGCCATGTCTCGCCTGTGGGTGTTGGCAAACATTGGTCCTTCATGGTTTCCCATATTGTTTGGCAGACCTTGCGGACGATCTCACCAGCTGTTGATCTGCCAATGCGGAAGTTGTAATGCAGATCCTTCAAACTGCATCCACTAGCGAGATACCTAGAACATGAAAGAAGCTGTGTTATGATCACATCATATAAACCTAACCTTATGTCACTCTCATCATGTTTTGCAGCACATGAAGCAATCAATAAATGGCGCACGGTGAGGGACAATCATACCCGGGTCCTGAAAAAGGAGGCTGAAGCTGCTCGCTCTGGAGCTGGTGCAAAGAAGAGGCGCAGCTATTTGTATGCTGATCAACTGTCCTTCCTGAGGAAGAGCAAGGAGCCGCGCAAGACCGTGAGCAGTATTGACCGGCCATCCACCTCTAGCTCACAAGGGCAAGACCTGCAGCCCGCAGCATCTGGCAGCTGCCAGGTGGAGGTCGAGCAGGGTGGTGCGGAGTCCCAGGTGGAGGATGTGGAGTCCCAACAGATGCCGGGTACAGCACCCACAGACAGCACCAGTACGGCTCCCAGGAGGAAGAAGCCACCATCAGCTGATGTCGAGCAGGCCATGGTCGCATTCATGGAGGCGCACCATACACATCCACGCTGCATGGTCGCTGATTCCGATGACATGTCCTTTTTTAATTCATGTCTCTCCCTGCTCAACATGATGACCCCAGCGCAGAAGGTGGATTATCGCCGCCGAAGCCTGGACATGATACATGAGATACTGTCCCATCCACAACAGGCACCTGTATATCACGGTGTCGTGCCACAATACCCCCATGGTTATTCCCACCACTGCCAGGCGTTGCCTACCCACCCACCCATGTCCCCTGTTGCTGGGCCACCCCCGGAGCCAGAGTACCACCGCAGCCATATGCACGGTCCTCATGACCCAGATGCTCCTCGGTATCATACCATGTGAGGTGTATCGTCTGTTCGTTTATGTTTGTCACAGTTTATTCATGTTGTTCTACTATTTTTATTTTATTACCTTCATTGTACATGCAATAATATATGTGTTTAATATGTTATTGTTATCTTCTGTCATATTATTTCGGGACTAAATATTTTATTTGTTTCACATCGTTGTCAGTGTCATTACTCTTTCGTTACGTGTTCTGGAAGGTGATGCATGCGTGTGTGTGTGGCCATATAACTACTGACCTACAATAGAGCCTCTGCACACCAAGCACATGTCTGATGACTGGCAGCGATGTCATGAATGCACGTGTTTGATAGTACTTACCGCAAAGTGAGGACCAGCATCTCCTCCGGTGGTATGGCAGCCCTCATGTTGGTGTACCTCTTGGTCAGCGGCTCACGCACCTTCATCAACAGTTCATCAAAGGTGTGGATGGACATCCGCAGGTAGTTGAAGAACTTCACGGGGTCCCTCTCTCACAGTGGCCTGTACAGTGTCACAAAGTGGCCATGCGTGTGTCTGGCAGTGTTGATTGGATGGACCCATGTTCGCCGTTGTCTTTTCTTCTTCAGGTACAGGTATCCCAGTGCAGCAAAAAGAAACACTTGGACTGCATCCATCTTGGAAAAATGCCACCATTCCCAAAATGCCTTTTTATACCCTTTCCCTTTTATTTGAATCATTCTGCAATTGATTTGGTTGATCATATCGCTCTTCTTCCAGCTCCGTGAAACAAAACGTACGAAAATGCGCATCGTATGACCGCTTTCGCGCATTCCGTGAAAAAATACGTTCGTTCGTTCGACCGCCCTTTTTCACGTTCGCGGAGAAAAATGCGTTCGTCTGACCCTAGCCTAAAGGTGGAGAAAGGAGGAGGAGAATTGCGAGGAAAAGCGAACAATCTAGACCAAATAGCCACTTTTGAAAGTGAGATAAATGGGAGAATGTTCCTGGTTTGGCTATTTTGACCTACAAGTTTCACTTCTCCAGTCCTTCTCCTGAGTTTCACCTTTCTTTGAATAGACCTGAATGTATTTTTTATTTGACTTGTTATTGTATTCTCCTTGTGTTTTCCTTCTGTGTATAACTTTTGCTATACTGTACTCCAGCAAGTCCTCCTCCTCACCAAAAAAACAACTTTCAACTGTGTACAAGAATCTAATGAAATGGAAACTGGGCTCCATCTATCCAACAAAATGTATGTATAGGAAGTCATTTATCTACAACAAAAAAGATCAAAACAAAGGAAAAAAATAAGGGGCTACACTGTATATTCCCTAGTTGTTGATATACTAACTACAGGAAACGTTACACATAACGTCTCCTGTAGCTAATCAACAGGAAACGCCATTCCATTCCTTCAGATGGGCACTTGCGCAGAGCTCGCAGCCGGGATCCGTAAAGCTCCATCGAGTCCTATTGACTCCATGAGTTGGCACTCGTGGTGGCACGGAGCAACGCTGGTGGTATCTGACAGCTTTGCACTGCGTTCCGGGTGAGGCACTAAGAATGCACCTAGCCCGGAATATAAGGCTGGTGTCAGACGAGCATTTTACGAGCAGAAGGAACGTCTGTGAGAGTGTACATTCTTTCCACTCTGATACCCATCTGACACCCGTCTGGCCACCTCGCTAAACACAGTTAGTGCGCTCAGCGCTGCAAGGCTCAATCCTCCTATGGAGGATCTCACTTTGCAGCCTTGACGAACGCGCGCCAAAGCACTTCGATGGGGAGACTTTCTAAATGGACGCAACAATTCATGCGCTCGCTACAGTGTGTAGCTGGTCCGTCGCAGCGTCACAACGCTGCGACGGACGCCGGGAGGCACATCAGTACGGGTGCACATAGTGCGCTCGTCTGACACCAGCCTAAAAGGTAACAAGGAGACGGTAAGGGAAAATCTTCAAGCATGGATTTTCCTGCTCGCCAACCGTCTCCATTTTACAGTCAACTACGGAATAGGGCCCTAGGTCCTAGATATTTTGTACACCCATGTTCAGTGATATTGTTTATTTAGCACTAATTTTATAAAATTAAATCAAAAGAGTTGAATTTCAACATCTAGAAAGTGAAAACCTAAACCGCAAACAGCGTAGATAAACATTTTTGTTTATTAGACTTTCTTACCTTCACAAGACTCCAAAATGTGAACCACATCACCAATCTGGAGCGAAATCTGGGGCAATGCCGAACTCTTATAATTACAAATTGCTGAAAGAAAAAAAAAAATATCAGGAAAACACAATAAAAGTGAAAACACATGACACTATTAAAAGAGAGTATATTAAGCATTTGCTACTGTTTTATGATTAGGGAACATGTGGCTGAAAACCTCTAAACATTATCCAACATTGCCACCTTATGGAGATTCATCGAAATGTTACACTGGCAGAGTTTTTTCATTCAACAATGACTAAACTACAAATTTACAATGTGACACTGATACCGAATTTACTATACCACTTATAAATCATGCAGTATTATTCATTTTTGTATGACTTTTTTACATTTATTTTGTTCTTCAGCCTTTTTTATTTCTTAAGATTTTTTGCACTATATCCCTATATTATGTGATTTATGGGTATGATTGCACATTTTCTAACATATCAGTTTAGACTGACTAAGATAGAAATGGTGCAGGTGGGCTAAAACTTGCTGCACATCTAAACAGCATAAATTACTATTGCAGCTGTGTTTAATTTGCTTTATCAAACAACAAGGTACATTTATTTCGTATACAAATTTTCAATAGTCATGATATAAAAACCAAGGGAATTTAGTCATGTTATAAAGAAAATGATGTGAGTTTTTTTGCAAGTATTTCTACATTTCTATTTGTACCTTTTATTCATATGCCTGATTACAGTGCCGGATCCAGACACATGTTTCAGGAGGGGTGCTCTACTAATTTTGGCTAAAGAGTTTGGTTCACGGTAAAAGTGACAGGTCAGAGTGTGTGTCAAATCAGACTGTGCTCATCACACTCTCTCTCTCCAGAACATTGCCACACAGGGTCTGTCCTCCTGATGCTAAGCTGACACCTGACAATACCCAAACATAAACACACACATAGGCATGGACATACCATATACACATTATAGAAGTGTACAGATTTTGATTGTATATAGGAATCATTGTCAATTCCAGAGGTTAGATACATAGAATTTAACCATTAACCCTAACATTGCTGAGCTCTTTCACCCTCATCTGAGCTAATTTTGACACTTTTTTGCTAATGACATTTAAACCGTATTTAAAAGCATGCTTGTAGGGCCCAGACAAAGTTTATATAGTTTTTTTTCAGCAGACTCACAATATATGCCCAATTGCCCATCAAGTTTTCCTCCCCTGATCAGCCCTAGCTTGTTGGCATGAGGCTGATATCCGTACTTCTCTGAAGGGCATAGGGTCTGTATTCATTGTGGGCAATGCTGGGAAGGTCTGTGCCAACCAGTGTAGGACTTAGTAAAGGAAAGTCTCTTAAATGGTGGAGGGGATTCTGTCACAACCGTCTTTCAGGGACGATTAGTACAAGGAATAGGGGGGAATGGGACCCCCAAAAGGGATTTTTCTTCAAACACAACCCTAATAAATTGGGCTGCGTACACCATTGAGATAGATTGAATAGAAGCGGTCCTATGATAGACCCCTGAGGGACACCACTTAGCACTGGTGTCCATCTTGAACATTTACCATTTTTGGCCACTCTCTGTCCTCGAAGAAGAAGGATTTTCATCTAGAGCAATTTTTCTTAATTTGAATAGTAACCTCATGTGTAACTGTGTCGAAGACTTTCAAAATCTAAGTAAATCACATCCACCGAGACATCCTGAACTAGATTTCTACTTACATTTCCATAGAATGCAATTAGGTTAGCCTGTCAGGATCTGTGTTTCATAAAACCATGCTTATTCCTGCTAATTACATTATAGCTCTCAATTAATTCCTGAATATTACTAGTACGCCCCACTGACAAGGTGCTGTAGAGGGACTCTACTTTGGCCCATACACACAGCTGACATGCAATGCATCATTGGCTGCAGGGGATGGCCTGAGTTCAATGGCACGCTGTGTGCGCTGGCGGCAGGGGGGGGCCGGACGGCCCATAGAATTCAACGGGGTATAATAGTACACCCCGCATCTTCTAAGCCCATTCGCCGCAGGGATGACGACATAGAACGCCCTGGTAACGGTTAAGGTCAAAGGTCTATAATTCCCAGGCAGACGTTATGGACCTTTTTTGAATATAGAGACCATATCAGAATAACCCAAAAAGGAGACTAACCTGAATTCATCTGAAAAAGAGTACACATATCTAGTAGATGCAGGTACTGGCAGCAGGCATTAATGGAATATAGACTTAAAACAGGTAGGGGGTGGGGGGGATTAAATATTATGACCTTCTGACATTCCCTGGACACACCTCCTGTTTATTCACTTTAGTTTAGGTTAAAAACTCACATGAATCAAGTTATGTTTTTCCTCTGAGCTTCGTCGGACGTGGCATGTGGCCAGCCACAGCAAATAGGTTGGAACTAGTTCCCAAAGGTCCTGAAGCCTAGACATGTGCACAACAAAAAAACTTGTTTCGTTTTGGATCGAGTCGTTGCGGTTTTCAATTTGTTTTGGTGCGTTCGTTATGTTAACGTGAATTTGTATTTCAGACCGACTTGTTAATTTGGGAGATTAGTAATTCGTATTTCATATTGATTCGGTATTTCAGAATGGTGAAACTGATTAATTAATTGCTGATTTTAATGTAACTGAGGGTTAAAAGATGCGTACCCCCCCCCCCCGCTGTCCTTGGTGCAGAAATAGGTTTCAGTACCAAGTACAAAAGCACCACAGGGTTCCGGGGCAGAAAGTACCTGACCTTGGTGCTGAAATATGTTACAGTACCTAGTACAGCAGCACAGCGGGGCTCCGGAGCAAAAGATCCCCCTGTCCTTGCTGCGCAAATATGTTTCAGCACCAAGGACAGCACCCTCCGAATGCATCCAGACTGGAAAAAAAAATGCTGCGTTCGGCAAAGAAAGAAAGCCTTCTTGTTTTCAAATAATTGGGAATCCTAAAATTTCTCCTAAAAGATAAAAAAATGCTCAAATTCTAAAATAAAAAAAATAAAAAGGCTTTTTGCTGCAAATGAATAAACGGTTGAATAAATATTTAATAAAAACAGGGATTTTTTTTACATTGAAACCTATGGGATTGACCTGTTTAAACCTGTCGAACGAAACCACTGAAAATCAGGGCATTTCACTGACATTTCATTGCTGTTCAGCATTCTCTGAATAGATTAACCTCCCTGACGGTATTGCCGAGTGTGGCTCGGGGTTAACTTTTCGTACCGAAAGTGGTATCCCCGAGCCACACTCGGGCTGTATACTTACATGTCCTGCGCTCCCTCGCTGATCCCCTCATTCTCCTCCAGACGCTCGCAAAGTCACACTGCCTGGATCTCTTCTCGCGAGGAGTGAAACCAGGAAGTGTGACGTCGCGATCGGCTGTAGTGTGACTGCGGGGACAGCAAGGGAGCGCAGGACATGTAAGTATTGGCCCGAGTGTGGCTTGGGGAAACCGCTTTCAGTATTGAAAGTTAACCCCCGAGCCACACTCATACCACTAGGGGGCCAGAATAAATAGGACCGATTCTGACATATAAAATATCGGACCGCCAGGGAGGTTAACCATTACTTCTCTATGGGGAAATTCACTGCCACTGAATTGCACCAAACAGCACCATGGTGCTGTCTATGGCCTGTGGTGCTGAACAGATTCAGCACCACGGCCAATGGACAGGGACGCGGTTCTGAATCTAAGTGAAACGGTATAATGAATTGAAATGCAAAAACAGAATCAATTTGTTATATTCCATTTAGTTTTTGTTCCGTTTTGAACGGAATCGATGAGTTATTTTGGAAGTGCTTCTGAAATACAAATCGGTATAATTTCATCCAAAATTGTGATTTGGAACGAAACGCACATATCTACTGAAGCCACATACCTGATCTCATCGCTCAGAGTCTGAGGGGGAGAGAGAGCAGGGAGCGTAGAGCAGTGTGACTTCTTGGATAACACTGCAGTCATACTGCATAGAGGGTCACTTTAACCGCTTTGCTGCGGAGGACATGCTCGGTGCGTCCAGCCGCGCAAAGCCTTGGCTACGGAGGACACGCTGAACGAGTCCTTCCGTTGCAGCCGCGATCGGCCGGGATTTCGCTGCAGCCCCCCCGGTGCAGGCTGACATCTTGGATGTCAGCCCAGCCTTCGGGACCCAAGCGGGCAGGAATAGAGTCATCGTGCTGGGCACCGTGAGAGAGATGTCCAGTCACAGCAGAGGTAGGCAGGAGCCAGAACACCGCTGATGACATCATCGCTGATGACATCAAGTGGGACGTCGCTCCGCTTGACCTAATCAGTGGGGGCCGAAGACTTTCAGGCCTTGAGGGTGGTGCCAGAGGGGAAGGAGCACGGCGGTGCCAGGCTCACACTCCGGCGTCTCCGCGAGCCACTGGCTGGGCATGGGCAAAGCTGACAGCCAGGGAGCAGTGGTGTAACAACCGGGGGGGTGGTGCCCCCCCTCAGCCCCGCACCCAGGGCACCCGCTGGTTGTTACGCCAGGTATATTAGAGGAATCTACAGGGTTTCAGAGAGCGGATTTTATATAACTTCCAGTGGGCGCTTAATCAATTTGCTATTTGTTCACATGTCTCACAGTGTATTCATGTCATGTTTTCCCTTGATTAATTGCATTTTAGGGGTTAATGGGTATGCTACATGCCTCGCAGTGTATTCATTTCATGTTTTCCCTTTATTGTCATTTTAGGGGTTAATGGGTATGCTACATGCCTCGCAGTGTATTCATTTCATGTTTTCCCTTTATTGTCATTTTAGGGGTTAATAGGTAGGCTACCTGCCACATTGTTTATTATTTTCATTGTAGTTCCCTGCTTTAATGACATTTTAGGGGTTATTATGGAAGTTAGAATCTAAAGGGTCTATTCATCTTTACATCCTTTGCTTTTTTGTCACATTTCGGGGAATCAATTTCGCCAAAAATATGGTGAATACCCTATTTAGCAAATCGTCACCGCAAATTTGCAAAAATTGCCGTCGCTGAAGCAGTTATCCGTGAAAAAACAATGTGGCAAATAAAATATTGAATTTATGTATCAGGTTAGTAAAACAAAAAGGTATCATTGCACCACATTACTCTGGGATTTTGGAATCTTATTTATGTATACCTAGTTTTTTTCAGCGTAAGATTTAGTGGAGAAAATTATTAATGCCTTCCCCCACTTTTAACTGTTATCTTAGGTGCCCCCCATCCCCTATATATTGTTCCTAGAGTCTCCACTGGTTCTATACATAGTCATATCCTATATAATAAAACAGTTTCAAAGTCCATCGCCGTCAAGTGCTGAGTGCGCATGCGCGACGGACTTTGAAACTGTTAGAAAAAAAAAAAGCAGAGCCATTGGAGAGGCGCGCGCAAAGCGCCTCTCCCGCTCTCACCTCCTCACAGCTCAGTCACTGAGCTGTGAGGAGGTGAGAGAGGGGGAGGTGCTTTTTCTGGCCTCAGCCCTGACCGCCGGCGTGCCTTCCTGCTCGCCGGAAACTGGGCCAATGTAGGCTCACCGGCAAGCAGGGACTTCAAGATGGCCACCGGCAGAGGAAGTCAGAGGAAGCCCACCGTCGGCCATCTTGAAGTCCCTGCTCACCGATGGGTCCAGCCCCGGTGAGAAGGGACTTCAAGATGGCCACCGGCGAGCCCCCTCTGATGATGTCTGAGGAAGTCCGCCGGTGGCCATCTTGAAGTCCCTGCTTGCCGATGGGCCCAGCCTCCAGTGAGCAGGGACTTCAAGATGGCCACTGGCGGGCCCCCTCTGATGATGTCAGAGAGGGCCCGCCAGAGGGGGCCCGCCGGCGGTCGTTGAGCTGGGGACAATTATATCCATGCTTGAGCTGGGGGCAATTATATCCATGTTTGCGCTGGGGCAATAATATCCATGTTTGAGCTGGGGCCAATTATATCCATGTTTGAGCTTGGGGAAATTATATCCATGCTTGAGCTGGGGGCAATTATATCCATGCGTGAGCTGGGGGCAATTATATCCATGCGTGAGCTGGGGCAATTATATCCATGTTTGAGCTTGGGGCAATTATATCCATGTTTGAGCTTGGGGCAATTATATCCATGTTTGAGCTGGGGCAATTATATCCATGCGTGAGCTGTGGTCAATTATATCCATTTGTGAGCTGAGGGCAATTATATCCATGTGTGAGCTGCTGGGGGCAATGACATCCATGTGTGAGCTGCTGGGGGCAATTACATCCATGTGTGAGCTGCTGGAGGCAATTATATCCATGCGTGAGCTGGGGCAATTATATCCATTTGTGAGCTGGGGCAATTATATCCATGTTTGAGCTTGGGGCAATTATATCCATGTTTGAGCTTGGGGCAATTATATCCATGTTTGAGCTGGGGCAATTATATCCATGCGTGAGCTGTGGTCAATTATATCCATTTGTGAGCTGGGGGCAATTATATCCATGTGTGAGCTGCTGGGGGCAATGACATCCATGTGTGAGCTGCTGGGGGCAATTACATCCATGTGTGAGTGTAACGGTTAGCCCCTGCTTGGGCCATCGTGGTGGCTTGGAACATGAGATGAAGCCCTTAAGGCAGGTGAGTAACTGACTGGACACAAGGACAGACGGATTTCTCCAAAACCAAGGAGCACCAAAAAACAGAACAGAATTGCCACTAAGCTCCGAAGGCTTCAAGACCGACAGACAACTTAGGACACTCAGAAACACAAAAATACACTTGACAATCCGTGAAGAGAGCAGGCTGCAGGACAGTAAACAAAACAGACAGACTATACTAAAAGAGGTCCTTATAAGCGGCCTCTGAATATAATACTAAACTAAGACAGACAAGGTACATAAAACATGAAACATACAAGAATCGTCAATCAGGCAGAGGTTGGCAACAGATCAGAAATATACGGTACCAGGGGGGAGTAGAAGGGATAGTCAAAAATAAAGCCGAGGTCAGAACCAGAAAACACTTGAACAGGAATGCTTTGCAGCAACTCAGGAAACACGAACCAGACAGAACCACCATCAAACTCCACAAACAGTCAATGAGGCTCTGTGCTGCTGGGAATATATAGGGAGTGGGTCTGTGTGATTGGGCCATGTGACCCCAGACCAGGAGATCACAACAGAACCCCAGATCAGCCCTAAACAGCACAGCCAGACACACCATAGGGGAAAAACAAACATGAAGACCCTTCACCACCAGGGGGCAAGGCCGAGACGTGACAGTGAGCTGCTGGAGGCAATTATATCCATGCGTGAGCTAGGGCAATTATATCCATTTGTGAGCTGGGGCAATTATATCCATGCTTGAGCTGGGAGCAATTATATCCATGTGTGAGCTGGGGGCAATTATATCCATGTTTGAGCTTGGGGCAATTATATCCATGTTTTAGCTGGGGGCAATTATATCCATGCGTGACCTGGGGGCAATTATATTCATGTGTGAGCTGGGGGCAATTATATCCATGTTTGAGCTTTGGGCAATTATATTCATGTTTGAGCCAGGGCAATTATATCCATGCTTGAGCTGAGGGCAATTATATCCATTTGTGAGCTGGGGCAATTATATCCATGTGTGAGCTGCGGCAATTATATCCATGTGTGAGCTGCTGGGGGCAATTACATCCATGTGTGAGCTGCTGGAGGCAATTATATCCATGCGTGAGCTGGGGGCAATTATATTCAAAGCGTGAGCTGGGGGCAATATATCCATGTGTGAGCTGCTGGGGGCAATTATATCATGTGTGAGCTGCTGGGGGCAATTATATCCATGCGTGAGCTGCTGGGGGCAATTATATCCATGTGTGAGCTGGGGCAAATATACCCATGTGTGAGCTGGGGGCTCTCTGTAATAAATATGCCCACTTACAATCTAAGTGGGTCCTATTCAAGTGAGTTTACAGTCTAAGAGGGTCCTGTTCCCGTGAACATACAATCTAAGAGGGGCCTGTTGCCGTGAGTTTACAATCTAAATTGGGCCTGTTCTCGTGAGCTTACAATCTAAGAGGGGCCTGTTCCCGTGAGTTTACAATCTAAGAGGGGCCTGTTGCCATGAGTTTACAATCTAAGTTGGGCCTGTTCCCGTGAGTTTACAATCTAAGAGGGGCCTGTTCCCGTGAGTTTACAATCTAAGGGGGGGCCTGTTACCATGAGTTTACAATCTAAGGGGGGCCTGTTCCTGTGAATTTACAATCTAAGAGGGGAAAGAGGAGCCGCTCCGGTGAGTTTACAATCTAAGAGGATAAAGAGGAACCCGCTCCCGTAAGCTTACAATCTAAGAGGATAAAGAGGAACCCGCTCCCGTGAGTTTACAATCTAAGAGGGAAGAGGAGCCTGCTCTAATAAATAAATGTCTTTGTAATGCACTGTCAGCTGCTTGTGCACCCATCACAGCTGCTTAGTCGGCCCTCCCGTTGCACGTTGTACGTTGCACGTTGCACGTTGCATTTATATAAAGAGATACTCTTGGATAGGACATTGAAAAGTAAATATGTGGACACGGATTCTGAGCGGGAAACAATAACAATAGACTGCCCTCCAGGCAGGCTTATAACTAGTTATTCATAAACCACAATCCTCCAAAACACAAGTGAATTTTTTTTCCAGTTGTGGATTAAATTTCTTATTTTCTCAGAAAAATGCAGTAACAGGTTTTCATTTCATTTTTTTTTAACAAGATTGTCCCATAGAATATCTAACCACAAAGGTTTGGATAACATGTGAAAAAGTTACCAAAAAAAAGTAAAAATTTACACTGTTAATTATTGAAACCTGAATGGAAATTTTAATTTTATCAACATTTTTTGTTATAGCATTCTGAAGGGACATGACATATAGAAATTATATATTTTGAATCTGCAGAGTCTGCTGAACAAAAAGGATATATAATTTGTCTGGGTCCTGTAATAAAACATGACTTTGAATCGAGTTTAAACATTATGAGAGCAAAACAGTCAAAATGACCTCAGTACACAGGGGTTAAGTAGCTCAGCAGGCAAGGGCTGCGCTCCTCACTGCTACAGCTTACTAGTACTGTTAAGAGGTGCGTCTGCAAATGATAGTAGAGGAGAAAATTAGTGCGGAGGCCACGAGTAAGAGCAGAGCTTATCAGCTGATGCCTTTGAGTGGGGGGCAGAGTTGCTGCACTATGGGCCTCTGGGTTGTACTTGCCCCCTAGGACAAAAAGTGCCAGTCAGCCCCTGTAATGGCACATTGGGAGTTGAGAGAAAGGGGGCAGAGGCACACCCAACTCTTCCTCTCCAGGCCCATGAAGGCCTTAATCCAGCATTGTTCTCTGTACGTAAATATGTTTATTTTTTTGTTACAGGAAGTTTGTGTTAAATGTTTTAGATAGATAAGGTTCCAGTAGATTGCAATTGATAAGAAAGTAGATGAGCAGAATAAAATAGTAGCATTCAGTGTCAGGAATTGGATTGGAACCATCCTTCAAGTCACGGGTAAGATAACTCTGAAAACAGAAGCAAGATAAATTCCTACGTCACCATAAAGCTACCACACCCAGCCTAATAAAAATGTAGAGTCGAATGCAGCCCCAACCGTGGATCGACAGAGAAAGGGTCTGTTGCTCCACAGCCCCATACAGCAACAAAATAATTGAAAAAACTCCGGAGTCCACAATGTAATTCAAATGGATTTAATCCAACACCAAGAAAGCAAGGCAACGTTACGACCACAGCTGGTCTTTGTCAAGCCTAATAGTTATCTTCTAAGCATTGAAATATCCTTGTGTGGCTGAAAAAATGCATAATGTTCTGTGAGAGTTAAATCATTAGAAAAACTATACAGATTGTAGCGCTGTGTTAAATCTTGCTGTGGCAGTACCTATTTTTGGCCACAAGATGGATACAATCGCGATTAGAGACACTGGACATTGGGACTACAATTCCCGGCATGCTTTGCAAGGATACAGGAAGTGGGTGGGGACTGGACGCTTACATCCTCCACCTCGTGGAGAACGTGCCAGAGCGCGCCAGGGAACCAGAGGGAGCAGATGCAGTGAAAGACATCGTGAGAGGGCCCAAGCCAGAGCCTGGGCGAGACCTGTCAGTCCTTTATTGATCATCCAGCCGAAAGAAAAGGAGACCCACCGTTCCAGAGATTGCTGCAGATCCAACAAACCAAAGACCTGAAGACAAGGAGTTGCCGTGAATCGATCGGGTACGGAGAGCAAGCGGTGAGCGGGACGAATCTGGGACAAGCTACAGGAAGTCAGACAACGGATCCGGCCGCTAGTATCCCCAGTCAAGATCGAGCGGAGAGACGTCCTGGGTCAGCGGAGCCTAAAGCAACCGTCGGATGGGTGAGAGGTCTCCAAGGCCGTACTGTAAATAAAGAACGCGCTGCTGTTTTCTCTTTAAAGTCCACAGGGCCCAACTTGACTAGTCGAAGACATTCCTAGGGTAAATTCACTGACCAGTTGAACGGTGCCCGGGTGCCACACACACAGATACACTTTTCACATTCTGGGACTTAACCTGTGCAGGACTCATTTCCTTTTGCGAATCGGAACGGGGGTTAAAGACAAAGATACGTTCCGAATACATTTTTCTCTTTTTCCGCTGCGCGTTTGCCGTAATACGAAGGGATTGTATGTTTGGGGTTTTGCTACGTGTCCCTCTTTTTTCTGAACTATCGGGAAATTGCATTGCTTTTATGTTCGGTTGCGAATATTTTATTTTCCGAAATACGAAGCCTCGTGTTTCGTTTCTTTTCCGCTACGCGTTTTACCGAGATACGAAAATACTGTAATAATACTTGTGAATACCCTGTCTTAACATCTGCTCAAATATTTTAGTAAACTATATAAATATAAAAACTCACAACTGTGTTGGAGTATATTTATTCCCTAGTGCGGGGAGACTGACCCGTGGTTCATTTTCAGCGGCTCCTCCGGGAGTGAGCGCTACACGTGGGGGCTCGTTTCCAGGATCCAGTCTCTGGAAAAACCGCATCTAAAGGGTTAAATATGGATCCAGACACTGTTGCCGAGTGGTGTGGGGAGCATAGTAGCCAGTCAGAATGTTGTATAGTTATGGATATTCCAGCAGACACTTGGGCTGAAGATCAGATTCGCCAGGCCGTGGCCACGCTAGCACCAGATCATCGGGGGTTAATACTGGACATTGAAAAAAACCCAGATACTTCTCACATGTATGTTCTTCTCGAATGGAGAAAGGGTGTTCCGCCATGTTTTCAGGGCACGAGCGTGAAACTGGCCGAAGAGGTGGAAGTCCAACTAATTAAGCCAAGTACGCCACGTGGCGAATCCGCAAGTGTTTCCGCGCCTAGTCCGTTGGCCATGATCGGGCCTGAATTTATCGTGGCTATTGGAGATCTACTGGCTAAATGTCAGAAAACAAGCCCTCCTCACACTAACTTCGGTTATCGACGGTTAAGAAATTTTACAGGAAACGTACCAACTCCGGCGGGAGAAGAAACGTTTGAAGAATGGGTGGAACAGGCGATGCAGGCTCTGGATGAGTGGGATGTCCCTGAGGCCCAGAAAAAGCAAAGGATCACCGAGAGCTTAAAGGGACCTGCGTCAGAAGCGGTGAGAAACCTAAAACTGAGTAGAAAAGATTGTACTGCTTTGGATTATTTAAACGTTCTTGAAGAAGTTTTTGGGCGAACTGAAAAGGCGGCCGAATTGGTGTATCAGTACGAACACACCTATCAGAGAAGAGGTGAAAGGATGACCGAGTACACGAGGCGCCTAGATAAGATTCTACACCAGATACTCCTCAAGAAAGGGGCCGAACCGGCCGAAGTAGATAAGATCCGAATAAAACAAATCCTGAGGGGCTCTCAACCTCTAGATCCAGTAAGGATGCAACTGAGAAGCAGAGCAGGTAACCAAGAATTGAAGTACCTGGAACTGATCCGAGTTGTACGAGAGGAAGAGGCTTTACTGGAAGAGAAATCCTTCAGGCGGGGGGAAAGGGCTTATGCACAACCTGTGAGACATAGCGACGGTCTACAGCCTGAAAGCGACTCCCTAGATGCTTATGGATCTGACGAGGACGAACAAGAACACCTAGTCGTTTTTAAATCTACAGAAAGGGCTGCCAAACAAGCGAACCTCTCTGAACGTGGTGAATTGTTCAAAACCGTCCAGAAAGTACAGGAAGCTCAAGCTGAATTGCAACAAGCGCACGCAGAACTGTGCCGAGTGTTGATGAAGGTGACTGAAATGCAGGCAGAAATGCAGAAATTCCTCACAGGTATGCAGACGACGGAAGTTGCTGTGGCGTCTGGTCCAAACCCTCTAACAAAATCTGAACAAGAAATTACGTCTCCGCTCTCTAAGAAGAGATGTTTCGGTTGTGGAGAAATGGGCCATTTCCACGCACAGTGCAAAGGCCGGAAGACTGAGAAGGATAGAGTCGAGGGATTGTTGAAAGCTTTAGAAGGACTGTTATCTACCCCACCGGCGGGAAACGCCAGAGGGCACCAGTGAAGGAGCAACCTGGGTGCCCGAAGGTTGAACCCCGCTACAAAAACCAAGCCAGGGCTAGGAGGGCGAGAGGGCCCAAAGCCAAGCCAACTGCTGAGCCTGCCAGAATGGAAAGAGTCACTCCCTTAGCATCCGGGTCTACGTCATGGGGAAGCAATGCACACCCAAAACCTACACGGGCCAAGAAAAAGGCCAGGGTACAGCAAACTGGGTCTAAGCGTCCGGATACCGCCACCAAGTTTCCTGACCAACTGATAGGTCCTTCTCCTATTGTGCCAATCCAAGTGGAGGGAGTCTACACTAAAGCTCTGTTAGATTCAGGGGCTCAAGTGACATTGATCTACAAAGACTTCTATGAGAAACACTTAAAGCACATTCCTCTGCAAGAATTGAAGGATTTGGAAATATGGGGTATCGGCACTGAGAAACTCCCTTATGACGGGTACCTGCAAGTGAGGTTGGAGATGGGATCTGAAGTCATCAGGCAGTCTGGGGGTTGTGATGCATTGGCCATTGTGTGTCCTCGACCCTCAGGTGCGAACAGAAGCTCCCTGATAGTGGGGACGAATACTGACCTAGTGCGGCGTCTCCTGACACCTATTGTATTGGAAGAAGGTTCGACTCAAGGAGTACACCCAATGTTACGTCCGGTCTATCAGAGGATGGTTGAAGAACGAAAGGCACCTGCCGAGGTGGGGCGCCTGTGGAGACTGGGGGGAACAGAGAAGGTTCTGCAAGCAGGAGAAGTAGCGAGTTTCCGGGCCTCAGTCAAGTTGAACGGATCGCAACCAGGTCCCTATGTGGTGCTGGGAACCGATTTTAATCATGGGAGTGAAACCGGAGTCGAAGTAATTCCTGAAATAATCTCCACCAAAGCCCTGAAGAGAACACGAGGAAGAGTCTCGGTCAGTGTGTGCAATGTGACAGATTCTCCAGTAGTCCTTAAAGCACGAATGCCTATCGGGCAAGTAGAGTCTGCTACACCCCTCTCTACCGATTTAGGAGGGGGAGTGGATAAAGAGATTCCAGATGAAAGATTCTACCCCAAGGACGCTCCCATTTCACCTGAGTGGAAGAAACGTCTCCAATCTCAAGTCCTAAAGTGGAAGGAATTGTTCTCGAAAGATGAGTTCGATGTGTAAATAAAGAACGCGCTGCTGTTTTCTCTTTAAAGTCCACAGGGCCCAACTTGACTAGTCGAAGACATTCCTAGGGTAAATTCACTGACCAGTTGAACGGTGCCCGGGTGCCACACACACAGATACACTTTTCACATTCTGGGACTTAACCTGTGCAGGACTCATTTCCTTTTGCGAATCGGCACGGGGGTTAAAGACAAAGATACGTTCCGAATACATTTTTCTCTTTTTCCGCTGCGCGTTTGCCGTAATACGAAGGGATTGTATGTTTGGGGTTTTGCTACGTGTCCCTCTTTTTTCTGAACTATCGGGAAATTGCATTGCTTTTATGTTCGGTTGCGAATATTTTATTTTCCGAAATACGAAGCCTCGTGTTTCGTTTCTTTTCCGCTACGCGTTTTACCGAGATACGAAAATACTGTAATAATACTTGTGAATACCCTGTCTTAACATCTGCTCAAATATTTTAGTAAACTATATAAATATAAAAACTCACAACTGTGTTGGAGTATATTTATTCCCTAGTGCGGGGAGACTGACCCGTGGTTCATTTTCAGCGGCTCCTCCGGGAGTGAGCGCTACAAGATTTTAAGTGAATTTCTAGTACTCCACTAGCAAAGGCCACCTTTTAAACTTAACAAAACATGGAAAAGATACCACGTAATCAAATCCCTTTGGTATAATAGGCTACTTGCTTTTTCTGGTACAGTGCATAACAGAGGACAGGACTTGCCAACAAGCATACAGGGAATTTTCCTGGCTGGAAAAGAAAGGACACTTTCCATTGTGCTGCATCAATTACCATCTCAGCACTGCTGGAGCTGCTCTCTTTCTGTGTGCAGTTGCTGGCAGGGGAGTGATGCAAGAAAGCACTTCCCTATCCTCGGCCTCCGCACACAATGTAGAAGATGGAAAAATATATGCAGTATATGTTGAGATTTTGGACACCAACTCCCTATTCTGGTTGAACCAGTACTCAGGGCAAGCATTTTTGTCTACTCAGGTGAAGATGCCTTTTGTTGCCCCCCCGTATCCATGCCATGTCATGCTAATCAGCATAGCAATTCATAATAATCTCTATCAGGAGTGTTTGGTGTCTTCATGCAAAGAGCACCAGGCACAGCATCGATTTGCACTTTGGCACATGAGGACCACCAGGCACATCATAGATTGCCACAGTGCCAATCTATATGGTGCCTGGTGCCCTGTCTGTGCTGCAGTTCCAATATATGCAGTGCTTGGTATGCCCCCTTTGCACTGTATCAATCAACACAGTGCCTAGTGCCCCTCCTTTACCACAATGCCAAATGAGGGGCATCAGGCACTGCATAGTTTGGCACAGTAGTCTATGCTGCGCCTGGTGCCCCTCCTGTGCCACAGTGCCAGTCGGTGCTGTGCCTAGTGATGCCCCTACTGTGCCTGGTGGTGACCATGCCCCTGCTGTGCCACAGTGTCAATATCCACATATAAAATGATATACTTCAGTGCCAGAGCAGTATTTCCCTACCTCATCACTCTGTGGCTGCCTTTCTCATCTGGTGGCTGTCGTCCTCTGTTCAGCAGGGTCCTCGTCCTCCTCTCACTGCAGACACGTCAGAGGGACTAGCAGTGTCGTCACTAGGGTTGGTGACACCTGGTGCAGAAACGAGTGGTGTCACCCCCTCCCCGTTACTCCCATATACTATAAAGGCAACAGACTGCTTAAATCCCTTACTGGCAGGCAGGTGGTGCCCGGCGGAAAGGTGTTAATGTCAGCTGCTGCGTTAGGCTCATGCTCCAGCCTGCTGATGCGTATCATTGGCTGCAGGGAGATGGCCTGGGCACAGGTCGTTCCGAGACAGCGATTTGATGTGTGCAGCGTGCAAGCTGGTGGGCGGGCCGGACGTGGCCCATAGACGCCAGCAGGGCGTGCTATGCTGTCCGGGGAGTTGAATCCCACCCGCTACTGGGACAGCATCTTATGCCCCACGGCATAAAAGGGTTAAAAAAGTCACTAGCCTGCAGTAGATCACATTTCACAGAGCAAGCCACTACCACACAACTCACAGCACACTCAACCATCCAGCATCACTCAAAGCTCACAGACTGGATCAGACTGCATCAGTCACCACACACAGACTTACAGTACACTTAGCCAGCATCAGTCCCTGCACACAGACTTACATTACAGTCAGCCTGCAAGCACCTTTTAAAAGTTGCGTTTTTTATCATCCGTTCGTCAGCTTGTCAGCTTTTTCCGGCGGCTGGTCGGCGCTCTGTTTAGAGGCTCATCGGCTTTTTTCGGATCGATTCGGCGGCTTTGCGGCAGATCGTCAGATGCAGCTTTTAGGATAGATTCTTCAGTTTTTCTGATCGATTCAGCGTTTTTTGGATGTGTTCGGCGGTATATTCCCTGTACTTCAGGGACCCCGTGGTGTATACTGAATTCACCACAGGGTCAGCGAATCAGACTAGCCGAAGTTCGGGGAACGCTAGAGCACAGAAATGATGCTGACATTTCGGTGCTTTCTGAATAACCCTGTAAAATTTTATTTATAAAGTATTTTACCATGAAGGATACATAGAGATTTCTCTTGGTTTCAAGTATGTCCTGGGAATGAAGATATGTATGATTGTATTTTACACAGAGGTCTTTAATATATGCTTCTGCTTTTCAATACATACTGTATCTGCTTAATATTTTAGGTGTCTATATCTACACACTGGTAATTCATAATAAATTATTTTGTATCAAGGAGTTAACTATGTATGCTGGACAAAAGAAGAGACAAAACTGTCTTAGGTGAACATCTGTAATTACTTGATAAAAACAAAATTGGTTTTATTAACATTAATAAGATATTTTGATCACGTTACGAATGATAACAATCACATGGCAAGGTTCAAAGCCATCAGCAACCTTAACTAGAGCTCTGGTAAACATCCCAGATCCATTAAAGTCTATGTAGCGGCTACGTTTACTAGAGCTCTAGTTAAGTTCTCACAAGGTTACCAGTCTTAGAATGTAACCCAGCATGTGTGTTTGTTGTTTATTTGTTTTTCTGCCATATCCAGAGAGAAAAACAGTTGTTTCGTTTTCAAAGACTCTGTTATATTAAATATAATCATGTGATCAAGTATAGGGAAGTACATTTTAATCTGTCCAAACCATAATGTTAGCTTTGTTTCACTTGCTTAGACAAAACTGCAGGTCACATGCAAAATAAGGAGGTAGAAGAGGGCTGAAAATAAATTATCGTAAATCATTAATTACAAAACATCACAACACGTATTCATAATAAAATTTCTGAGACATCGAGTTCCACGATTTGTTTAATAAAGTGAAGCTCACAATACAAAATTATCGATGGAATAAATTAAATATACACAAAATATTCTCAAAATAAATGGAGAATACAATCTATCTATTGTTGCTCCATTCATCAAAAAAAGAAACCAAATTCAAATGACAAGAAATACCTAGATTCTCAAAACCATCCACAGAAGGAAAAGAAAGTCAGTAATTTGTGTAACTCGGTAAAGCTTTTGCTATGGTGTATAGCTTGACACTGGTAAAAAAGGAAATGACTAAACTGCACTAGCATCATTCAAAGAATAAACATAATTTACCTTTATTCAGTTAAAATGGATTAACACATTTTACAGAGTTTATTCAGAGAGAAGTGAAAACCAGGAGAATGACTGGAGAAGTGAAAATTCTAGGTCAAAATAGTCAATCCAGAAAAGTTCTTCCATTCATCTCACTTTCCAAATCGGCTATTTGGTCTAGATTGCTCTCTTCTCCAGTTATTCTCCTGGTTTTCACCTCTCTCTGAATAACCCTGTAAATCTTTTTTCCATTTTCTATAGACTGTTTTCATTTTTACATTTGCATTTAGATTCTGAAAAGAATCACATGTTTTCTGTATGTCAATATATGTATAATTTCTTAATAACATTTGAAGGAGAAGGCATCACATGATCTGCTGGCAAGGGATTATAATTTCGTCCATAAATTGTGCTACTCACAACTAGGGATGAGCTGTTGAGTTCGATCTGTTCGGAGTTCGATTCGAACATCGCCCGTTCGGCTGTTCGTCGAACTCCGAACATTTCCGCGTGTTCGCCCACAATGGACCACAATGCACTTTCCCACTGGCCTGAAGCTTGTAAATGGCTACAGCCTGCACCTGACCACAGTTTAGGTGCAAGACAGGTGCAAGACTATGCCAATCACGGCTCAGAGTCCTGATTTGGCAAATTTTGCCCAATCATGGGCTCACAGAGCTAAGTCCCGCAGCACACTATATAAGGCTTCACTCAGCCACAGCGCGTGTTTTTTGAGAAGAGATTGTTGTGTTAGTGTGTGTTCTCACTGCCAGCAGCTATTGGGGGGGTCTCACTTCTAGAAGATATCTGGGAATTGTGGTAATCTGTGGGTTCTCACTGCCACCCATCAGGGGGTCTCACTGCTTTATAGGAGGTTCCTGGAAATTGTAATCTGTGTCTTGTCGCTGCCACCCATCAGGGGGTCTCACTGATTTATAGGAGGTTCCTGGGAATTGTAATCTGTGTCTTGTCACTGCCACCCATCAGGGGGTCTCACTGATTTATAGGAGGTTCCTGGGAATTGTAATCTGTGTTTTGTCACTGCCACCCATCAGGGGGTCTCACAGATTTGTAGCAGATATCTGGGAATTATAACATGTGTCGTCACTGCCACCCATCAGGGGCAGGGCCGGATTAAGGGTATCATGGGCCTGGTGCTGAGGATTTCAGTAGGCCTTTTTATCGATACTGAGGCAACAATTGGTCTGCACTGCTGTCTCGATTAGAGTCAGTGGGTGCACTGGCATATGTCACACTATGTCAACGTCATAGTGACTGGAAAACCTGACTGGTGACTCTGATGTGGTGTGCTATGATGCATAGGGTGACTTACAGTGCAGCGGGTCACAAGCCTCCTGCCGGATTAGTGTGCGTAGTCCATATACATGAGTCAATCACTGCCTAGTGTCAGACTAACAATAATTGCAGCAGTGGGGCCCCCCCAGACCAAATAGAACAATGGCCCCCCTATGATTGAAATCTGAATAAATATTTACACTTTGTTTTAGTTATAGCATTGCGACGGAACATGATATAATAATGATATACACTATATTGCCAAAAGTATTGGCTCACCCATCCAAATAATCAGAATCAGGTGTTTCAATCACTTCCAAGGCCACAGGTATATAAAATCAAGCACCTAGGCATGCAGACTGTTTTTACAAACATTTGTGAAAGAATGGGTCGCTCTCAGGAGCTCAGTGAATTCCAACGTGGAACTGTGATAGGACATTTTGGACAATTCCATGCTCCCAACTTTGTGGGAACAGTTTGGAGCTGGCCCCTTCCTCTTCCAACATGACTGTGCACCAGTGCACAAAGAAAGGTCCATAAAGACATGGATGACAGAGTCTGGTGTGGATAAACTTGACTGGCCTGCACAGAGTCCTGACCTCAACCCGATAGAACACCTTTGGGATGAATTAGAGCGGAGACTGAGAGTCAGGCCTTCTCCAACATCAGTGTGTGACCTCACAAATGCGCTTTGTGAAGAATGGACAAAAATTCCCATAAACACACTCCTAAACCTTGTGGACAGCCTTCCCAGAAGAGTTGAAGCTGTTATAGCTGCAAAAGGTGGACCGAAGTCATATTGAACCCTATGGATTAGGAATGGGATATCACTTAAATTCATATGCGAGTCAAGGCAGGTGAGCGAATACTTTTGGCAATATAGTGTATCTTGAATCTGCTGAGTCCGCTGAAAAAAAAAGGATACATTATATGTCTATAATAAAACATGATATCAAACCACGCTTAAACATGACAGGCACAAAATGGTGAGTGGTGACAGGCAGGAGTGACAGACTGGTGGCAGTGCCTGCTGGCTCCAGCTCCAGACATCCCAGCCTGCAAAAGCAATTTTTTTATTTGTTTCGATGCGTTTCAATAGGCAGAAGAAAAAAAATTGTGGAAAAGGGCTTCCCAATCTAAGAGCTTACAATCTAAGAGCTGAAGAAAATGACGAATGTCAGACAAAGTTGGGGTGGATTTAAAATAGGATTGATAGGACTAGAATTACATAGAGGACCTTTGCGCAGAGCCTCCATTCTCCTGTGGACTGCAACTCCCATGATGCTCAGCTTGCAATGGTGACAGCCCTGCCCTCTGCATTTCATATCAGAAGCCTGTCTTTTTTATTTTCAAATAATTCATTCTGTGCCTCCCTCAATGTCATGGCACCAGTCCTCCCTGCATGGGGCATACTACACAAACAGCCCCCCCCCCTCTTTCATACCTGCAGGAAGAGCTCATACAGTACAGGAATGGTTGTCCTTCACGTTGCAGTCCAGGTTCACCTGTACAGCGTCTTCTCCGCCTCTTCCTCCCAGCTCCTCTGCATGACTGCACACAGACAGCCCAGACCCCGTCAGCTGGAAGCCAGGCTGTTTACTACATTGTAAAGGCCAGCACGTGTCACAGAACAGGCGCCCATCTGCTGTGTGTGTGCGCAGAGACAGGGCGAGATCCCGGGGGAGCTGTCACAGTGTGCTGCCTACGCTCAGCCCCACACACCTTGGGATGTCTGCAGCTCTCCTTGCCTCCTCCTGATGTTCTGCCGCTGGTGGTCTAAGGGGGAGGAAAGCAAAACACAGTGCTGTCTGAGTGGATTCATCCACACGCTGGTGCACTGTTAGCTTTCCTTCCCCCCCCTAAGTAAATGAGCTGGCACGTGCAGGCGCTGGCGGGGCACGTGACATGTCATGTGTTCTCTTCCCCTCCGTGTACAAAGACCTGTGAAAGGTGCCACTACACACGACGGCCAGGCTGCATCATCTGGATCCAGCAGTATGTGGCAGGCCTACTGACCAGCCAGCTGCTCAACTTCGGCCCGCAGCTCACTCTGGCTGCTGTGGGCCTATTTTCAGAACGGGGCCTGGAGCTGCTGCTCCATCCGCCCCTATGTTAATCCGGCCCTGATCAGGGGGTCTCACAGACTTGTAGCAGATATCTGGGAATTGTAATCTGTGTCTTCTCACTGCCAGCTATCAGGGGGTCACACATACTTCTAGCAGATTTCTGCAAATTGTAATCTGTGTCTTGTCACTGCCACCCATCAGGGGGGCTCACTGATTTATAGGAGGTTCTTGGGAATTGTAATTTGTGTCTTGTCACTGCCACCCATCAGGGGGTCTCACAGATTTATAGGAGGTTTCTGGGAATTTTAATCTGTGTCTTGTCACTGGCTGCCAGCTATCAGGGTGTCTCACTGAGTTATACCAGAGTTCTGGAAATCTTTAATCTAGATAACACAGTTGAATCAAAGTTCTGCATATCTCCAATTTTTATAACAGAGTTGAATCAGAGTTTTGTATATCTTTAATCTATATATCACTCACCATGTCAGAAAGACCAAAAAGGACAGGCAGACGGTCCCAGACATAGATAAGAGGGCAACCAGCCTCTGTGTCGGGAGGCTGTGCCTCTGGTCGTCATGGACATGGTGCATCCTCTGCAGGGGCACGCTTTTCCTGTCTAACTGGTGCTGGCCGTCTTAAGCAGCAGCAACATATAGAGGATTTGGTGGATTGGCTAACCAGGCCATCCTCATCCTCCGAGTCCTCTGCCAGCCAGGCTTGTAGTGCTTTACAGCCCACCTCAGCTGCCAAAGCATCTAATGCAGCCTCCATGTCCACAGCTACTCCTGACGTAGCCTCACTATCACACACGGAGGAGTCAGCTGAATTGTTTAACTAAAATGACAGGGACATGCTGCTTGAGGATGCGCAGCAACTACAGTGTTCTGATTCAATCTCTGAGGTTGAGCAAGGGAGTATAATCAACCTAGAGGAAGGGGGTGCCAGTGACACACAAATAACTGGCACTCATATTCCCCCAGCAGCTGCAGCATATTGCGAGGTTGGCTCCAGTGATGAGGAGATAGGGGGTGATGACGATGATGAGGTCACTGACTCCACCTGGGTGCCTGATCGAACAAAGGAGTCAAGTGAGGAGGAGGCACAACAAACACGAGGCACAACGTCCTCTGTGACCAACCGTAGCCAGTCCAAGGTGTCAGAGCTGCTCAGGTGCAGAGCGCTGTTGTCTCAAAGCACACATCCAAGAACTCTGCTGTCTTGGAGTTCTTTAAGAAATGTGCAGCAGACTGCACCGTTGCTATTTGTAATCTATGTCAGATGAAGATCAAGCGTGGGAAAGACATCCCACGCTTGGGTACCACGTGCTTGAGGCGACATATGACCACCTGCCAAGCATCCCGTTGGCACAACACTTTGCATAGGTCCTCCTCATCTGTCTCTACCCCCACTACATGTCCTGCCATGTCATTGCCTACAACCTCCACTGACAGGGATGATGCTACAGTAATGGGTGTACCAGGTCCTTCCTCACAATGTGACAGCATCCCATCAGCTGAAGATTTACGCAGTCAGATTACGTTGCCCCAGCTGCTGCAGTGTAAGAAAAAATATAGTCCCAACCATCCCCAAGCACAGCATCTAAATGCCAGCTTAGAAAAATTACTCGCATTACAGCTGCTGCCTTTCCAACTGGTGGACTCTGCTTCCTTCCGTGAATTTGCTGAATGTGCTGTACCACAGTGGCAGGTTCCAAAATGTCATTTCTTTTCACGGAAGGCCAATCCAGCACTATACCAGCATGTGGAACACAATGTTATGGAGTCTTTGGGAAAGGCAGTCAGCAGCAAGGTGCACATGACTTTAGACACGTGGTCCAGCAAGCATGGACAGGGCCGTTACATTCATGGCACACTGGGTAACTCTGATTGCAGCTGGGAGGGATCCAAGACGGGGCTCTGTGCTGGAGCTTGTTCATCCACCACGCCTTCAGAAAGCTGCTTGTATGAGGTCTGTCTGCTCCACCTCCTTCTCTGTCTCTGGCGAAGTGTCAATTAAACATACGCGTGACAGGGGCTATGCAATGGCTCAAGCAAAAAGATGCCATACTGTGCTTGAGCTGGTTTGTTTAGGGGACAGGAGCCACACCGGGCCAGAAATTCTGTGAGCTCTGCAGGGGCAGGTGCAGAAATGGTTAACACCACGCCAGCTTGAGCTGGGAATGGTCATCTGTGATAATGACAGCAACCTTCTCTCTGCCCTACGCCAGGGTAAGTTGACGTATGCACCATGCCTAGCACACGTCCTAAATCTGGTGGTACAGCATTTCCTAACCAGGTATCCAGGGCTGGCAGAGCTTCTCAGCCAGGCCAGAAAAGTCTGCAGCCACTTCAGACGGTCATTCCCAGTAAGTGTTCGACTGGCAGAAATTCAAAGAGAATTCCACCTTCCCACAAACCGTCTGATCTGTGACATGCCCACCAGGTGGAACTCGACATTAGCAATGCTGCAGCGTCTGCACAAGCAGCAGAGGGCCATCAATGAGTACCTGTGTGAGTATGGCACAAGGACAGGTTAAGGTCAACTTGGCCCCCCCACAGAGGCTGATGATCAAGGATGCATGCACTGTACTGTCATCATTTGAGGAGGCAACGAGGATGGTGAGCAGGGACAGTGCATGCATCAGTGACACAATTCCTTTAGTGTTCCTGTTGGAGCGCACTCTGCGGGGAATTATAGATGTGGCACTAGAGGCAGAGCAGCAGGAGGAAGAGGAGGCCTTCCCTAGCTCTCAAGGCCCCAGTCTTTACGCAGACAGCATTACTGCGGGTCCTCAGATCAGACAGGAGGATGATGAGGAGGAGGAATATTTAAGTAGTGGGAGCATTGAAGGTGGGGATTCCTCAAGGGAGGGTTTTGTGTGCCCAGAAACACAAGGACTAGTACGTGGCTGGGAGGAGGAAGTGCACGATGGGGTCATCCTTATTGACCAGGAAGACTCGGAAGCTAATGCCACCTCCAACCTACGCTGCATGGGCTCCCTTATCCTGCAAAGCCTGCTAAAGGACCCCAGGATTCGTGCGATCAAGGAGAGGGATCATTACTGGTTGACAAGCCTTCTTGATCCACGATACAAGGGTAAAGTTGCAGAGCTCATCCTGCCCGCACAGAGGGAGCACAGGATGAAACAACTTCAGGACGCTCTAAAGCGACACTTGTGTAACACCTTTACAGGCACTGGTAGGCTACCAAGTGATGACACAGGTGCTTCTGAGGCTGCGGATGATCAGAGGAAGAGCGGTGAAGGCCGGGGCCGCTTGACTGATGCCTTTTTAATTTTTTTTAGTCCATGATGCCCAGGGACGTCAAATGTAGACACCCATTGCCAGCGTCTTCACCATATGGTGCAGGACTACCTAGGGGCAAGGGCAGAACTGGATACCTTTACAGCAGATGATCCACTGGCTTACTGGGTGTTGAGATTGGATCACTGGCCAGAATTTAGCCAATATGCTATGCAGCTACTAGGTTGCCCTTCATCCAGCGTGCTTTCTGAAAGGACGTTCAGTGCCGCTGGAGGTTTTGTCACAGACAAAAGAGTGCGTCTGTCCACCGACTTTGTAGACCGGCTGACATTTATAAAAATAAATCAGTCCTGGATCAGCAGCTATCAATCCCCTGATGCTGACGTAACTGAATAGATCGAGGATCTCTTCTGCATTCCCAAAACCTCCACCACTGTACTCTTCCACAATACCACAAAGGGGTTACGGTGTGAAGGCACTTGCTGTCACCAAAGGCACAATATTTGGGTGCACTGATGCCTGTACCAGATTCATATCATTTTAATATTGGACCCCAGAGTTCAACCCTGCACTCTTCCACAATACCACAGAGAGGTTACTTACGGTGTGAAGGCACTTGCTGCCACCAAAGGCACAATATTTGGGTGCACTGCCACTGATGCCTATACCAGATTCATATCATTTTAATATTGGACAAAAGGGTCCAACCCTGCACTCTTCCACAATACCACAGAGGGGTTACGGTCTGACGGCACTGTTGCCGACACTAAAGGCCCAATTTTAAAGCACCTATTGTTACTTTCATCCAAAGCCTGCATAAGTTTCACCATAATTTTGCCAAAAAAATCACTAAACTTGTTCTTTGTGTCCTAAAATGTCTCCTCTTTTCATACAGGCTGCCGCCCCAAGCAGTTGTTTATGAATAGATTAAAGGAAAACCATTTACCGTCATTTGAAATGTCATTTTTTTGTTTTTAAATGTTTCTATACATCCTACAAATCTGCCACTTCACGGGCAGGTTATGGGGACCTCCTAGGCACGATATTTGAAGGAATTTTTCGTTTTTATTCTTAACCTTTATTTCACGGAAAACTCACTTTTCCTTTAAAAACATTTTTTTTTTTTACTTTTTGTCCTTGTTTCCTGTCCCCCAGGGCACTACCCGGACCCCCATACACCTTTTATGGCAAATATCTTGCATATATGCCCTCTTGGAGGGCACTCTAAAATTCGAACTTTCGAGTCCCATTGACTTGCATTGAGTTCGGTTCGTGTTCGAGTTCGAACTTGAACTTTTGAAATTGTTCACGTTCGAATGCGAACCGAACACGGGGTGTTCGGCTTATCACTAATTATCATCCTCCCCACCTTCTCCATATCTTCTTCCAGCAGCCCCTCATCTCCATCCCTGCACCTCCCCATCTCCTACCCTATTCCTCCCTATCTGCTCCCCAGCTTCTCAATAGCTCTTCCCACCTACTCACACTTATTAAATATGTTTTAATGAAAATAAAGAATAGGACTAATATATATATATATATATGTCACATACAGTACATGTACGCAAGAACTCCTCTCAGTATGAATGAAATATAAATGGCAAGGAAATGAAAAAAACTAACAGGAATGTGTGCTGTGTATAGGCGCATCACAGATTGCCCTCGGAATTGCCCTCTCAGCTGCCCCATTAGTCGGATATCCATATTATCACAGAAACCCCTCCAGAATCTGGACACAAATTGAGTACCCCTGTCAGACAGAATACCCAGAGGGATGCCATGAAGCCTAACCACATGTACGAATATAGGTTCCAGTCCTTCAGCAGCACACAGCTTGAGAAGAGAGATGTAGTGGCCCATTTTAGAGAAGCTGTTTACTATATGACCGTATTTCCTTGAGATCTAGGCAATTCAACAATAAAATCCATGGAAATATGTGCCCCCGGTCGATCAGGGATTTGCAGAGGTTGTAGTAACTTAACCAGCATGGTCTTTGGGTTTTTATTTCTGACGCATATTTCACAAACCGCTACATAATCTGCCACATCCGTACGCATGGTAGGACACCAAAACTGTTTACTAAGACTAGACATCGTTTTAGTAATCCCCATGTGGCCTGATGGTTTGGTATCATGACACATTAACATCAAGTGTTCTCTTTTGTGCTTCAGGGACAAAAAGCCTACCATGAGGACGTTTTTTCCGTAGGAGCAGCATTCTGAGCTGCCTGGAGTCTCTCCAACAGGGGGCGAAGACACACGTCGGTGATGACAGTGGAAGCAATAATACGCTCTCGGACGATGGGGTTCTTATCATACACGTGCTGTTCATAGGATCTCATGTTGTCTGGAGAAAGCATCTGCTTTTACATTACGAGACCCGGATCTGTACATAAGAACATAATTGAAACTGGACAAGAGCAATAACCATATTGCCTGTCTGGAATTTATCCGTTTCGCATCACCAATATACACTATATTGCCAAAGTATTCGCTCACCCATCCAAATAATGAGAATCGGGTGTTCCAATCACTTCCATGGCCACAGGTTATTAAAATCAAGCACCTAGGCATGCAGACTGTTTTTACAAACATTTGTGAAAGAATGGGTTTCTCTCAGGAACTCAGTCAATTCCCGATGGAACTGTGATAGGATGCCACCTGTGCAACAAATCCAGTCGCGAAATTTCCTCACTCCTAAATATTCCACAGTCAACTGTCAGCTGTATTATAAGAACGTGGAAGTGTTTGGAAATGACAGCAACTCAGCCACGAAGTGGTAGGCCACGTAAACTGACAGAGCGGGGTCAGTGGATGTTGAGGCGCATAGTGCGAAAAAGTCGCCAACTTTCTGCAGAGTCAATCGCTACAGACCTCCAAACTTCATGTGGCCTTCAGATTAGCTCAAGAACAGTGCGCAGAGAGCTTCATGGAATGGTTTCCATGGCAGAGCAACTGCATCCAAGCCATACATCACCAAGTGCAATGCAAAGAGTTGGATGCAGTGGTGTAAAGAACACCGCCACTGAACTCTAGAGCAATGGAGATGCATTCTCTGGAGTGACAATCGCGCTTCTCCATCTGGCAACCTGATGGACGAGTCTGGGTTTGGCGGTTGCCAGGAGAATGGTACTTGTCTGACTGCATTGTGCCAAGTGTAAAGTTTGGCGGAGGGGGGATTATGGTGTGGGGTTGTTTTTCAGGAGCTGGGCTTGGCCCCTTAGTTCCAGTGAAAGGAACTCTGAATGCTTCAGCATACCAAGACATTTTGGACAATTCCATACTCCCAACTTTGTGGGAACAGTTTGGAGCTGGTCACTTCCTCTTTCAACATGACTGTGCACCAGTGCACAAAGAAAGGTCCATAAAGACATGGATGACAGGTGTGGATGAACTTGACTGGCCTGCACAGAGTCCTGACCTCAACCCGATCGAACACCTTTGGGATGAATTAGAAAGGAGACTGAGAGCCAGGCCTTCTCTTCCATCATCAGTGTGTGACCTCACAAATGCGCTTCTGGAAGAATGGTCAAAGATTCCCATAAACACACTCCTGAACCTTGTGGACAGCCTTCCCAGAAGAGTTGAAGCTGTTATAGCTGCAAAGGGTGGACCAACGTCATATTGAACCCTATGGATTAGAAATGGGATGTCACTTAAGTTCATATGTGAGTCAAGGCAGGTGAGCGAATACTTTTGGCAATATAGTGTAGGTTAAGTTCTTTTGGTCTGTAATTATTATGATCGGATCTGTAACGGGGAGCCCCCTATAGGGTGAGGGGGAACCCCCAATCTGCAGAGATGAAGCCTTAAGGACAGGTATACAGCTTCCAGGGAACAAACCAAGATATTAACAGAAACTAGAAAGATCCCTAAGCCCTGACTGAGATCCTTGAAAGATAGTCTCGAAATACTACCTAGGCTAGGTTTGCAAGATGAATAAAACATAAACCAGACAGACAATAAATGCAGGTATACAGATTCCAGGGAACAAACCAAGATATTAACAGAAACTAGAAAGATCCCTAAGCCCTGACTGAGATCCTTGAAAGGTGGTCTCGAGATACTAACTAGGCTAGGCCTGCATGACGAACAAAACATAAACCAAACATACGATGAATGCAGACATACAGATTCCAGGGAACAAACCAAGATTTTAACAGAAACTAGAAAGATCCCTAAGCCCTGACTGAGATCCTTGAAAGGTGGTCTCGAGATACTAACTAGGCTAGGCCTGCATGACGAACAAAACATAAACCAAACATACGATGAATGCAGACATACAGATTCCTAAGCACGGTACAGTACAGGGGACAGACAGAAGAGAGATCCAAATACAAGAGCCAAAGGTCATACACGGAATATCAAACGTAGAGGGGTCAGACAAGAGAGGGATCCTAAATACATGAGCCAGAGGTCATACACAGCAAATCAAAGTAAACCAGCATACAGGGACTAGTAAGAAAGACTATCCTGGTCCAAGGATCAAGGGGAATCCTGGTCGTACTTATAGGGCAGAACAGGTCATGTGACCTGCAGACCAATTAGCCCAACAGATGGCCTGCAGGCTGAAAACAAAACAACAGGAATCCCTGCTACCACCAGCAGGGGGCAAGGCCGAGACGTGACATAACCCCCTCCCTTACGGGTGACCTCCTGGGCACCAAGAAAGAAAACATGGATGGCAATGAAAACGGATAAGACCAGTCACCAGTACCCATTGGAATCCCGCTCAGACTCAGAGAGTCATTTGTGCCTGAGCAAGCAAAGCTCTTTCATAAACCTCCAGGTCCTCTCTGCAGATCACTGCACCATTAGAGGCCCGTACACAACCCTCGGCAACCGGGCTAGGGTCTCGTACCTGAGGGTCCGACGGCATGAGTACCTTGGACCTTGAACGGAGTGAATCATCAGTCCCAGGTTGTTTATGGTTAGTCCTCTTGCGTCTCCTGGACCGTGATCTAGGAGTTCCGTCCACACCATGGGACATAGAGGTATTAGAGGTACTGCCAGATCCAGTGACGGTAGTCGTGCCCCGAGATTGTATATTACAACCCACAGTGGAACCACTAGACACAGTGGACTTACTGTCTACCCCAGAGACAAGGACCTTGCCATTAAACGTGGCCCCGACCGATACAGTACAGGGTGTGTGCATGACTGGCACACTCTCGGGATATGGGACATCACCAGGACATGGTACAGTTGGCGCCACAACAGTCTTACACCTCTCCCCAGGAGGAGTATATTGTGGATCATCTGAATCAGAGTCTTCCAACAGCCCTTTCAGAATGTCAGGGTGTCTCTGGAGCACTACCCAGTGCCTCTCACGCATCCAAAAGCCAGAAGGCGTCCGTATATATTCCGTGGGAACACAATGTGATTTAGGGATCTCAATACCCTTTAAAACCACCAGCTTGCTGAATTTCCCTGATTACTGTGCGGAGTAAGGCAACCTCGGACTTAGAGGGTGTAGTATCAATGGAACCAGAACAAAGTGTGGCAGTTTCAGAACCAGATTGGCTAGGGTTGATCACCTTTTCTTGTCTTCTCTTAGAGCAAGACATAGACTTTTGACCACCTCACAAGGCTTGACAATGGTGGGGACAACACTGGACTCACTGTGGGGCAAGGGCACAGTGGTCTCATGTGCCAATCCAGGCACATCGGCCTCATAACAAAACGTGGTCACAACTGTCTCGTCTAACCTGGGTACAGCTGTCATTGCTGACGTACAGCTTGTCCCGGACACCACTGGCAAGGTACCAGCCTCAGGCATCACGAATGACATATTGTCAGTACCCGACATGGCTGGCTTCTCATTACCAGTACCGACATGGCTGGCTTTGTGCCAGGGGAAGTAGACATGGCTGGCTTCGTGCCAGGGGAAGCAGACATGGCTGGCTTCGTGCCAGGGGAAGCGGACATGGCTGGCTTTTCATTGCCAGTGGGAACAGACATGGCTGGCTTCGTGCCAGTGGATACAGACATGGCTGGCTTCGTGCCAGAGGAAGCAGACATGGCTGGCTTCGTGCCAGTGGATACAGACATGGCTGGCTTCGTGCCAGGGGAACAGACATGGCTGGCTTCGTGCCAGTGGATACAGACATGGCTGGCTTTGTGCCAGTGGATACAGACATGGCTGGCTTCGTGCCAGTGGATACAGACATGGCTGGCTTTGTGCCAGTGGATACAGACATGGCTGGCTTCGTGCCAGTGGATACAGACATGGCTGGCTTCATGCCAGTAGATACAGACATGGCTGGCTTCATGCCAGTAGATACAGACATGGCTGGCTTTTTGCCAGGGGAAGCGGACATGGCTGGCTTTCATTGCCAGTGGGAACAGACATGGCTGGCTTCGTGCCAGTAGCTACAGACATGGCTGGCATTTCATTACCAGTAAGAACAGGCATGGCTGGCAGCGTGCCAGTGGATACAGACATAGCTGGCTTCGTGCCAATAGATACAGACATGGCTGGCTTCATGCCAGTAGATACAGACATGGCTGGCTTTTTGCCAGGGGAAGCGGACATGGCTGGCTTTTCATTGCCAGTGGGAACAGACATGGCTGGCTTCGTGCCAGTAGCTACAGACATGGCTGGCATTTCATTACCAGTAAGAACAGGCATGGCTGGCAGCGTGCCAGTGGATACAGACATGGCTGGCATTTCACCGCCAGTGGGAACAGGCATGGCTGGCTTTTCATTACCAGTGATAACAGGCATGGCTGGCAGCGTGCCAGTGGATACAGACATGGCTGGCTTCGTGCCAGTAGAAACAGACATGGCTGGCATTTCATTGCCAGTGGGAACAGGCATGGCTGGCTTTTCATTACCAGTGAGACAGGCATGGCTGGCAGCGTGCCAGTAGATACAGACATGGCTGGCATCTCATTGCCAGTGGGAACAGGCATGGCTGGCTTTTCATTACCAGTAAGAACAGGCATGGCTGGCATCGTGCCGGTGGATACAGACATGACTGGCTTCGTGCCAGTAGATACAGACATGGCTGGCATCGTGCCAGTAGATACAGACATGGCTGGCATCGTGCCAAGAGTACAGACATGGCTGGCATCGTGCCAATAGATACAGACATGGCTGGCATCTCATTGCCAGTGGGAACAGGCCATGGCTGGCTTTTCATTACCAGTTAGAACAGGCATGGCTGGCAGCGTGCCAGTGGATACAGACATGGCTGGCATTTCATTGCCAGTGGGAAAGGCATGGCTGGCTTTTCATTACCAGTGAGAACAGGCATGGCTGGCAGCGTGCCAGTGGATACAGACATGGCTGGCTTCGTGCCAGTAGATACAGACATGGCTGGCATTTTATTGCCAGTGGGAACAGGCATGGCTGGCTTTTCATTACCAGTGAGAACAGGCATGGCTGGCAGCGTGCCAGTGGATACAGACATGGCTGGCATCGTGCCGGTGGATACAGACATGGCTGGCATCGTGCCAGTAGATACAGACATGGCTGGCATTGTACCAGTAGATACAGACATGGCTGGCAGCGTGCCAGTGGATACAGACATGGCTGGCATTTCATTGCCAGTGGGAACAGCATGGCTGGCTTTTCATTACCAGTGAGAACAGGCATGGCTGGCAGCGTGCCAGTGGATACAGACATGGCTGGCATCATGCCAGTGGATACAGACATGGCTGGCATCGTGCCGGTGGATACAGACATGGCTGGCATCGTGCCAGTAGATACAGACATGGCTGGCATCGTGCCAGTAGATACAGACATGGCTGGCATCGTGCCAGTAGATACAGACATGGCTGGCATCGTGCCAATAGATACAGATATGGCTGGCATTTCATTGCCAGTGGGAACAGGCATGGCTGGCAGCGTGCCAGTAGATACAGACATGGCTGGCATTTCATTGCCAGTGGGAACAGGCATAGCTGGCAGCGTGCCAGTGGATATAGACCTGGCTGGCAGTGTTCCAGTGGATATAGACATGGCTGGCAGCGTGCCAGTGGATACAAACGTGGCTGGCAGCGTGCCAGTGGATACAGACATAGCTGGTAGCGTGCCAGTGAATACAGACATGGCTGGCAGCTTACTAGTGGATACAGACATGGCTGGCATAGCATTCCCAACCGGAGACACTGAAACCTCACTGGGAGACGAGGGCATAGTGATCCCATGATTCACCAGATTTGAGGTGGCTATTCTGCCAGTCTGGATGCCTATGGAGGACACACCAGTACCTCCATAGCGATACCTGGATATATGGTTCCCCTGCCATTGCTTAACAGGTTTTAATACACAATGCTCAAGTGTGATTTGGATCTGCACAATAAAAACAGAGACCATACAACCTGCATCCTTCCTTCTCATACGTGGATTTGCAAGTAGTGCAGGGTGGTGCTGCATCGTTAGCTGCAGCAGGTGATAGGCTCAGAGCCTCCATTAACCTCTGCAGCTCTTTCAGCATAGCAAGCACCAAGTTCAATATAGCTTCATACATATGAGACATACCTGCCAGCTTCTATTCTGGGACCAGGATAATGTAACGGGGAGCCCCCTATAGGGTGAGGGGGAACCCCCAATCTGCAGAGATGAAGCCTTAAGGACAGGTATACAGCTTCCAGGGAACAAACCAAGATATTAACAGAAACTAGAAAGATCCCTAAGCCCTGACTGAGATCCTTGAAAGATGGTCTCGAAATACTACCTAGGCTAGGTTTGCAAGATGAATAAAACATAAACCAGACAGACAATAAATGCAGGTATACAGATTCCAGGGAACAAACCAAGATATTAACAGAAACTAGAAAGATCCCTAAGCCCTGACTGAGATCCTTGAAAGGTGGTCTCGAGATACTAACTAGGCTAGGCCTGCATGACGAACAAAACATAAACCAAACATACGATGAATGCAGACATACAGATTCCAGGGAACAAACCAAGATTTTAACAGAAACTAGAAAGATCCCTAAGCCCTGACTGAGATCCTTGAAAGGTGGTCTCGAGATACTAACTAGGCTAGGCCTGCATGACGAACAAAACATAAACCAAACATACGATGAATGCAGACATACAGATTCCTAAGCACGGTACAGTACAGGGGACAGACAGAAGAGAGATCCAAATACAAGAGCCAAAGGTCATACACGGAATATCAAACGTAGAGGGGTCAGACAAGAGAGGGATCCTAAATACATGAGCCAGAGGTCATACACAGCAAATCAAAGTAAACCAGCATACAGGGACTAGGTAAGAAAGACTATCCTGGTCCAAGGATCAAGGGGAATCCTGGTCGTACTTATAGGGCAGAACAGGTCATGTGACCTGCAGACCAATTAGCCCAACAGATGGCCTGCAGGCTGAAAACAAAACAACAGGAATCCCTGCTACCACCAGCAGGGGGCAAGGCCGAGACGTGACAGGATCACTGGAACCCTCCAGGAGATACACTATATTGCCAAAAGTATTCGCTCACCTGCCTTGACTCGCATATGGATGGGTGAGCGAATACGTTTGGCAATATAGTGTACCTCTATTCAGTCAAAGCTGAGACCACGGCTAACAGTTTCCTATTACCAATATCATAGTTTATGTCCACAGGGGATAATTTACGGAAGTAGAACCCACAGGGATGCAAGGGTTTGTCGGGTGCTTCTCTTTGTGACAGGACAGCAGCTATACCGATCTCAGAGGCATCAACCGCCAACTGGAATGGCAACTTGAGACCAGGATGTCTGAGTACCGGGGCAGTGGTAAAGGCTTGTTTGAGAAACTCAATTGCTCGAATGGCAGGGGGGTTATGGACACTAGATATGTGCAATATGTTTCATTCCGAATCGAAATTCGGATGAAATTCACGATTTTCATATTTTGGGAGCATTTCCGAAAACAAAATATCAACCATCCAAAAATTTCGGATCAATCTGATCTGTGATTCGGAGATTCGAATCATTATGCCATTTTGGGTGATTCGGATCAGTTGGTTTTTCCTTCTTTATGAGTTATTTCATTTTTTTATTGCTTATTTAACCCCTTGGTGACCGGGCGGTATTACGAAAATCCAACTGTATGTGCCCGCTGCTGTTTTTACGTTTCTGCGCGGTTTGTGTTCAAGTCTAATTTTCCTCTTACTCGTTTATGCAATCCTTACATATTATATACCATTTTTCCTGCCATTAAATGGGCTTTCTAAAAACCATTATCTCCATCATATCGTATAATTTACGAGAAAAAAAAGGAAATATGATGGGAAAGAAAATGGAAAAAACACACCTTTTCGACATTTAATCCACAAAATCTACAACCGCCAAAAAAGACCCTGTCTAAATAGTTTCGAAACTTTGTCCTGAAATTAGAAGTGACCAATTTTTACATGTTTTTGCTGTTTAACGCCTTCACTGCTGAGCCATTTCACCTCTGTGCCCTGAGCTCATTAAGACCGTTTTATGCTCATCATTTTTAGATGCCAGCTTAAGTACTATTTAATTAAACTTTCCAGACAATTTTTTGTTTTTAGTTTTTATTTATTTTACAATAAACCTGGTCATATTTTGTATCATAGGAAAGGTCAAGATCAGGCCTTTCCAATGATATCAACCATGACCCTCTAGCTGCCATGGATCGGGAGACACGTGGATCAAAAGTATCCCCCTATCTCCACTTGCCAGCTAGGGGTTAACTGGCCCACAGACATATGGTGAGGATGTCAGTGGGTGGAGGGTGACCCGGAGGCTTGGCTGACATCCAAGATGTCAGCCACCCCCAGGTTTGAATCGCAATTAGGCACCCAATCGCGATTCGGCAGCAAAATGATTAAGGGGACTTTCCCCTTTCCAGCAGTGCAATTTGTGTCTTTCTACCTTTAACAGTTAGGGAGATAGAGAGCTCCCAAGGAGCCCCCCCTTCACCTTCCTGATTTTTACTGCAGGCGCCGGGTGGGAGTGAGGGAGGGAGGAAGGTTAGGGGACCCTGACGTACCATGTATGTCCACGGGTCTAAGGCAGACTTCCTGATCGGATGCACATGGCACGTCAGCTGTAGGGAAGGGGTTAAGATTACTAGTACCCAGGGCCGGTGCAAGCATTTTTGTCTACTCAGGCGAAGGTGCGTTTTGGTGCCCCCCCCCATCCCTACCATGCCATGTCAATCAGCATTGAGATGCATAATAATCTCTAAAACATACCAAGAAAATAAGTTGTCATTTGCGCTCACCCCCAGGCATGTACTGGCCATAGGGACTACAGGGAGATTCCCGGTGGGCCGATGGCTCTGTGGGCCAGTGTGAATGCTGGTTCACCGCGTGCTCGCGCTGCCCTTAATGGGTGAGGTGAGAACTTCCACACTGCAAAACAGACGCAGTCTCATATTGCGGCCACCGTGCCGGTGAGACCCTCTGCGCATCCGCCTCACCTTAAGGCATGGTGCACACTTGACCTCAGTGCCACTGCGGTGCTTTACCCAATCGCTCTGCAGCAACTCCAGTATCTGTAGAGCGATTGGTTGAGCGATCCAGTTGGATTATATACTATATTTGTGCGTATTTGCATAATTAAATTGGGCCGGTCTGGATGACATCCAGGGCTGATTTTCTGTCCCAGTCCAGCCCTGCTCACCCCTGTAGCTCCATGTTAAACAAAACACAGAGGTTTTGGTTTATTTGAATGGTCATTAAAGTGTAAGCTCTTCTGCCGCATCACGACACCTCTGGGTCAGGCTAGTCCTTCCTAATGAAACCAAAAGCTGCTTTCTAAGCAACCACATGTCCTCATGCGGCTTCTCAGCCATGAGAGAAACTGGTGGGTTTTATTTATACCCTCACCAGGAGCAATTCAGGTTTATAAGATACGTCTACCTTATTGATGTACTTATACACACTGCAAATTACAGAGCTCACTTCAATAAACCTTCCAGTAATGTGCAGTTGTGTAAAAGCGTATCACAGAGCTCCACAGCAATAAAACTCATAGTAATGTGCAGAGTGTATGAGCGTATCACAGAGCTCCACAGCAATAAAACTCATAGTAATGTGCAGTGTGTAAAAGCGTATCACAGAATCCACAGCAATAAAACTCACAGTAATGTGCAGTGTGGAATTAGTGTATAACAGAGCTCCACAGCAATAAAAAAAGGTAATGCAACCTAAAATTCAAACCCCCTGCATATCATTTTACACCCCCAGTACATGATTTTACACCCACCAGCATAGCAATTTACACCCCCAGTAAATCAGTTTACAGCCCCAGACCCCAGTATATCAATTTACAGCCCCCCCAGTATATCTATTTACGGCCCCCAGACCCAGTATATCAATTTACAGCCCCCAGACCCAGTATATCAATTTACAGCCCCCCCAAGTATATCTATTTACGGCCCCCAGACCCAGTATATCTATTTACAGCCCCCAGACCCAGTATATCAATTTACAGCCCCCATATATCTATTTACAGCCCCCAGACCCAGTTATATCCATTTACAGCCCCCAGACCAGTATATCAATTTACAGCCCCCAGACCCGTATATAGCAATTTACAGCCCCCCCAGTATATCCATTTACAGCCCCAGACCCAGTATATCCATTTACAGCCAGTATATCTATTTACAGCTCCAGACCCAGTATATCCATTTACAGCCCCCAGACCCAGTATATCAATTTACAGCCCCCGACCCAGTATAGCAATTTACAGCCCCCAGTATATCTATTTACAGCCCCCAGACCCAGTATATCCATTTACAGCCCCCAGACCCAGTATATCCATTTACAGCCCCCAGACCCAGTATATCAATTTACAGCCCCCAGACCCAGTATATAGCAATTTACAGCCCCCCCAGTATATCCATTTACAGCCCCCAGACCCAGTATATCCATTTACAGCCCCCCAGTATATCTATTTACAGCCCCCAGACCCAGTATATCCATTTACAGCCCCCAGACCCAGTATATCAATTTACAGCCCCCAGACCTAGTATAGCTTATAGCAATTTACAGCCCCCCCAGTATATCTATTACAGCCCCCAGACCCAGTATATCCATTTACAGCCCCCAGACCAGTATATCCATTTACAGCCCCCCAGTATATCTATTTACAGCCCCCGACCCAGTATTTAAATTTACAGCCCCCCCAGTAGTATATCTATTTACAGCCCCCAGACCCAGTATATCCATTTACAGCCCCAGACCCAGTATAGCAATTTACAGCCCCCCCCAGTATATCTATTTACAGCCCCTAGACCCAGTATAGCAATTTACAGCCCCCAGACCCAGTATATCCATTTACAGCCCCCAGTATATCTATTTACAGCCCCCAGACCCAGTATATCCATTTACAGCCCCAGACCCAGTATATCCATTACAGCCCCCAGACCCAGTATAGCAATTAAGAGCCCCCCCCCAGTATATCTATTTACAGCCCCCAGACCCAGTATATCCATTTACAGCCCCCCCAGTATATCTATTTACAGCCCCCAGACCCAGTATATCCATTTACAGCCCCCCAGTATATCTATTTACAGCCCCAGACCCAGTATTTCAATTACAGCCCCCAGTATATCTATTTACAGCCCCCAGACCCAGTATATCCATTTACAGCCCCCAGACCCAGTATAGCAATTTACAGCCCCCCCCAGTATATCTATTTACAGCCCCAGACCCAGTATAGCAATTACAGCCCCCAGACCCAGTATATCCATTTACAGCCCCCAGTATATCTATTTACAGCCCCAGACCCAGTATATCCATTTACAGCCCCCCAGTATATCTATTTACAGCCCCCAGACCCAGTATATCCATTTACAGCCCCCCAGTATATCTATTTACAGCCCCCAGACCCAGTATTTCAATACAGCCCCCAGACCAGTATATCCATTTACAGCCCCAGACCCAGTATAGCATTTACAGTCCCCCCCAGTATATCTATTTACAGCCCCCAGACCCAGTATAGCGATTTACAGCCCCCAGACCCAGTATATCCTTTTACAGCCCCCCAGTATATCTATTTACAGCCCCAGACCCAGTATTATCCATTTACAGCCCCCAGTATATCTATTTACAGCCCCCAGACCCAGTATATCCATTTACAGCCCCCAGACCCAGTATATCAATTTACAGCCCCCCCCAGTATATCTATTTACAGCCCCCAGACCCAGTATAGCAATTTACAGCCCCCAGACCCAGTATATCCATTTACAGCCCCCCAGTATATCTATTTACAGCCCCCAGACCCAGTATATCCATTTACAGCCCCCCAGTATATCTATTTACAGCCCCCAGACCCAGTATATCCATTTACAGCCCCCCAGTATATCTATTTACAGCCCCCAGACCCAGTATTTCAATTTACAGCCCCCAGACCCAGTATATCCATTTACAGCCCCCAGACCCAGTATAGCAATTTACAGTCCCCCCCAGTATATCTATTTACAGCCCCCAGACCCAGTATAGCGATTTACAGCCCCCAGACCCAGTATATCCTTTTACAGCCCCCCAGTATATCTATTTACAGCCCCCAGACCCAGTATATCCATTTACAGCCCCCCAGTATATCTATTTACAGCCCCCAGACCCAGTATATCCATTTACAGCCCCCCCAGTATATCTATTTACAGCCCCCAGACCCAGTATATCCATTTACAGCCCCCCCAAGTATATCTATTTACAGCCCCCAGACCCAGTATTTCAATTTACAGCCCCCAGACCCAGTATTTCAATTTACTGCCCCCCCAGTATAGCAATTTACAGCCCCCCAGTATAGCAATTTACAGCCCCAGACCCAGTGCAGCAATTTAAAGCCCCCCCAGTATATTAATCTACACCCCCCTCCCATTAGTTTATTCACACCTGGTAATAAATCTCCTCTCTGCCTCGGTCCTCCATCGCAGCAGAGTGAAAGCACGCGGGCTGGTGGCTCCTCCTGCAGTTGTTTTCCTGGGCTATGTGGATCACGTGTGGGGGCGGCGCCAAATTACACAGTGTGCCTGCTCGTGTTAAGAACGTGGGATGGGACTGAGACAGGCACACACACTGCAGCGCCGCCGCAAATCTGATTTTTCCGCCCCTCAAACTGGCAGCAGGCCAGGACAGTAAGGCGGCCGCCTGTGCCGCCTTACATTAGCGCCGGCCCTGCTAGTACCAATAGAATGAAAGTTTCATTACTTATATATTCTTTTAGGATTTTTTTAGGCATTTTTTGGGTGAAATTCTAGGTTTCCTAACTTTTTTTTAAAGAAACAAGGCTTTTTAACCCATAGGTTTCAATGCAGCATATGAATCTACACACTGCTGGGAAGCAGTGCTCTGCAGTATAATTAATGCAGTATATGAATCCACACACTGCCGGGCAGCACCTCTCAGCAGTATTATTAATGCAGCATATGAATCCGCACACTGCTGGTCCCAGCAGTGTGTGTGGTTTCATATGCTGCATTGAAACTATGGGTTAAAAAGCCTTGTCACTTTAAAAAAAAGTTAGGAACCTAAAATTTCACCCAAAAAATGCCTAAAAAAATCCTAAAAGAATAAGTAAAGAAACTTTCATTCTATTGGTACTAGTAATCTACTTCCCATTCTTAAATATGCAATAAAAAACTAAATAATAAAAAAGGAAAAAACAACTGATCCAAATCCCCCAAAATGATCCGAATCGCCGAAACGATCTGAATCACTGATCTGAAACGAACCGAAATGAAACAAAAAACTTGTACGAAATGACCGGAGATGAAAAAAAACACCAGAAAAAATAACATGCATAAAAGTCATGCACATCCCTAATGGACACCCTTCTTGGTCATCGCGGTTTTGGGAGACACCAGAGTAGAGAAGTTTTTTATAAATCTTCTCTAATAATTTGTGAACCCCAGAAACCGCTGGATTGCCTTCAATCCCTGGGGTACAGGCCAATGAATGGTTGTGGATAATTTTTTGGTATCCATCTGAAATCCTTTAGGGTTAATGATGTAACCTAGGAAATTAACTGAGGTTATATCAAGTAGACATTTTTCGAGCTTACAATAGACTTCATTTTCCAGTAACCTTTTCAACAATGTACGTACATGAACATGATGAGTCTCGAGATCAGGGGAATAGATCAGAATATCGTCTAGATATACACAATCACAAATGACTGTAGGACTTCTCTGAGAGTGTCATTGATAAAGTCCTGAAACACAGCAGGAGCATTGTAGAGGCTGAAAGGCATTGCCAAATACTCGTAATGCCCACTCCTAGTGTTAAACAACGTTTTTCATTCATGACCCTTTTGAATACAAACAAGATTATAGGCACCACGCAAATCAAGTTTTGTATACAACTTGGCCTCTTGTAACCGGTCAAACAGTTCCGTTATGAGAGGGATAGGATAGGCGTTCCTTATACAGGGTTATTCAAAGAGATCCGAATGGCTGGAGAAAGGTAACCGAACGCTGAAAATCAGCGTTCGGCTACCTTTTTTGGCCATTCGGCTATTCAGAGAGCAGGCAATACGCCAAATCCTGGAAAATTGCCTGCACATTCGGTGTCTGTTCGAGGGCAGTGAAATCCCCATAAAAAAGCACTGCTTTGGCTATTTAGAGAACACAAACCAGCAGTGAAAGGTTCCCGAAATGCCCTGCCATTTGGTGGTTTAATTCGGCAAGTTTATTCAGGAGAATCCCATAGGCTTCAATGTTAAAAATATTCCCGTTTTAATTAAATATCTAATAAACCGTTCATTATAAAATTCTGCAGTAAAGAGTCTCTTTATTTATAGATTTTTAAGGATATTTTAAGCATTTTTCAGGATTTTTTTTAACTTTACATATTTTTTCTGTAACAGCCTTTTTTATTATAATTCCCTGGACCTCATATGTAAATTTCAGACATTTTCGCTCAGTAGTTTATTTGCAAACAGCGTTTCACTTTTCAATCATTCAAGCAAACTGTTTTCCTAATTTATTCACTGCCTTCTTCTGTGGTGTCGGCTTTTTCCGGAGGCTTCACTGCTTGCGATCGGCTCCTTCTCTGTTTTTTCCGGCGTCTTCGATGGGGTAATCCAAATGTTTTTACTGGTTTTCGGCGTGCACTCACCGGGTTTTGGCCAGGTTTTCCGTGGGTTTTCGGCAGCTTTTCCCTGCACTTCGACAGCCCTGTGGTGCTTGCTGAATACACCGCAGGGTGGCCAAAATGGGAAACCCGATTTGCACCGAAATGAAGAGAACGAAAAGTCACCGAACGTGCGGTGACTTTTCGATTCTCTTTGAATAACCCTGTTAGTGACTCTGTTCAGCCTCCTAAAATCAGTACATGGACATAAAATCCCTTCTTTCTTTGAAACAAAAAAGAAACCAGCCTCAGCAGGGGATGAGGAACGTCTGATAAACCCTCTAGCCAGGTTTTCCAGTATACTGTTTATTCCTCCATGATATCATTCTCCCTCTGGGAGAGTGCGTACGCATGACACTTTTGAGACATGGTGCCAGGACGTAGGTCTCTATGGCACAATTGTCTTTTTCTTATAGAAGACCTCCTTGAGGTCAAGGTACCACTCAGGAACCTCGGTAGCCAGAGGTGGAGCTGGAGCTACATTCAGGCTACCAAAAGTTCTGCCCAGACCAAGGCATTGCAACCAGGAATGTGGACTCCATGATCCAACATTCCCCTGGACCCAATCCAGGACAGGGTTGTGTTTAGCCAGCCAGGGATAAATGGACGGAGACTCAATGATTTTAAACTGAATGATTTCGCTATGCAGAACTCCTGTAAACATAAGAACTTGTATGGCATAATGGGCAATATGAGAGCGAGCAAGACATCTACCATCTATAGACTACACAATTAAAAGGGGTCTCCCGCTCAACCAATGGCACTAGATGTGCAGCTGCAAACCCTGAATCCAGAAAATTTCCTGCAGCACCAGAGTCTATAAATGCTTCGGTAACAAGCTTGGTTGCATCCCAATCTAGAGAAACTGTTACCACAACCCTGGTTCTCTTTTGTTTGGATATGAGAGACACAGAAGTCATGCCTAGGATCTGTCTCTCGTGAGACCCTAGACACGGTAGTTTTCCCACACCACAGAATCCCTTGATTGCCTGTGGCATTGTAACCGTAAATGCCCTCGACCAGCACAGTATAGTCATAACCCTTCTTGTAACCTGTATTGTTTTTCCTCCCTAGATATACCAGCCCTACCTATCTGCATCTGTTCAGGGAGCAGATGATATACTTTTGTCAGTACAGAAACAGGGGGTGCTACAACAGGAACCCCAGAAGGTACAGCAGGCAGTCTACGTGGCTTCTCTCTGGGAGGCCTTCTGTCCTAAATTTGATCATCTAGTGCGATGCAGAAATCAATGGGATCATCCAACCCTCCAGGCAAAGTCATAGGAGCAATCTTAAACATGATATTTTCACACAGACCCCTGGTAAAGGCCAGGCCTAATGCCTCATTAGTCCACTGTACATCTGACACTAATGTTTAGAACTTGATAGCATACTCAGAAACCCATTTTTTACCCTGCTTTAGGCGAAATAGGGCTCTCCCAGCACTCTTTGCCCTTCTGGTTGGGTCAAATGTACACCATAGTTCACCTATGAACCCCTCATAATAATATATTACAGGTTTTTATGTTCCCATACAGGCGTAGCCGGGGAGCAAGGCTTTGTCAGACAAATGATTGATTACATAACCAACTTTGGCTTTTTCAGATGGACAGAACCCTGGGTTAAGCTCAAACAGACTATCCAGTTGAATAAGGAACCCCCTACAAGAATTCAGGGTTCCATCATAACGTAAGGGTGCTTTCATGCTTACATGTGGTCTAATGATGGCAAAAAAATCCTGAAAAATGCCTAAAAAATCCCAAACAAAAATAAAGAGACTTTTTGCTGCAGATTAAAAGAATAAACGGTTTAATAGATATTTAATAAAAACAGGAATATTTTTAACATTGAAAGCTATGGGATTTGTCTGATTAAACACGCAGAATGCAACCACTAAACATCAGGGCATTTCACTGCTGTTCGGTGTTCTCTGAATAGATTAACCATTGCTTCTCTATGGGGACTTTCACTGCTGCTGAACATCACTGTATTTTGCTGGCAATTCACCAAAATTTGGTGAACTTCCCGCTTTCTGAATAGCCGAATGGCCGCGAAATTGCACCATATGGGGAAATTCACGGTTTTGTGCAATTTCGGGGCCAGATCGTCTGTCTGTGAATAACCCTGTAAGAAGCTAGGTAACAATCTGCATATTCCTCCAGCAGATAGACAATGGACCCCTCATTAGGAGGACATTGTTGCATCAATACGTCCAGGATTGGTGATCAGACGGGCACTGGGGAAGTCTGCAGTTGGGAAAAGGCTTCCCAATTCAAGGCGTTGCCGGTCAAGTCAGTGGTTCGTAAGAGGCCATGTTTGCAGATATCTAAAGCACAGCACAAGTAATATTATTGGCTGCTCAGTGATTGCAGCATTGTCTACATTTCCCCAAGGTAAACAAGAAAGTGACTGTCAAGGGGCACCCAAGGACCAGAGCTGGAAACCATCTTCCCAACTAAACCGGTCATCGTGCAAAACAATGCAGCTGGAATCCAATGCAACCTGTCACAGCATAGCTTCATATGACTGGCCTTTCTAAAAAAAAGAACTTGTATGCTTAGATACAAATACACTTACACCCAGAGACAAGGATTGGTCATGGACATAATTCAACCAAGGCAAATGTTCATTAACCCCTCGTGTTTTAATATGTTAGCTTCCTAAAAAAACACAACCCAACTTCATGCGTTTCTGATCTCTTTCTGACCACAGTAGCATGTGACATG